>OX421494.1:32514277-33114277 GCA_949126835.1 Anisus vortex
GACGTGTGGGAAGTGAACAATGGGAAGAAATCATAAAGAGACTTAACTCGTACCTGAACATTTCAAGAATGCATCGCCTACATTGGTCAGTTCTGTATATGTGTTCATGAAAAGGAAATATTTGTTGAGGGCCCACGGTGAAAGATAAAAACCAGCAGTGGACACAACTTTCCCGTAATTAATTTATAATATACAACGTCTATTGAAATCTAAACAAAAACACAACAACAAAGAATTGACATCAATTTGAGTAAAATTAAATATATTGTTTACATGTAGATTTATAGTCAGGTCAATGTTGATGTTAAAATTGATTAATTTTAGTGCGTCAAACGTGCAAATTAATAAGGGATTCCCCGTTTAAAGTGGGGTAAATTAATTTTAATGTTAAAAATGTATTTTTTCCAATTAATATTGTAGAGGCGATTCTGCTGATTTAAAATGAATTCACCCATTTATAATAATATGGTAGAATTGTCAGTTTAAAAATGGTGACATCCATTTATATTATTAGGATAACATCTGTCTTAGCCCTGTGGTCAGATGACCGTCATAATTGCAAGTCAACCTGTCAATCAGACGCAAAGCAATTTGAAATTATGCCCCCAGAATTTCTATTGGCTAGTTATCGTTGAAGCTGACCTCGTGATTTAAAACAAAATGAATTCATCCATTTAAAGTAACGTTAAAATTGTTTCAAGGCTCTGGTGGGTTAATACAAGTTAGATGAGAAAAAAAGTTAAGATCACTGGGCGTTGTGCTGGCCACTCTAGCCATTGGACGTTGTGGCCTAAGAAACTTGTGAATGCTTCTTCATTAGCCCAGTGAATCTACATAAATACTTTACAAAAGCAATGTACACAAACATAAATAGCCTGATAAATAGATTTAAATAGATTTAAATAGATTTAATGTTTTCATTCTCTGTTCACGGTAATGTTACTTGAAAACGCGATGGCTGGAATAAAATATACATGGTCAAGTTTTAAAGTTTACCTTCAGAGTGGAACGAAAGTAAGTTTAGAGTTGATATGGTGTTTGTATGGATGTGTGCGTGCTATTATTATTAATGGATGCATGTGATTTATATTCACACATATACACACACACATATACACACACACATACACACACACACATACACATAGACACGTGACTGTAAGGCAATGCTACGGATGTATGTAAACAAAGGAAGGAAAGGGAGATAAACGAGCCAATCAAGTGGACAGAATGATTAACGGATTCGTCCCCAAAATCAATGACGTTAAACTTCTTATTGCGCATGCCCACGCGCGCGCTCTGGTGGTGGACAGCTTGCCCGACGTCACAGCCTTCACAGTCGTTACACACGACACACACACACACACATACACATGCGAAGAAACGCACGCGCAGACAGACACACAAAATACGTCATTGAGCAATCTCATCGTTCGGCTGTGACGTGAGAGTGTAGGAGGAGAATTAATGAACGGGTTGTGACGTAGAGCGGGAGCTGAGAAAGATAGTGGAGAAGTATGGAGAGGCAAAGGGGAGGTGTGGATTCTCACGGTTTTAGTTGACATATAGAGTGAACAAGTAATCTTGATCAGCTGAATTGTGACCCGAGGTATCTCCTAATTTGTAGTAGGCTTGTGTTTGTGCGTGTGTGTCTGTGTGTGTCTGTATATGTATGGGTGTGTCTCTTTGTATATATATGTATGTCTGTGTGTGTCTGTATGTGTCTGTGTGTGTGTCGGTGTATATATGTGTGTGTCTGTTTGTATATGTGTATGTATGTGTGTGTTTGTGTGTGCATATGTGTGTGTCTGTGTATATATTTGTATGTCTGGGTGTATATGTGTATGTCTGTGTGTATATGTGTGTGACTGTATGTGTATGTGTCTTTTATTACAAGGCAATTTATTCACCATAATAAATTATGGATGAGACCTTCTATTTAGATCACACAAGTATAATTATGATTTATAATGTTATTACGGCTAGAGCCCCCATTCAATTTATGAAAATAATAGTTATAGTATTGTTATTATTAGTGTGAGTATCCTTGTATTAGTGAAGATCTTATTATATTATTCTGAAGTTTATTTGTAGTTGTCTAGAGTATTCCTGGTTCTTATAATCCCCTGGCAATTCACATAGCGTAGTTTTAGAGTTTTCAGTTGATTTACTTCATGTATAATTATTTATGTGGCTCATATTATACAGCAAGAACCTCGATGTCGAGTGGTAGTGTAGATTATTAATATAGTTGAATAAATATTACACATACACACATGTATATAACTTTGAAATATTGACGCTAACCAAGTTGTGTAGAAAGCAACGATAAATTTGGTTTAATTTACAACATCAATCCAGTAGGAATCCAAATAATATTATATACACAATCAAGAACTACACATATTCCAATTAGTAATGAATATCCTCAATGAACATATAGCATTGTAGTTAATAGTAGAATAATAAATTTTCCATAATACAACTTAAATAGAAACGATCCTCAGAGACTCAGAATCTTAGATGTTATCTGATCGAATGTACGCCAAGAACTGACTAAAAGTGTCGAATCGCGTAGAAATATATTACGGGTCAATCGTTGGAAAAACCAGACAGCCTAGTGACACGAATATTTTAATCAAGCCTGCATGTTGACTGCGTGATCAGAATGTCAAGCAATAATGCTCTAACAAAATAAGGAGAGACCGGACGACCTTGACACGCTGTGTTTACGTGAACAGTTCATGTTTTTATCGAGGTTAATAAAAAAACAATAATGCTCTCATTAGGTTGGGAAAAACCCGGGGGAAACCTTGAGCTGAGAAATATTTTATATCGTTTAAACGCAATTCGCTTAAATGATTTAGTTGGTTTATTAACATTACAATGTAGGGAATTTACGTTTCGTAACAGTCGCCCGTACCAAAAGGAAAAGAACATTGCATACTAAACAATAGAAGTGTGCAATTTCTTTTAGAACCGCCTGCACTTAACTTTAGTTCTAAACAATATACAAAAAAAAAACTGACTCCACCTGGGTAGTCCGTTAAATAAGACAAGTAAGGGAAATAATTTATTTTATTAAGCCCTCATCATATAGGATCTCAAGTTATCCTTAGACCATAACACATGTTCGCGTTATTCTAAAAAAATTATACTCTCTGAGATATCATTCCTTATAAACATCATCATCTTATTTATAAGGTAAAAATCAACATAACTAATGTTATCATATTAAACAATTCAATCATTAATTAATTCAACTTAAATGAAATTAATATTTAAATAATCTTAAGAGTAAGAATTTAATCTTAAGTGTGTAAGCATGTGAAGTGTATGCACATTACTCTATTTTGGTTTTTACATAATCACAACTATAGTTTGATTGTTTCAAAATAAGGATGTACATTTCTGTTCATTCATTATCTTACTAATAAAGAAAATTATGTCCATAAATCAATAATACTTAAAAGTAACTTATTAGGTTTTTTTCTTTTTTCCTACAACAATAATAATATTTGTTTTAGCAAATGGAAATATTCATGGCATAAAATAAGGCACAAGATATTGCATAAAATAATCACAACATATTCATATATTCATGCATTTATATTTTAAATGATCCAATTCTCTTAGTTAGGATTATCAGAATATATACATGAAGTTATCTATTTCCTTATACATTTGTTACATGCGCGATAGGGTGTCCGCGACGATGTGATCTTTTACCAATACGTAAGTTATTCTTAAGTTGTATGGTATTAACCCTATACGGATGTTGTTTGACAGGTTTAACATTATCATCTTTTAAAACTACATCATGGGTAACCAAAGTTGTTTTGTTAGGAACATCACTAAACAAATTTACATGATCATAGATTAAACCCTTGATAGAAGTCTGTTCACCTAAGTCTAGATGTGCCAGTTTATCATTGAGGTTTTTAAGTGCTTCAGTGTTCTGAAGTTTACTTTCTATGATTGTCTTTTTAAATTTAGGCGGGGGTGTTTCAACAGTTTTGATAGCACTCACTGTCCTAATGTCGGTTTGTTCTTCCCTAACAACATAAGGTTTTAGCATGTTTATATGGCACAGTCTCTGTGTTTTCCTTCTATCAGGGGTTTTTACAAGGTATGTTACATCACTGATTTTATCTAAAACCTGATATGGTCCTGTATATTTTGCACTCAGGGGTTGTCCAGACAATTGGGTCAACATGAGGACTTTATCACCAGGATGGAAACATCGGGATCTGGCCTTGACATCATAGTACCCTTTCATTCTTTTCTGAGCCTGCAAAAGATTATCTTTAACATGATTAAAAGCATGATAGATTCTATTGCTAAATTGTTCCACATAAGCTACGAGTCCAGTCTCTTCATCAGAATTTAACAAGGTTTCCTGCAACAGTTTTAGAGGTCCTCGAACTGAATGTCCAAACACTAACTCGAACGGACTGAATCCAAGAGATTCCTGCACAGTTTCTCTAGTCGCGAAAAGAGCGAATGGAATACCGCGATCCCAGTCTTCAGTGTTCTCAAAACAGTATGTGCGGAGCATGGTTTTCAGAGTCTGATGATATCTTTCTAGGGCACCTTGGCTTTGCGGATGGTACGCAGTTGAAGTTGCATGTTGGATGCCTAGTTTCTTTAAGACCTGGTTAAACAGCTTTGATGTAAAGTTAGATCCTTGGTCTGACTGTATAGTCTTTGGAAGACCGTATCTTGAACAAAATGCAATCAGTGCGTCAGATATCTTATCTGCGTTAATGGTGCGTAGCGGAATAGCTTCAGGATATCTCGTGGCAGTGCACATTATAGTGAATAAGTACTGGTGTCCTGTCTTTGTTTTAGGCAAAGGACCTACACAGTCTATTAGCAAGTGGCTAAATGGTTCTGCAAAGGCGGGTATTGGCTTTAGAGGTGCTACCGGTATAGTCTGGTTAGGTTTACCAACTATCTGGCATGTATTGCATGACTTGCAGTATTTTGTGACGTCACGATGTAGTCCAGGCCAATAGAAGTACGGAAGAATTCGACGGTAAGTCTTGTTCACTCCTAGATGACCAGCATATGGCGTGTCATGAGCCATGTGTAAGATGTCATTACGATATATGGCTGGTACCACAATCTGACTTCCTTCTCTGCAATTGTCATTATCACATTTCACATCTCTCCATTTTTGCATTAATATTCCCTCCTTCAGAAAAAATCCATTTCCGTTCATTTCTGCCTCCTGTTCAGTTATCACCTTTTTCTTCAGGTGTTTAGTTCCTGAATCTCTATTCTGTTCTAATAGGAGTAATTGTCGAGGTGACAAATTACTTTCAGTAGTCTTGACTGAGGGACCACTCAAAATGTCAGCCAGGAAAGTTGCCTGTAGGTCAATTTCTGGTTCTATTTTTGACTTTGACATGGTTTCGACAGACTTTTGTTGTTGGGCCATACCTCTCGTGACGATGCATATAGGTTTGATAAAGCTCTCACTTTTATTGAGGTATTGTTTTTTCTTGGATATGGAATGCACCACATCTCCAGCAATATCATTTCCCAGTATTAAAGAAACGCCTTTAAACGGAAGTGATTTGTACACACCCACAACTACATTTCCAGTGAAGTACGCACTCTTCAGCTGTATTTGATGCAAAGGAACTTGTACATTTTTCCTTGATACACCTTGAATAGTAAGATCCTGTCCTGTATATGTCGATTGTGACGTAGGAACAGTATTCTCTAAAAGTAGTGAAACCTCAGCCCCTGTATCACGGAGTATTCTGATGTTCTTTTCACTAGTGACACCATTTATTATGGATGACACGGTACCTTCTTCAATGAATGGTAAACAATTGCTTGGTATCTCAGTATCGATGAGATCTGTATCCAAGTTATTTTTGTAAGAGGTATGTTTAGTACTCATGGTGGTTCTATCTGATATAGACTCCTTGGAGCTCAGATTAGAATTAGAATTATTGAAAACCATTGTCTCTATTTCAGGAACTATTTCTGGTTTCAAGTTTCCAAGATACGTGTGTTTTGTCAGGTTATCTGCATTAGCACTAGGTATCTCTGTTTGAGTTCTAATATCCTTCTTTACATTTTCATGAGTTCTTTGCTTTGGCATTGCTACATACGATAAGACAACATTCTTTTTATTCGGGTTCCCATTCAATATCCAGCACTTTTCCTTAGTATGTCCAATTCGTTTACAATGGCTACAGGTTGGCTTGGAATTAGTTGGACCTTCATTGCTCTGCTGATGTCTCTTTGATTGATAGGATTCATTTGGATTTATGGTTTTCTTTTCTACCTTCATATCTCGATTCTGGAATTTTGATTTATCAACTGTTGTAAATTTATTGCTGGAATGGATAATAACATATTCGTCTGCCATTACCGCTGCTGTTTCTACTTGTTCTACACCTTTGTCTGCTAAATGTATTCTTACATCACCTCTGATGTTATTGTTAAAGTCTTCCATTAGCATAAGATTAGCTAATTTATCAAAGTCTTTGTTTACACCTTTGGATCGAATCCATCTTTCAAAATATTTCTTTTTCTGTCTTAGAAAATCAACATGGGATTGTTCCTGTTCTTTCTTAGACTCACGAAAAACTTTTCTATATTTTTCAGGTGTTAATGCATAACTTAGCAGTACTCTATTCTTGATCAGTTCATAATCATACAATTCCTCTTCAGTAAGACTTAATACAACATCAAGTGCCTTTCCTTTGTTCAGAGCTGAGCGTAGAAGTATAGCTTTCTTGCCCTCGGGAAATTGATAGTCTTTAGCGTTTCTCTCGAAAATCATGAAGAACTCTTCCACCGAATTATCTTCAAGAACTGGAATATGTTTCTTAAACTTATACAGTTCTGCATCTGCTTCAGAGCTTGCATTCGAATGATTTGACGTACGAGACCTTGCTATCTCAATTCTTTCTTGGCTTGCTATTTTCTCTCTTGCTATTTCTCTTTCCATCTCAATTCTCTTGTCTTCTCTTTCCAATTCTAATCTCTTGTTTTCTCTTTCCAATTCTATCTCCATCTTCCTCATCTCAAGTTTAAATTTCAATTCTTCACTTAAGTCACCAGTTGTATGCTTCACTCTTTGTTTTATAGGAAAAGGTAATTCATCATCTGATTCATCATTAATGTTATCATTAGCAGTAGTTTCTTCAATAATTAGTGTACCTTGTTTTCTTAAACACTCAGTTACCTCTTGAAGTAATTTAGTTTTTGATGGCCTAGTTTCTGTGATAGAAATGCCCAATGATTTAGCCAATTCTTTTAATTGTATCATCGACATTTTATTAAGCTGTTCTGAGGTTAGATCAAATATCTCTGGATCCAATGTAAGATTATTTGTGGCTTCCATTTTATATATTATTAAAAGTTACTATAAATCTTGTTAATAATACAATAAAAGTGTCCAACTTACTTTCTGTCCTTTGAATAATTCACTACACCACACAGTTCAGATTTGTCACAACAAGGTCACAAAAAAAATACCTTCTTAGAGTTACTTTGTTTGATAAGGTAATACACCAGATAATTTTCCAGGCTGAATAGTTAAGTTTTCCGATTCTCAATAGCAATGTTCAATTCAATCACAATTTTTAGTATATTGTATATTGTTCATATTTTCCAACACAATCCATCCAAGTTACGAGTATGTATTACGGCAGTTGTAAATAGTTTGTGTAAATAGTATAACGATTCTTGAAATTGAAGTAAATCCTCCAAACGTTTGTTAGTAAATCACTGACGAGCAAAACCCATTTTATTACAAGGCAATTTATTCACCATAATAAATTATGGATGAGACCTTCTATTTAGATCACACAAGTATAATTATGATTTATAATGTTATTACGGCTAGAGCCCCCATTCAATTTATGAAAATAATAGTTATAGTATTGTTATTATTAGTGTGAGTATCCTTGTATTAGTGAAGATCTTATTATATTATTCTGAAGTTTATTTGTAGTTGTCTAGAGTATTCCTGGTTCTTATAATCCCCTGGCAATTCACATAGCGTAGTTTTAGAGTTTTCAGTTGATTTACTTCATGTATAATTATTTATGTGGCTCATATTATACAGCAAGAACCTCGATGTCGAGTGGTAGTGTAGATTATTAATATAGTTGAATAAATATTACACATACACACATGTATATAACTTTGAAATATTGACGCTAACCAAGTTGTGTAGAAAGCAACGATAAATTTGGTTTAATTTACAACATCAATCCAGTAGGAATCCAAATAATATTATATACACAATCAAGAACTACACATATTCCAATTAGTAATGAATATCCTCAATGAACATATAGCATTGTAGTTAATAGTAGAATAATAAATTTTCCATAATACAACTTAAATAGAAACGATCCTCAGAGACTCAGAATCTTAGATGTTATCTGATCGAATGTACGCCAAGAACTGACTAAAAGTGTCGAATCGCGTAGAAATATATTACGGGTCAATCGTTGGAAAAACCAGACAGCCTAGTGACACGAATATTTTAATCAAGCCTGCATGTTGACTGCGTGATCAGAATGTCAAGCAATAATGCTCTAACAAAATAAGGAGAGACCGGACGACCTTGACACGCTGTGTTTACGTGAACAGTTCATGTTTTTATCGAGGTTAATAAAAAAACAATAATGCTCTCATTAGGTTGGGAAAAACCCGGGGGAAACCTTGAGCTGAGAAATATTTTATATCGTTTAAACGCAATTCGCTTAAATGATTTAGTTGGTTTATTAACATTACAATGTAGGGAATTTACGTTTCGTAACACTGTATATGTGTGTGTCTATTTGTATGTATATGTATGTCTATGTGTGTGTGTGTATGTATGTATATGTATATATCTGTATATGTGTGTGTCTCTTTGTATATATACATGTATGTCTGTGTGTGTCTGCGTGTGTATGTATGTATATGTGTTTGTCTGTGTGTATGTCTGTGTATATTTGTGTGTCTGTGTGTATTTAATTGCCTGTAGCTGTGCTTGTGTAAGGAAGGAGGGGAACATCTATTACATTACGTTCATCCCTCCTTGATTTGATTTGTGTTCAACTTATTGATTTCTATGTCTAAAGGAAATCAAAACGAGGCAATGATCAGATTCAAACCAATAGCAAGTCCAGTTTGAGTTTATTATTTTAAAACATCTGGATCTAAATTTCTAAGCAAATAAAATGATCAGATTCAACATAAAACCAATAGCAAGTCCAGTTTGAGTTTATTATTTCAAAACATCTTGATCTAAATCTCTAAGCAAATAAAATAAAGGGAGGCATAAGAAGAAATATAAGAAAACAAACCTTGAGACAAATCATATAGGAGACTAAAGTCAGATTACATTTTAATGTAATGGGAAAACGCATTATAAACATTACCATTCCCTTTTTTTAAACATAAAGTTGTGTTTTTTTCAGGCCATTATTGAGTTTGAATTTGAAAAACCAGATAGTGGATTTGACCATGACACACAAACCCATTTAGAGCAGTACTACATTTAAAAATGACTTTTAAATTTCATTCTTGTTAGTTTAAATTAGATTTCTATTTTTACGCGAACAACATAACATTTAAACAGAATGAATAATGCTATTTTGTTTTTTTACAGATTGCTTGGACCACTCACAATGATTTGATACTATATTTAGAAATAAAGCGCGGACAAGTCCATATTATTAATTCCTTTATTTTGGTGTCACTAATGTTATAGGGCTAATAAGTCCAGTAAGTAAAGTAACCCATTCGGTCAGTCTTGTCCATTGGGCAAGTGGAGAATTCACTTTTTCTTTTCACTATATTATCGATAGTGCGATAAAACATAGTCCCTTCCCCAATCCCTACTCCCCCCCTCCTACCCCCCACATCACCATACATATATGTGTCAAGAATATACCACAATTAACTTTAAAAACACTCACATCGCATATTATAGTTCTAACTATATTTTTTTTATACTAAATACTATAATATTTCTGATATTTGATGACTCGAATGACTTTTTTTTTCGGAATTCCAGATTCCCTTTTGCATTGTACACTTCCGTTCTATTTAATCGCTATGATTTTTTCAATGAAAAATTAAAATTAAAATAAAAAATTGTAGCCTATGCAGCGGAAACATTCATGCAAACGTAGGGGCGTAGAAGTATTTTAAGACAGCCTTATTGGATGCGCACGTAAAAAGAACATAGAAGCTCTAAAAGTAGAGCAAGCGGTCCAAGTTATTATAGTATTTGATTATACTAAAACTTTACCTAAAAGTTATATGTAATATTTGTCTTTTATTTAACTGGGGAAAGAGTTGGTTGTGTTGGGTAGTGGATTTATTGGGAGGGGGGTGTTCACGTATTATTAGAATCAGTTCTTAAAGAACTGACTTTAGTGTAGATACTTAAGGTTCAAGTTAATTCTATAAACCTGCTTTAATCTAAATATTTGATTGTGAGCAATGTTTTACTCTAGGCCTCCACATATAACTATTTATGGTGTCCGATCATAGTTCACTTTTTGCGAAAAAATTTTTTTTATATTAATGGACCGACTCATATTATCATACTATAAATATTATGGTCGAACTTTGTTGTTTGTAAACTGGATGCATGCCACTGTATGACAGGTCAGACTGAGTTCATTTCCCAATACCAAACTACAGTGTTTTATAGTAGGCTATGTAATGTACATAATGTTGGTAAAGAGACGAAATTATAGTTGTAAACCATCAATAAGCACATTCATCAAACAAGCTAAGTTTTTAGGTTGAAAAAAATTATTATCTTTTATATTATCTGATATTATTGGCTTGCATTTCTAAGTTATAGTAAAAAAAAAGTTAAGTACCCGTCGGACCAAATTGATCCATAGGTCCGATGAAGCAGCGTTCACCAGTTTCTGAGGCCACGGCATACTAGGTGATTGTGTGGCCAGCACTATGCACAGCCGCCTTTACCCCAACTAATGTCAGGTACCCTTCAGAGCTGGGTAGACTGAGGGACACCCTCCAGACCCGGGAAAAAATCCTAGCCTGTACCAGGATTCGAACCCGGGACCTTCGGCTCGCCCGTCGAACGCGCTGCCCTACCTCCCCTCTCTAAGTTATAGTTTAATGCTTTAATAATAATAATAATAGCCTACTTTTATATCGCATATCGCTTAGGGAACAGTTCTATGCACTGTCAACAGTTACAGACAGAGTACAGACAACGAATAAAATAAACTAAAATATCTTCATTGTCACAACAATCAAATTGACAGACAGACAGAGAGACAGAATCCATTAAGTGAAACATTGAACCCTACGCTTGATTTACAGCAGTTTACAAAGCCACCAAGGACTCTATTTAATCCCCCTTTCTGCATCCCAACCCTCAGAAAACAACAAAACACGGTTCATTGCTTTGGGATTTGAAAAAAATGTTTTAAATTTGTTTTGAAGAAGAAAAATTCATAATTTCAACTAACTTTGTTTCCTCTATAAGTGTTTTGATTGGTCGGAATTCAAACCTCAGACTTTTAGTTGGCAATTAGACGCTCTGTATAAATCATTCACATTAATGAGTTTGAACATGCGTCAACTCTGCTAAACCGATGATTGGAACAAATCAATAACTACTTGTTGATTCACATCGCCTCGTTAAGGTGAAGACTGTTGTTTATTTGTGTCAGCTACTTATAGAAGGTCCAAATGTAATGTTTATATATGAATTCATCCACAAATAGCTGAGTTCAATTGTAGGGACCAATATTAAAGACCATCTTGGTAGTTAATAACGGATCCGTCAGTGCGAGTTCATTAGATAACTACACTTCAATATTCAGTATTACTCTACTGCTCACGTTTTTAACTAAATAATCTGTATCAGGGGTCAGCAACTGTTTGATAATAGTGTGCCAAATAAGGATCTATGATTCAACAGACTAAAAGTTATCCTACTTTAGTACTCAATTTCTTGTAGAAAAGATCTGAATATCGATCTGATTAGATCTGAATCGATCTGCCATCGAAAATCACCCAACGTGCCAAGTCCGGCGTGTCGTAGGTTGCCGACCTCTGATATATATCATATTATTGACAAGCATACGAATACAACAATACAGTGTTAAAGTATTTTTAAAATACTATTTTTAAAACTAAAATTATCAAATTTAAGAACTGGAGGCTCCGAATCACAAGAATTAATGATGGTTGTGTATTTGATAGCATTTGTGGTTGAAGCCGGCTGGCCTAGCGGTTAGCTCACCAGACTGTCAACCAAAAAACCTATTGACACGTCGCGGGTTCGAGCCCCGCCACCGGCAGATCCCTGTCGCCCTACAGGAGTTTTGGGACTAGATGACGTTAATATTGAGTTGTTATCACATGCGCTTAACCGGCAGCAGTGAAACCTCTCACAGATTAATAGTCTTCTAGAGCGCACTGAGCATGCTAAAATAGCATGGATAGAAGCGCTATATAAATTACCATTACCATTACCAAGAGATTGTTTAGATACGACAATACATCCAGTATAGATCTTCTCATTTTTTTACTAACGAAGAAGTGGTTGATCTGGTTCTCCGTCGAACCTTTAAAAATAGTTTTGAATTTTGTAAAGTGATTGTGTATGTTATTATAAATATAATATTGTAAGTTATTGTTGGTTATTTTATGTAGTGACAATAAATATAATATTGTAAGTTATTGTTGGTGTATTTTATGTAGTGACAATAAATATAATATTGTAAGTTATTGTTGGTGTATTTTATGCAGTGACAATAAATATAATATTGTAAGTTATTGTTAGTTTATTTTATGTAGTGACAATAAATATAATGTTGTAAGTTATTGTTGGTGTATTTTATGTAGTAACAATAAATATAATATTGTAAGTTATTGTTGGTGTATTTTATGTAGTGACAATAAATATAATATTGTAAGTTATTGTTGGTGTATTTTATGTAGTGACAATAAATATAATATTTTAAGTTATTGTTGGTGTATTTTATGTAGTGACAATAAATATAATATTGTAAGTTATTGTTGGTGTATTTTATGTAGTGACAATAAATATAATATTGTAAGTTATTGTTGGTGTATTTTATGTAGTGACAATAAATATAATATTGTAAGTTATTGTTGGTGTATTTTATGTAGTGACAATAAATATAATATTGTAAGTTATTGTTGGTGAATTTTATGTAGTGACAATAAATATAATATTGTAAGTTATTGTTGGTGTATTTTATGTAGTGACAATAAATATAATATTGTAAGTTATTGTTGGTGAATTTTATGTAGTGACAAAAATATAATATTGTAAGTTCTGTAGATGTATAGAGAGCCTTTAATGAATCAGTGAATAATTATTGTTCATATAAAAATAAATCAATGAAACAGCTGCCAGCATTACGTCTGTATTTCTATTTTTTGAAATATTTCTGTTTTAGTTAGACACAGGGTACGTCTGCGTGCAATAATGGTAAAATCCAGCGCATCCCTTTAAATATCATCACTTTAAATATCATCCCTTTAAATATCATCACTTTAAATATCATCACTTTAACTATCATCCCTTTAAATATCATCCCTTTAAATATCATCACTTTACATTAATCAATGTAATAATCATTAAGTCAAGCCTTTGACAATAATTCGATGTTGTAATATTTCCTCTTAACAATTTTTTTCTTTTTCTACTAAGTCTCTCAATTTATTCGCTGTTTTATTTCAGATTATAATGTTGCCATTCTAGGCAGCTTAGTAGATCAACACACGGCCCTGGCTAGATCCATACAAGAAAATAATTTGAAAACTTTCTCAATCGCTAGATTTCCAAATGTAGAAATTCCTTTCACTTTAATTTCGTTATTCAGTCTTGTATTTAACAGACACAGTTTTACGTTTTTGTTATATTTGTTTTAACCCTTCCCGTATCGACCTACTTCTATCTATGCTGCCTTCAGTTCCGCTATATACGCGCACGGGACTGTAAGGGTTAACCCGCCAAAGTAAAGAGTGACATTTTCTAGCTATAAATATTTAAATACTGTTTTCACGACTTTAATAAAAGTTCAAAATAAAAAACCAAATGGAAGCCACAGCTCGGAAGTCAGCTTAAACTTAATGTTGTTGTTTATTTCCTTTACTGATGAAAAGTACAAGTTGATTTTAATGGATTTTTTTCTACATAGAGTGTAAATCAGTATATTTATTTAATGATTCATCATAATTCTAATGTAACGTTGACATTTCACATGGCGGTTAAATTTCTTCATCTATAATATAATAATAACGTTTATGTGTATAGCCCTTCTTTCCATGCTATTTATTTTAGCGTTCTCAGTGCGCTCTAGAAGATTATTACGTCCACTAGGCACAAAACTCGTGAAGAAACTCCTACACTCACCAGCCTGATCCTAGGTGTTTGTCAAGTCTACTTACACTAAACGTTATACAAGTTAGTGCTAGGAAATAAGACTTTCAATGAGAAGCTGAAGGGTTCCAAGTTCCAATAGAAATAAATCAACTTTCATTTTGTCTTTCTTCTGGCTTCTTGCTGATGCACAGAAAGGTTTTGAAGCGGAGAGAAATGGGTTTTTGTAACGCGCTTTATGAATAAATCTGTAATCCCATCAATTCACCTTTGAAATTCACCCCCCCCCCTGGCTACCAGACTTGAACCTACAATTGACCGAGGGGTGAGATTGCTCTCTTGTACCCCCACTTCAACACTTCTTAGCAGTTCACTTCGTAATCGTTAGTAGAACCGCCAGAAGCGTCGTCGTTGTGTCTTGTGCAGGGAGTTAGTGGAACTTTGTTTGGAAAACCCATGTAGTCGAGCACTACTACATAATCCTCTAGGGCTTCGCGGAGGCGCTTTTCAATCCTAGAGACGTTCGGACAGCCAATCTACAAAGCTTTCGATTGGACGCACTGCCGGATCAGTGCAAGTTGTATCATTTGTTTTTATCCCTAGCCGTCTGCATTAACGTTTGTTAATGTAGAAGGCCAATACAACGGGGACCGTATACGCACATTGGCCCGTGGCACAGTCGATTGCTCGATTCGTACTCACTGAAGAGGCCTCATCAACCTACAGAGCGTTCGGTTGGCAACCCGAGAGCAGGGTTGAGCGCGCATCGCTGTTTGGCGAATCTGGTATTTTTATCCCTAAGTTGCTAAGCAACCTCATTCGCCGGCCCCCCCCCCCCCCTGGCTACCAGATTGACCTGCAGTAATATGCTCTTATCGCTTATTTATTTGTGGTGCAACGGCTGTTTAAAAAAAAATTATGTGGGGAGGCCGGGGGGGGGGGGACAGGAAGGGTTAAATTAAACCCCACATTTATAGTATTTATGTTTTCGAGTAAAAATCCCAGGGGGGGCAGATAAAGAAAAGGAGAAAACGCCTCTACCTACAGGAAATCCAATCAACATTTAGACTAGTTATTAATGTTAATGTACAAATATAACAATTACCTGAAACTTTTCGTATGTGTAGTTCCCCCACCCCAACCAGTTGGTGTGGATAGTTGGGGTGTGGAGAGGAGGGGTGTGGAGAAGTGGAAATGACGCCCTTCCTCTTTACAGGTAAGAGCCCCTGGGCGTCGTCACAGGTGGCGTGACCTAATTGTGACACCTCCTCGAAACCACACAAGTACTGCTTAGAAAGTTGAATAAACTAATAAACTAAACTCCATCCCCTCCCTTCCCATTTTCACCCGCCACACCAATAGTTTGATAAAAGTTTATGTATTTCCAGTCTTTTAGTTCTAGGATCCCGGTAGTGATGCAGTACCAGAGTCCATTGATGAGCAAGTGCTCCCCCTCCCCTAACATAATAAAACCCCATGGCTTTTTTTCACCAAACAAAAAAAAAGTAAAATATAAAAATATTAAGTTTTCTTTATCATATTTTAAATTATTTAAAACAAAATTAAATTAATAGATTTTTTACTTTTCATTTAACGATAATTAGATGAAATATTAGTTTTTTTAAAAAGTTAATTGGAAAATGGATCATAAGCTCAGAATCAAGCTGCTATTGCTACACCCCACACCCACTTTGCACCCCTTGCAAAATTAGCCCCCACCTTAGACTCGCCACAGCCAGTGTCCGAAGTTGTCTATGACAGAGGAAACCATTCAAAAAACTTTACTCTCTGGGATATGTAAAGTCATAGACTATCTTCTTATCTTATGGAAATAGTATATGTAGGGTTTATATTATAAATATTACATTACAAACCGTGTTCAACAAAGCTATATAATCCATAATGTAGCTCATCTAATAAAAAGCTGAGATTAATTTTTTTTTATTGGACAAGTGTTCTAATAGAGGTGATATATAGATCAAGCTGTAAATAGGAACATTTGGATTCTTTGAAGTATGATGTAATGTAATGTAAAGTTCCCTAAGCATAGAATAGGTTAGTATCCTGTACACTTTTTTACATTTAGGAAATGACCTATGCTGTACACTTTTTTACACTTAGGATAAGACTAATGCTGAACACTTTTTTTTACACTTAGGATTAGACCAATACAATGCTTAACACTTTTTTTACACTTAGGATAAGACCAATGCTGAACACTTTTTTTACACTTAGGATAAGACCAATACTGTACACTTTTTTACACTTAGGATAAGACCAAGGCTGTACACTTTTTTACACTTAGGATAAGATCAATGCTGTACACTTTTTTTACACTTAGGATAAGACCAATGCTGTACACTTTTTAAACTAAGGATATGACCTATGCTGAACACTTTTTTAAACTTAGGATATCACCTATGCTGTACACTTTTCTACACTAAGGATATGACCTATGCTGAACACGTTTTTTACACTTAGGATATCACCTATGCTCAGGGGCAGGCCCTACGAGAGGGGGGGTACAGCCGGTACGCCGTACCGGGGCCCACAAGAGTTTAGGGGGGCCCATGAATATTAAAATTTAAAATTAAATTGGCAATTACTCCATTATTTTAAATTATTGCTATTAACTTACTATTAAGCCCAAAACCTCTTACAATCTCACGTGGCGCTGGCGCCCTTAATTTTGGTATTCTTTAAATGTGTACTTAAACATTTTGTTAAATATGCAATGAAACCTTTAGTTGTAATAAAGGGCCTAATTATTTTCGACTTTATTTAGGATCTCTTTTTTATTATTCTTCTCCAGAGACACTTACAAATTTTAATATAGACCTATGAGCATTACAGGCTTACAGGTCTCCCTGTTAGCTTAGTAGCCTAGGCCTACATACTCTAGTAAACAGGTTCTCAACCTTTTTCGGCTCATTGCCCCCTTTTATATTTTTTTTCCGCTCACCGCCCCGCAACTTAATTTTAATTAAACTATAATTAATTATAAAACAAATTTATTTGTATTATTAATTTTATAAATATAGGAGACTTATTTAAGAACACTAGATCTATATCATGTAGGCCTAATTTCTGTAATTATTAATGTTTAAAATATAAACTCCTTAAATGGACAAAACATTTATTGCAGGAAATGTTTATTTACAACTGTTTAACGTAAATTATTTTAATCCTCTAATAATTAAATCTTGTTTTGAATACCATAATGTTTAACGTATATAAAGAAAAAAATAATAAGTAATATTTGTTATATTACAAAACATAACTGTTTGGGCATCACCTTTGAATCAAATGTGGAAACATTTGTTAATAAAAGGGAGATAATTAACCCGTTACATTTTAGCTAATATTTCTGTATTTTTTTTCTTTTATACAAAAAATTATTGGCTTACATTTATAACTCTGAAATGATCAAACCGTAAAAAGTATTTGCTTTGAAAATTATATAAATATTATATGACTAAAGGATTTATATGTATATTTTCAAGCATTACAATAACTACCCATTGTGTATGATTACTCCGAATTTATATCGCTTAACGATAACATGTATGTTTCCTACGGGTACGAAAAAAAGGACATCTCGGTAAAACTGATATCAAAATATCTTTAATATTAGCATATGTTAGGACGACAGTGATCGGTCAGCAGGGTTGACAGGCCGGTGAACCAACAATAGGACCAGACGGCCGCATACCATATTTGCCGAATACTGACCCCTAATTCATCGAAAAGTCATTGCGATTCCTATTTCTTATTAGTTTAATAATGTGTATGCCTAATGTTGGGGGATATCAGATATTTAGCAGCACTTGCGTTTACATCATATTTCATCCAAAAACTAATCGATTCAAATAGCTGAGGTGTTCAAATTATATCAGGTACGTTTGTATCGCCCCCTTGCTCTTCACAGCCCCCCCAATCGCCCCCGGGAATGTCAGCGCCCCCATAAAGCCTCTCACCGCCCCCCGGTGGGCGATAACGCCCCCGTTCAGAACCTATGCTCTAGTAAGAGTCTAGTATGTCTCTGCATATAACATACTAGTACGGCAGTCAAAGTTAGTTAGTCGATCCTCTTACACTTTTATGATTTCCTGTGCGGTAGCCAGGAGGGAGGTTGAAGGTATCATAATTTAAACATAATATTGAAAATTTAAAACACATTTTTTTTTTGTCATTTAATAAAATGTATTTTGGGAAGATTCTGTACAAAAATATATGTGTCAACCGTATTGCCACAGCAGATCTAATCTTACATTTGACTACACAACATACATTACTGGCGAATATTTACAACTGACAAGAGTATACACCAATAGTTAAATCACTAAACCTAGAAACACTCGAGGACAGAAGGACAAAGAGTAAAGTTGTATTCTAATAATACATAATGCATTAAATTATAACTTAGAAATGCAACACAATAACAACCTGTTGCAATGCTCAGATAAACATACTGACAAAAACATTTTCCTTATCCCTTACGGGAGAACTAATGCATATAAGTACACTTTCTTCCCGAGTGGCACCCGGCATGGAATGGGTTGCCCGAACAAACTAGGAAAACCAGTAACCTAACATTATTTGAAACACTAATAAAAATGCAAGGCTAGACTCAGACGACGGATGAGCGTAGGACGCAATAATCTTTTTTACAGAAGGTGCGTCTGTAATATATAAGATAAGATCGATAAGTATATAACATATACATTTTTTGTGATCACATCAGACAAAATTGATCTAAACTTATAACGTCGTTGAAGCAGTGGACACGGCATACTAACATTGCCTAGACCAGGGGTCGGCAACCTTTTGAGGCAGAAGAGCCAAAAGTTACAATTTACACAATTTCCCAGTTTTTAAAGAGCCACTAACTTTTTTTTTCAATATTATCGTATTTGATTAGGAGTAGGATTAGCCTACCTAAAAGGCATACAAAATTGATTTTTGATTTAAAATAAATACCTTTAAATATGAAATAATAGGGGCCTGTTTATTCATATAAAACATACAAATGTTTCGCACAAAATATATGAAAGTATTCTAGCTTGCTCTTCTAGAATAATAAAATTAGTAATCAAATAGTAGGCCTATAACTATAATTATTGAATAATAGTTAGTTACAATAGTTACATCAATGGGAGCATTGGCCTTGAATGCCGTTTAAAAGTTTGGCTAAATCTGGCTCTTAACTTATTGTTTTCAGTTTCAAGCACACCTCTAGATTTGTATTTGTTAGTTAGCTTCTTACTTTACTTTTCATTATATTCATGCAAGAGAAAGCTTGCTGGCACGAATATGTTGACTCGAAGATCGTCAGCACTCCAAATGCCAACTTCTTCACCTCACTGTAGTATTCTGGAAGACTATTCCATGCGTCAAATATGAGTGCCTCAACTCGCGGCATTTCTTTTAGAGTTTAGAACTGTCCAGTTGTGCAGCGTGACGTGCATGCTTTTCCGGACCTCCAACTCACAACTTAGCTCCGAAGACGATTGAACACTACCGCCCGCTGGGTTGCTGGCTGGGTGATATATATAGTAGTCTAAGTAGTGACTAGCGGCTGTCAGCTTCAGCTGTCTGTCTACCCTACCCTCCCAGGCTGTTCATGTCTACTATGGTGTGCCACAGGGATCTGTCCTCAGCCCAGTTCTTTTCACCCTTTACACCCAAACCACTCTCCTTTGTCATCGAACGCCACAACCTAAAATATCATTCTTTCGCCGATGACACCAGCTCTATAACAGTGAAGAGCCTGAAGACTTCAACGGGCTCCTTGCTTCCATCTCAATCTGTTTCCTGGACGTCAAGAACTGGATGACGGAAAACAAGTTAAAGTTGAACAGTGAGAAGACTGAAGCTCTTATCGTCGGTACGAGACGGAGGGTCGTGTCCCTCACTGCGTCCGGTCTTCAGCTGGCCGACGCAACATTACCTTTCTACCCTACTGTCAAGAGCCTTGGTGTCTATGTGAACTCTACGGTGTCCATGCAGTCCCACAGCTCCTTCCTCACCAAAATCTGCTTCTACCATCTGCGTCGTATTGCCGCCATCCGTCGCTATCTCACTAAGGAAGCTCGTGTTAAGCTTGTCATCTCTCTCTTCTTTTGCCGCTTGGATTATTGCAACTCGCTCTTGGCTGGCCTCTTGGCCTCCCCCCTTCAGGGTCTTCAACGTATCCAGAACTGTGCTGCCCGAAGAAGAAGTCGACTCATATCACTCCTATGCTCCGATCTCTGCACTGGCTACCGCTTGGCTTCTGATGCACTAACTCTTCAGATCCCTCGTGCGAGGCTAGTGTCCGCCCCATAGGAGAATGCTCGTTGGCCTGGAATGCCTTCCCTCTACAGCTTCGCCAGAGCTCTAGCTTCAACACCTTCAGGAGTCGGCTGAAGACTCACCTATTCAAGTAGCAGGGTATTCACCTGTATATGTATACATTTTCGTCTTTTATTCGTTGTCTGTACTCTGTCTGTAACTGTGGACGGCGCATTTAACTGTTCCCAACGGGATATACAAGTATTATTATTTGGCTATTATTATTACTCAACCTATTATCACTGTTCTCGGTTAAGTGATTTTATCATGTTTTTCAGTATATAGGCTAGCCTATATATATATTTGCAGTATAATATTTTTATGAGTTTTGAAAAAAAATAAATATAATTATTAATATTTCCGTATGGAACTGGAGAGCCGCATCTTGACATCGAAAGAGCCGCATGCGGCTCGCGATCCGCAGGTTGCCGACCCCTGGCCTAGACGAATTTTGTTTTACCTCAATTAATGTAAGGTATCCATCAAAGTTATGTAGACCCAGGGAAAAAATAATTATATGATTCTAACGCAGAACCATCGGTACGCCAATCCAACGCGCTGTCTCCTGGCCACCTTGCACATATAGAGTAGGGGCGATAAATCACACATATGTTTAATTGTAAAAATATACTGAGATGATAAAACAAAAAGTGACTAACTTTTCTTAACCATTATCAAGCAGCTCGGGCTTAGTAAATTTTACATTGGTAAATATAGGGATTTAGAGTTTTTGTGACCATTAGCCTTTTTTAGTTGAAGCCCACTGATAAATACATAGCCTACATATATCCTATGAAGATAGATTTGGTACTTGGTAGAAATCGTCTACTCGGTTAGAACCTAAAGTTAAAGTTCCGGAAAAGGCTCATTTAAGTATAATCATAAAGCCCTTAACTGTTATGGTCGTTGGCTGGAGTCAATGGACAAATTTAAGTATATTTTAATTTTATAAGAAAAAAAACAACAACAAACGAAACCCCATCAGATGTTATCATGATTAACAAAATGTTTTTTGTTTTTTTTTGGGGGGGGGGGGGGCCCAGAAAAGATCTCGTACCGGCATCTTTTTTTTCTCTCGAGGGCCCTGCTCAGGAGCGAAGCCACAGGGGGGGGGGGCTGAGAGGGGGCTAACCCCCCCCCCCCTGGAATTAATAAAAAATATGTTTTTTAACTCATTTTTTAAAAAATATGCACTAAATTTGCAAAAAATTTGGTAAATCTTTGACACGCGATAGTTCAGCCCCCCTGGTAATTGGTAAATATTTGTCACGCGAATGTTCAGCCCCCCCTCCCTGGAAAAAATTTCTGGCTTCGCCCCTGCCTATGCTGTACACTTTTTTACACTTAGGATATGATGCATGCAGTAATTTTTTTACACTTAGAAAATGACCTAGTAAGACCTATGCTGTAATCCAGGGAAGTTTATCAAGACATTTGTGCCTCCCCCATTCTCCCACACTCACACAGCTTCTAACGGCAGTTTCAATTTACTTGCATTAATAATGTAAAAAAAATTATCAGGGTGTTTGACGAGTCTAGTTCATTAGCTGACTGGCTAAACAAAAGCTGAAAACGCCTGCTGTAATCTATATATATAAAAAGACAGTGTTAAGCCCCGCGAGGATCCCCATTGGTCAATTTGAAAACACGTGTGTCACTGACCTATCTAGGCCTAGCCCAATATACCGTCTAATAATTTTTCACATCGGACATGTGTCTTCGATAGCTCAGTGGTAAACGTAGTGGACTGCTATACGGGCGACCAGGGTTCGATTCTCCAGTTAGACTATACTTTTTAAAATTAATTTTTCAAACTTTTAAAAACAAAAGACATTGTAAATCTATAGGCAATATAGATTTTGTTAAATAAAAATATTTGACTATTTTTTTTACCCTATTACAATATTTATTTACTTTCCTAAAAGTATTCAGTAAGTGTAGTTTATAAATTTGTTATCTGCACCCCAGACAGTCCTTTTTTTTTTCACCCGGGCAACGCCGGGCAATGTAGCTTGTCCATAATATAAAGATCTGCAAATTTAATAGTCTCTTTTATTTAAAAAATAAAAAAAAACAAAGTCTAATAATTACTAATATATATGTTTGAACTGGAAAGGTATACCATTAAGTTATGATTTCATTTACTTTTTCCTCCAATGTCCAGGCCTTTTCTAGATTTGACGTCACTTTCTTGTCTTTTATACTCTACACTTTTAAAAGGTTGAGTTCAAAAGATATTCGCATAACCCTTCGAGTGCCGTCTTCTGGCAATAGTAAACATAGTGTACACAGGTCGTCCTCTGTAGCATTGTTTATAAAGATGGGCTGAGGGAAAGAGAAAGAGAGAGTGAGAGAGAGAAAGATAGAGAGAGAGAAAGATAGAGAGAGAGAAAGATAGAGAAAGATAGGGGGAGAGAGAGTGAGAAAGATAGATTGATAGATAGATAGAGATAAGGAGAGAGAAAGAGAGTGGCAGAGAAAGAATGAGAGAAAGAGGGAGATTGTTGAGACGCCAGGCGAAGCACTCTTTTACTTGCTATTGAATTAGCGGCTGCATTGAATCATTGTATCTTCAGTTTTATCTTGTTCAGTGAAGTTATATTATAATTAAATTTGTATTTCTCCCTTCAGTGCCTTGTGTTATTTTTGATGGCTACATTCACCCTACATATTGACTTCCATAACAATATAATACACAAGTTTACAAGAGTTAATTGTTTGTCAAAACGTAATATATTCACTTTGATTTGGTGTAGTTTAAGTCAATTAATAAAAACCCACATAAAGACAAAAACACCGTGGAATCGCTTTAATCATATAAGACATTAAGACGTTTATCAGACATTTGTTTATTCAAAACCATATTTTCAATATTTTGTCTCCATCTCCCCTTACTCATACACTTTTCTTTTCAGTTCATACATAATCAAGGACAGGAACTCCTTAAAGGCTCAGACGGACTTACAGTTTATCTTCTCCTTATTTGTTTGCTGTATACCGGAAACGTGTCAGTAACTCCCCCCCCTTTCCTTTTCAAATATATTTTCACGTCGGCTATGTATACAAAAGAGTGGGAATAGAAGCGAATAATTCAGTGAGCTGTATCTGGAACCTGTTTCAGAGAAGCCGGTTGGATATTTTTTTGTTGGTCGATCATTTCTGACCAATGTCCACGTCTTCGGTTATCCCCAAAAGATATTTTAAAAAAGGTGTGTGGGGATGAGTGGGATAGGTGAAGGTCATTATGTCCACTTGCGGCAATCAGTCCGGGTCCTTAGTTCGATGTTAAGTTGTTTTTTTAAAATAATTTTCCAAGTGGGGTGGGAGCTTGACCGACATCCTACTGACCTACATAATAGAGTCCGAAGTGCTGAATGACAAAATGCCTATGCAACGTCACAGTTGAAGGCGATACATAAATTGTATCGACTCTTACTGTTAAATTATGGCGAATTATTGTTATTTTGATTTCTTCTAGAACTTATTTTAATATACTTAGATAATAAAAAGAAAGTGTCCAATAAATATTACATCCATCCACTAATCAGGGGCATTGTCAAGTGTGTCTGATAATCCACACAAAACCTCTTCTTACATTCAGAAGTTTATACACTATTACATAAAGTTTACAAAGGTAATAATAGTCAATGAAAAAACAACAACTAAAGCTGTTATAAGTTATCCACTTGCGAGACCAACGATCCTTTAACTTGACCAGTCGTCAAGGTAGTTGACCACTCATTCACTAGCTTGACCAGTCGTCCAGTCGTGCTTAACCTAAATACATTTACTTGACGAGTCAATCATTATATAAACCAATAAAGTATCTAACAGTTTGCACAACCTTATTAGTGAGTTAAATAAATAAGCTGGACTTAGCATTCACCAATGATGGTCAGCATCCAGGGAATAAAACCGATGCAGCGGATTGTAACGTTAAAGTAACACGAAGCAAATAGACTGTTAGACACACTCTACTCAATAGACACGGTTACACTCTATTCAATAGACACTGTCCCACATTACTCAATAGACACCGTCACACTCTACTCAATAGACACTGTCACAATCTACTCAATAGACACTGTTACACTCTAATCAATAGACACGGTTACACTCTACTCAATAGACACTGTTACACTCTACTCAATATACACTTTTACACTCTACTCAATAGATTCGTTTACACTCTACTCAATAGACTCTGTTACACTCTACTGAATAGATTCGTTTACACTCTACTCAATAGACACTGTAACACTATACTCAATAGACTCTGTTACACTCTACTAAATAGATTCGTTTACACTCTACTCAAAAGACTCTGTTACACTCTACTCAATAGACTCTTTTACACTGTACCCAATAGACACTGTTACAATCTACTCAATAGACTGTTATACTCTACTCAATAGACTCTGTTACACTACTCAATAGACTCTGTTACACTCTACTCAATAGACTGTTACACTCTACTCAATAGACTCTGTTACACTCTACTCAATAGACTCTGCAATATATTTAGCTCTCTGTGACTTACTTTTATTTGCCCTTTAAACATGTTAAAAACATTTATGGAAATACAAATTTATACTTTGAACGGACATAAACATTTGATATAAACTGAACATTTATGAATTTGTAATATCTGAAGGCAAAAAAAAGATACAAAGAACAAAAAATCAAAAGGATGTGCAACCAAGCGTGAACAATGTGTGTCGAGGATGAAAATAAATTTGTTAACGATCTATATGAATATTATTGTTGTTTCGACTCGACTGCCACACTTTTACAAATGTTCACCATCTTTTAATAATCATGTTAATAAACACCATTATTCACTACTTATAACTATAACTTTTTAAACTAGCTACCGGATCAGACAAACGAAGCGGCATCCTTGCTAAACACTGTGCGGAACAGCTTTCAACCATGTTTCACTTCATCTTTAAACATGTCTTGGGAATTTCATACAATACCAACCATTTGTAAGAGCTTATAAATCATACCCGTTCCAAATAAATCGAAATTCGATTGCCACAGTGATATCGATACCACTAAACATTACGATATGGCGCTTATTATGAAATTTTCGTCTGCACATTTTATTGTAAGCATCAGGCATGGGAATCTCAATTTTCTAACCAAACATCCTGAGTTTGACAGACACTACCACATCATCAATCAGAGACCTAAGTACAGGTGCTTCACAAGAATGTGTGCTTTCTCCAGTGATGTATACGATATATACTAATGACACTATGAGCCATCGTGATTCAATCAGTCTAATAAAATTTGCAGATAATACAGCCATTGTCGGCTTAATTTCAGAAAATGAAACTATGTTTCGAAGCCTTATATATGACTATTTCAGATTGGTGTGATCTGAACGTTTTAGAATTAAATGTCTAAAAAACAAAGAAATTGATTATTGACTTCTGAAAAGCAAAGCAACAAATTCAATATATAAAAATAAATGACACATTAATACTTTACAACAACTATGTCGAATCGACACGTAGTGGCCGACTTCTGTCAATTAGAGCACGAACTGAAAGGAACAAGAACTCGTTTGTTCCTTACTCTGTGAGACTGTATTCTGTATTAACACTACTCATTGACTGTAAAACATAATCAAGAGCCAGATGTTTGTGTTCTGCAGATTTGAAGTCGACTAGAGGTGAGTTTTCGTGTGTGTGTTGTATCTGTTCCGGTTGGTGTGTTTGTGTGTGGAATGTTTTTCTTCTTTTAATTGATGTTATAAATCATTTTAGCCAAACCACAGTTCCATTTTGGGCCAATAAAGCAATCTTATCTTAACTTATACGATACACACGTAAAATATGAAAACAAAATGATATCAACTTATATAATCAGACAATAACATATTATTATGAAGTAACACAGTTTTTACTCCCAGGACAGCACGTTGGCAGACACTACTAACTAACGGTCGTAGCGATGTTGTTGAAGATGTGTTGTAGTCCAACGAATGTTGTTTCTTTGTTGGTCATTATGTCATAGTGCTACATCATTCTCTATTTCATTAATGCGGTGTCTGCATGATTTTCTAACACGCATAACCTGCACCAAAAGTATACTATACCGTACTAACTACACAACATTGTTCGATTGATCGCTGCAGTATATAAGCTGACAAGGGAGTTAGCATCTACCGGCAAACATTCGATAGACCTCAATGGTTTAGTTAATACAATGGCTTGGCAACAGGTGGTCACTTCTCTACTGAAAAACCCTTCATTACACATTGACACACACACATAAACACACACACAAACACACACACCACATATACTATATACTTACAGACACGCACACGTTTTTGTAGGCCTGCAACTATTTTTAAAAACTATTTTCGCCAAAACAAAGCGCTTACACAGCATAATAGACACGGCCTTGTTATGCATCTGACAAAACAATATAAACACACATTATAAATCAGGATGTGGATAAAATATTTAATATCTTGTATCCCCATAATTGAGTGAAACAGCTGGAGTTCTATATTCCGCCTTGCCAAAATACCAGCTGATTCTCTGTATTAGCCTTTATAGCATTAGGCTCATGTGGTCCTCGCATCATTTGACATCTGACACACGCTGACACTACGAAGATTACAGGATAATTTAATTGTTTTTACTGCTGGTATTGCACAACTTTTTAGGACATTCTAATATTCTACTGCTACTTGACATTTAGTAGGGTTTCATTTACATCAACTTGAACTACTCAACATTTAGCAAAGTTTAATTAAAACACTTAGGATATGAACTATGCTGTTTAATTGACTTCTGCATGTAGCCTACTATTCAACATCTAGTAAAAGTTTAATTGACTTCTACATGTTCTATTCAATATTTAGTAAAAGTTTAATTGACTTCTACATGTTTTATTCAATATTTAGTAAAAGTTTAATTGACTTCTACATGTTTTATTCAATATTTAGTAAAAGTTTAATTGACTTCTACATGTTTTATTCAATATTTAGTAAAAGTTTAATTGACTTTTAGTAAACTTTTACATGTTTTATTCAATATTTAGTAAAAGTTTAATTGACTTCTACATGTTTTATTCAATATTTAGAAAAAGTTTAATTGACTTTTACATGTTTTATTCAATATTTAGTTAAAGTTTAATTGATTTATCTTATACATTACAGACGCTCCTTCTATAAAGAAGATTATTGCGTCCTACGCTCATCCGTGGTCCGAGTCTAGTCTTGCATTTTTATTAATGTTTTAAATGATGTTAGGTTATTGGTTTTCCTGGTTTGTTCAGGCAACCCATTCCATGCCCGAATGCCACTCGGGAAGAAAGAGTACTTATATGCATTTGTTCTCGCATAAGGGACAAGGAAGGTGTTTTTGTCTCTATGTTTATCTGAGCTTTGCAACAGATTGTTATTGGGTTGTATTTCTAAATTAGAGTTTAATGCCTTATGTATTATTACTACTTTACTCTTTGCCCTTCTGTCCTCTAGTGTTTCTAGGTTTAGTGATTTGACTAATGGTGTTACTCTTGTCAATGGGGAATATTCACTAGTTATAAACCTTGCAGCTCTTTTTTGAAATATGTTCTAATTTTTTAATGTTTTCTTTAGTTGTTGGGTCCCATACAGATCCTGCATATTCTAGTATAGGCCTAACTAATGTGAAATAGCATTTTAGTTTTATATTCTTATTACATTTGTAAAAGTTCCTTTTTATGAATCCTAATGTTTTGTTTGATTTTTTAATTACTTCATCAATGTGAGGGTTCCAAGATAACTTATCATTTATTATTACTCCTAGATACTTAGCATTGCTAGTTTGAGTTAGTTCTTTACCATGAATGAAGTAGTTTGTTATTATTTGTTTCTTTTTCTTGGATACCCTTATTAGTTGGCATTTTTCTGGGTGAAAAGACATACTCCAGTTTGATTCCCATTTTTGTAGTTCATCTAGGTCTTTTTGTAAAAGTTCACTATCTTTTCCTGTCTTTATTATTCTATAAATTATGCAATCATCGACAAATAATCTTACTTTTGTGCCTGTGTTGATGCAATTTGGCAGATCATTAATGTAAATTAGAAATAGTAGGGGCCCTAGAACAGTTCCTTGTGGAACTCCTGAGTTTAATGTTATTGGTGATGACTTAGAGCCATTTATTATCACTGTTTGTTCTCTGCCTATAAGAAAGTCGTGAATCCACTGATGTAAGGGACCAGAGATGCCAAAGTATTTCAGTTTTTTAAGAAGACTAGAATGATGAACTTTATCAAATGCTTTTGAAAAATCTAGTAATATAGCATCAATTTGGTTGTTATTATCTAATTCCTTAGACAAGTCATCTATTAAGCCTATCAATTGAGTCTCACATGATCTATTTTTCCTGAAGCCATGTTGGTGTGGGCACAGTGCATTTAGTTTGTCTAGATGATTTACTATACTACTATATATTATATGTTCAAGTAATTTACATGTTATGCTTGTTAGAGAAACAGGTCTATAATTTCCGGGGTCAGATTTATCTCCTTTTTTGAAAAGGGGGGTTACATTGGCTAATTTCCAATCTTTGGGCACTTTGCCCTGGTTTAGAGAGGCCTGAAAAAGTATTTTAAAGATTGGAGAGATTTCATTAGTTAGTTCTTTAAGCAGTCTTGCTGGTATTTCATCTGGACCAGAAGCTTTGTTTACTTTTAAGTTGGTTAGGAGTTGTTTAATGCCTTTTTCATCTACATTTATATTTCCTATCTCTTCTAGTTTGTTTAAATTTATGAATATTTCTTTGTCACCTGGATTTGAAAAAGATGATGCAAAGTGTGTGTTTAGGATATTAGCTTTAGTTTCATTATCATTATAAGTTTCATTGTTTTGGCCTTTTAGTGGAGCTATGCCTGTAGTGTCCATTTTTCTTGATTTAATGTAGGACCATAAGTTTTTATTGTTATCTTTAGAAATTACATTGTTTACATATTCATTCTGCAGCTGTCTGCTTAGTTTCTGAGTTAAATGTTTAATTTTTAGGTATTTTTTATGTAGACTAATTGAATTAGTTGCCTTAAACTTTTTGAATAGATTTTCTTTTTGTTTACACAGTTTCTTTAGTTTAGTGTTAAACCAACATTTGTTAATTTTATTTGATGTTTGTTTTGTTGGCACAGAGTCAGCCATTATTGCTTTTAAGTTGGTTTTTATAAATTGCCAAATATCTTCAACTGGACTATCTATATTGTATTTAGTAAGAAAATTGGTTTGGAATTTTATTGCTGCTTGATGTAGTTCTGTTGTGTTACATTTATTCCAGAGATAAATTATTCTTTTAGGTTTCTTGCTAATTTGGATTTTTATTTTGTTATTTACTCTGACAATATCATGATCTGAAAGTCCAGGGATTATTTCATAATCTAATACTAGTCCTGGTCTGTTCGTTAAAATTAAATCTAGTATATTATGGTTTCTTGTTGTTTTTTTTATTAATTTGGTCTAAGTTTAGATTTTGGATGGTATTGATAAACATTTCATTTATTTCTTTTGTGTTTTGGTGCTTTTCTATACAGTAACTATTCCAATTTATATCAGGGAGGTTGAAGTCCCCCATTATCCAAATTATAGCATTTTTATATTTAGTTTCAATACTTGTCAGCTGATTACACAGATCAGACATGTACTCTGATGTTGAGTTTGGTGGTCTGTAAACACTGCCTACAATTATTGGTTTGGAATTAGGTCTGCTTATTTTAAAAATACTGACTCTATGTTATTTTGAGGTTCTAATTTAATTTCTTCAGCTATTAGGGTAGATTTTATGGCTAGTAAGACTCCTCCATGCCTGTCTGACCTATCTTTCCTAAAAATTTCATAATTATTATTGAATATCTCTGTGTTGTAAATATCTGGGCTAAGCCATGTTTCGGAACCTGCAATTATGTCTGGTTCTTCATTATTTATTAAAAGTTCCAAATCAGCTTTTTTATTTTTAATGCTTTGGAAATTTATTGTAAGAGTTTTGAGGTGATACTGATTTGGGGTTTTATGGGATTTAGTGTTAAAGAGTGTCTTTTTACTTTTTTTTTATTGGTGTTGATCTAGCTAAGGGTTTATTTAGGTCTAAATTATTAACTTCTGGGCTTGTCAAGGCACTGTAGGGGTTAGTGGTATCCAGGTCATGAGAATTAAACAGACCTGAACTAAATTGTGGCAACCCACACTGTACACAGTGCCAAGAGGCATCTTTATTTCCTAATGCTATATAAATTGGGGTGTTCATATGCAAGCATGCAGCATGGTACCATTCATCACAGGTGTCACATTGAATGGCTCTATGTTTTGCTGTGCATGGCTTACTGCAAATGTTACATCTATCTCTAACTGTCTTGACTGGGCCTGGGTTGGATTCTACATTGCCAGCCAAGAGCAACAATAGTACTAAATGATTTTGTCTGTACCTGCAAATTTTGTGTTTAAAATGGTTTAGGGAGATCTTTTTTAGGAGGATATAAGCATGAGTGTTGTCAATATCATTAATGTTTTGGTGATTAATTATTATCTGCTTATGGACAATTTCATGTTTGGGTAGTTTTAGTGCCCTTACCAGAACTAGGGCTAAGACTAGGATTACAAGTTTCATTTCCTTTTTTAATACTTTTATTTAAAATAGTTTGGTGTATTTTATAATTAAATATAGTAGTTCTAATTGATGTTTATTGTTTTGTAAATAGGCTATAGCATAGGGACTATATGCTATAGGCCTGTTACTACTTAGAATTTAGATTTAGGCTAAGATTGCTAAGATTTAATAATTTGGTAACCTTATATTCTTATATAGGTCTAGTGGCGATTGTATTGTTTAAATACTAATAAAACGAATGTTATTATTTGTCTCTTATATAATTAATTATGTTTTATTACTATAATATGTGTTTATTTGTCTGAGTTTCTTTATTATAATTGTGCTTAAGTTATTATTTTAAGCCTGGCCTAGACCAGTAATTGTAAACAAACAATTCGAATATGGGGTCAATATGGCGGCCTCCGAAGCGCCAAGTATAAATAATACTTTAAGCTCACTGTTACGAGCAATTATTCTATTTAATAGTATTTGCAATATACATATACTAAGTATTAACTTAATTAAAGGTTAGTATAAAGTTTAAATGGGTGTTAGTTATATAAATATAGAAAATATATTGAAAAACTTATCCGTGATATGAAAGCGTACTAGCCCGAACCGGAAGTCGTTCTACATGTTTATTCAATATTTAGTAAAAAGTTTAATTGACTTCTACATGTTTTATTCAATATTTAGTTTTAATAATTTAATCTCATTTTACTCCATCCTGTACTACTCAACATGTTTGACATGTTCATTTACTGCTATTAGTATTAGTAACTTTTGTGCCGATTCCTCAAAAGAGTGGCTCAGTAGTTTAAAAAAACAAACAATGAAATATTATGCGTTATAGGATTGTATCGTTCACCAGATCTGTAGAGTCAGCTGTGGCCGTGGAGTTTCACCCAAGATTATGTTGTAGATGTGACACGCTAGTGCTGGACCACCAATGTTGGTCTTGGGAAGATCAAACATTTACATTTAGTTTTGTTAAACATCTTCCAAAAGTAATGTAGATTTTTTTCTATTGTGATAGTTCTAGAGCTAATTTTTTTTAGAACTATTGACCTATTTCACATTGTTCATTAGTAGGTCAGCGGTGCTAATTTGTTTCTTTATTCTCACAAAGACCTCAAGCAGTTCTTTACATCCATCCGGGGCTTCACCCAGGTCATTGGCCAATAAAAAATAAATTTGTAAAAACAAATGAAAAATTTTATGTATTTTTTTAAAGTTTCTGATTTTTTAATAGAAATTTTTGGAAATGTAAATAGAAAAAACCCAATTAAACATTTCAAACATATTAACAATATTGATGAACAATTAGTTTGATATCAGTCACGCTATTGAAAGCTTTCCTTTGTGTGTAATCAATAAAATTAATACGCTTTTTAAAATTGTAAATTAAATACAAGTATTTAGTATTAGCCACTTGTTGAAATGAAAACATACACTAAAACACAAACAAAGACAAGACACACAGTAACACATAAAATGAAACCAATGTATAATCTGGATAGTTGAACAAGCACACTTTATTGACTTGTATACCAAAAGGCCATCGACTAAAATAAAAAACTACAACATCGGCATTCAAGACAACAACATATAATTTTAGTTTTTTTTTCTATCATAAAAAAAGTTGGTAAGAAAATAAGAAAATATTTTTTCATGACAATTTTAAAAACTAATATAACATTATTTGTATTTATATATTTATATAATGTATATCGAAATGTTTCATGGGAACTAGATGGAATGGGTTAAAAGTTGAATGTGATAAGCAAAGAGATGAATGTGGTTAACAAAAAAAAGTTTCATTTGATGAACAAAGAGTTAAATCAAATTAGCAAATGGTTGAACAGGACGAGGAAAAAGTTAGCTGAATCTGATAATTAAGGAGTTGAATGTGATGATCAAAGAGTTCAGTGTGATGATCAAAGAGTTCAGTGTGATGATCAAAGAGTTAAATAATATGAGCGAAGAGTTGAATGTGTTCATCAAAGAGATAAGTGTGAAAAGGGTTGGAATTAACAAGTGGTGTAATGAATCAAAGAACTATACATATTATCATGTTTTAAGCAATAGTTTTTTTTTCTTGAATATTAAATGAAATGAACAGATTCCATTTAGGATGACTCCTTGCACATTATATGTGTACGAATACTTGCAATAATCACTACAAGTACACACTGATCAATAGATAGTGGAAAGACAGAAGTATCACTTTAGCACACGCTGGAACAAACCATTGGAAAATAGTTATAATATAAATATAAATATAATTTCATTATATAAACTGAATTCATTTGTATCGATACCTAATTATCTCAATAAATATTTCAATAAATATGATATTAAAATATAATAATTTAGTCCAGACACAAAAAAATACAATAAAAATGTTTGAAAATTTAAAACAAGTATTTTAATATTTGGAAGAAAAATATAAAGTTCATATTGATGATAATTACAGTTACAAAATATTTAGGTAAAAATGCTGTTTTTTTATTTTGTAATGTCAGTATTGAAGAAAACATACGCAGGTATCTAATAGGGTTTTATTTTAAATTGTATATATTGGATTTTATTGAATTCAAGAGTTTTTAGAAAAAGATTTGTTATAAATAATGCAGTGGCAGATTTTAAAAATAATTACTTTCTAAATTCTAATTCCGATTTTTCAAAATTAGATAAATTAAACACGATATTTTTTTTAATTTTTCATTCATATTTTGTAAAGAAAATACTTTTATGCACTGAATAATTTCTGAGAGTGAAAATTTTTGAAACATAAAGCTGTACTAAAGCTGTACTTGTACATATCTATAGCATTGTCAGGCATAAAGAAACTATTTTATTTGAAATAAACCAAATTATACTCCCAATACTTTTCTGTCCATTGTCTCTCATTTTCTAAATCAACTGACTTCCCAACGGGCACTATTACCCTTATTGGCCCACTGACTTTCCATTGGTCAATATAAACATTCATGGCCCACTGACTTTCCATTGGTCAATATCAACATTCATGGCCCACTGACTTCCCATTGGTCAATATCAACATTCATGGCCCACTGACTTTCCATTGCTCAATATCAACATTCATGGCCCACTGACTTTCCATTGCTCAATATCAACATTCATGGCCCACTGACTTTCCATTGCTCAATATCAACATTCATGGCCCACTGACTTTCCATTGGTCAATATCAACATTCATGGCCCACTGACTTCCCATTGATCACCACCAGCCTACAAGGCCCTTTGGTTTGCCAATGGTCACTAGCAACCTTTGTGGCCCACTGATTGTCAAATGGTAACCACCAAGCTTCACGGCCCACCGACTTCCAAACAGCCACTAATAAGTTCATTGCAACAACATGTAATTATTGAACAAATCTAAAAACATATTCACAAATATAAAAACACAATCACAAGTTTAAAGAATTAAAAAAATATATGTATATAATATATGTAAATATAAAAGCATACATTTCATAAAACATCTTGCTGTATAATACACAAGGCAACAAGCATACATTAAATTAGAAAAACCAAAAAATGACAATAACAAAAGAAATAAATAAGCAGATGTGCTTAACCCTAACCAAGCCATTTATATTTAACCCTAACCAAGCCATCGCCATGGTTAAATGGTATTATCGTAATTAGGGAAGTGAGATAAATAAAAAAAAAAGAGTACAAGTAGATTTGGGGTATAAAAAAGATATAAAATGACAAAACGTCAGATGTTAAATAGAGAATGAGGCCAATACTTACAATGATCAAGTAACAAAAAGACAATTAGAATGTTTACATTGAACAAATGAAAAATAAAAATGTTCATGAACATCGGATACAATTCTGAGCATATTTACGTGAGAAAATTGTCTCGTGTCGCAGTGTCTGGAAGATGTCTGGAAGATGTCTGGATGATTTCTGAAGGAAACTTGTTTGTGCAATGTGATTCAGAGTTGAGAAAATGGATTCTTCTAGTTGATTTAAAGTTGATCAACTCAGCTAGGTGATTCAGATTTGAGGAAATAGACTCTTGTAATTGATTCAAAGCTTTAAAGTAATTATCACAAGCAGATTCAAAGTTTAAAACAAAAGTTCTCGACGACTTGATAAATTATATGTCTAGTTAATTTTAAAACAAATGAAATGCTTCTGGTTGATTTATTTGGAGCTTATTGTTGTAACAGAACTAAAATTGGTCGTATTTAATATCAGAACTCTTTTATCGTGCGCCGTAAGCTAACAATGATGTTGTTAATGATATTTTCACTACCGTATTTAGCTGGCCATGAGGAGATGATGCAAGTTGTTGGCATAGTTGACTGAAGCAACATTGAAGCCGTCAACGAAGGGTTTGTGAGTTTCCGGGGAGTACATCTTCCCCATGGACCCTGTGTGAGATGAACTGTTGGACAGGGGTGAGTTCAGGCTTGGGAAACCAGTTGGTCGCCTTAGGTTTGTCAGGGAGCTAGGCCTGGAAATGGGGTTCAGTGGAGACGATGGGATGGTGCTTAAATTTGGGTTAGACTGAATGAGGTCCTGGAAGCTAGGACCGTTGCCTGGAGGGGAGATGTGCGGGGAGAGGTGAGGGGACAGGTGAGGTGAGGAGTGCGCCGAGGATAGTGCGGAGGAGTTTTGTCGGTACAGCTCCGGGTAGAGGCCTGTGGGAGAAAGCTGCTGTTGCTGGTGAAGACTCTGCTGTTGTAGCTGGAACTGTGGCCCGTACGGCATTGAAGGAGACAACTGCTGTTGATGTTGTTGCTGCTGATACATTCTCTGCTGCTGGTCGATCAAAAATTCAACCCTCGGGTCACGTGGAGAAAGAGATCTAGGGCGCTGAGGGCCGGCGTAGTTTCTGTGCTGCTGGCGGAAATAATTCCCAAACTCAGTCGGGGACAGGCGGTTGGGGCGCTTCGCTTGATTCTTCAGCTTCGTGGAGCCGAATTTGGTCTGGGCAAACATGGCGGCAGTAAAATGCTGCCGGTTGGGGTTGCCTGGCTTTGAGCCCACTAGAGCAGGGGTAGTGGCGATGTTGGATGACGGCATCGCAGAGCTGAAGAGATTGGAAGAAGGGGATGTGGCGGTGCTCCAGGTGCCAGGGGGTACGGGTGAAGATGGGGAGAGGCTGAGGTTAGACAGTGATGACGAGAGGGAATCAATGGGCTGAAAGGACTGCGTTGAGTCTGAGCAGAAAGCGGCAACGTCCGGGCTGAAAGCCAGTATGTCTGGCGTGAAACTTTGCTGACACTCGGGCGTGAAGGTCTGGGCTTCTGGGTTGAACGTGCGACTTGCGGCCTGCACCTCTCTATCCACAGTCTCGTTTCCGTCCTCATCTTTGCGATCAGAGTACAGCACCTTGACGGGGCCCTTTTCTCCAATTTTGTAGCTGACCTCGGAGGGGTCAATCCACAGGGTGAGCTCTTCGGGCAAATAGCTCTTGACCTCTGTTATATCCAGCCCAGATTTAATAGCAGCATAGACCAAGACAGGGTCCACTTCATCCCCATTGCCTTTCAGACATCTAAAGCCTGACCCTTTGGACGGCTGTTCAGGATACCAATGTCCTTGAAATTTTTCTTTGAGACCCACCTCAAGCTCTTCCCCAAACAGATCAACACGTCTTCTAGGGAGCTTGTTGTACAAATAGGAGATCACGAAATTCAGAGCTACAGAAATCTCAACATGCATTTTGACTTACTTCAAGATTCCAATACTCAATCAATTTGAAAATAGAATCTAAGCAGAAGGACAAGGTTGAGTTTTATTACAAGGTAACTTCAATTCAGTTTGAACTTGAATATTCAGAGATAAAACAATTAGTTGAAGGCCCGGACCTAAACATATGTTGTCCAGTGTACAAATTTATTGTCTTTAATGTTGGCAATTGACGTCAGCGAAATCAATTCCAATGACGTTTTCTCTTTCCAATAACAATGTTTGTCTCTGACTAGACGCACGGCGTAGCAAGCCTTTGGGTTGAGTTTATTACTTTGCACGGATTTTCAGATCACAATAGTTGGCAACATCTGTTGAAGAGAAAAGAATGAAAATAAAAATGTTGTTATGTGAAAGTAAAAATAGAAAATGAGATTTGGTTTAGTTTTACTATAGAGGACTATTAGAATAACGTACAGCCGAAAATGTACTGTTAAGAGGACTGAATGACCGAATTACTGAAGTAAAATAACATTTTGATAATGATAATAACATCATCAGCATATCATAATAAGTTCATGATTAATCAAGAATCACGAGTGTTCAAGTCAATATCTGATCAGGTCAATATTTAGTCAATATTTAGTCAATATTTAGTCAATTTTGGTCAATATTTGGTCAATATTTGGTCATACCATAATTAACGTCTCCCCAAAGACTGGTCCAATATCTGATCATTATAATATGTCGTAGTCAGTAATATACGGACATGGAACAAGGGAAATGAAAATAATAGCATATTAATAATAGCATAAACAATACACCTTATAAAACAACTACACCAACAAAGAAACAACAGGCTCTTAAGTAAACAAAATATCAAATACATAATAGCCATTTCTGGATGTTCTAACCAGTGAAACCCTTAACCATCTCTTGAGTATATGTTACTATGAGCGCAATAAGACATGACACAACTTTAACATACAGCCATCTGTTTTTTTCGGTATTCTAGATACATTCCTTTATTTGGGGCTCCTAATGGATGCTAGACTACAGTAGGACAACGAATTTTACTGAAATCAAAATAAATAATATTTGGATTGAAGTGAGTTCTTTAATAGCTAAAAGAAAATTGTGTTTACAGGATGCACGCGCGGTGAGTAAATAATTATAATTTATTAGTCCTTCTTTCACTGTTTCTCCCTCTTTATCTATCCTTCTCTCTCTCTCTTCTCTCTCTCTCTGTCTCTCTCTCTTGTCTCTCTCTCTCTTCTCTCTCTCTGTCTCTCTCTTGTCTCTCTCTCTGCCTCTCTCTCTTGTCTCTCTCTCCCTGTCTCTCTCTTCTCTCTCTTCTCTCTCCTTCTGTCTCTCTCTCTGTCTCTCTCTTGTCTCTCTCTCTGTCCTCTCTCTCTCTGTCTCTCTTTCTCTGTCTCTCTCTCTGTCTCTCTCTTCTCTCTTTCTTCTCTCTCTCTGTCTCTCTCTTCTCTCTCTCTCTTCTCTCTCTCTCTTCTCTCTCTCTCTCTCTCTCTCTCTCTGTCTCTCTCTTCTCTCTCTCTCTGTCTCTCTCTCTCTGTCTCTCTCTCTGTCTCTCTCTTCTCTCTTTCTTCTCTCTCTCTCTTCTCTCTCTCTCTTCTCTCTCTCTGTCTCTCTCTCTGTCTCTCTCTCTGTCTCTCTCTTCTCTCTCTCTTCTCTCTCTCTCTCTTCTCTCTCTCTTCTCTCTCTCTCTGTCTCTCTCTCTGTCTCTCTCTTCTCTCTCTCTTCTCTCTCTCTCTCTTCTCTCTCTTCTCTCTCTCTTCTCTCTCTCTATCTTCTCTCTCTCTCTCCATGATTCCTATAAGTAGTTTATCTATACATCTTCTCTTGTCAAGCAAGTCGGTAAGAAACTAAAAGCACCACGGAACACCTGTCAAAGTTGCACAGTCTAGCATTGTATGAAATCAATAAAATAAAGGACAGATGGCCTGGCAAAGTTTATTATGTCCATACTGTAGCCTAACTGCTGCCTTACAGAATGACAGTCCGAGACATGCCTTTGGTTACAAGGGAATAATTAGGGAAGACAACTTATACCAATTTAAGCGAATTGGCTTAGACTATGTTGTGGTGTATACATACATAAGCTTACATACATACACCCATATAATATATATATATATATATATATATATATATATATATATATATGCGTTTATGTTTGTGTGAGCGTGTTGTAAGGCATGGGAAACTGTACAGATGTGAGAAACTGCCTTATGTCAACTGTTCTTATCACCGTTAGCCTTAAGTCGGTGACTTGTTTAATTACAAGATCTATGAGAATCGCCATTCTCTCCGTTTCTTTAAAGTAACGATAGTTTCCAAGTACTACATTTTAAATATTACTTTAAATTTTTTTTTATTATAAGTCTGACAATACTAAGTTTATTGCGGTGGGCCCTGCTTCAGGAAGACGTTTTTGGTGGGCCTGTCATTGGCCAGTGGGTTTACATCTTTCTTTTACTTATTTTTTTTTTTACAGCAGATTTGGGAAAACGGAGTAGGTAGTAAATACATAAAATGTCTGAAGTTTGTTCATTATAGCTCAGAATAAAATGAATCAATAATTTACTAGATATAATTTCTGCCCTCTATACTTGTAAATGAAAGTTCCTTTGCACTCTGTAGAGTTGTCAACTAAACAGTTCAAGTAATTCAGTTGAGTTGAAGCAATTGTATATATACATGACTTGCTGATATTTATCAAGGCCTAATAGAAGTACTGAGATAGTGCACGAACTTAATACTGTATGTGAGAAATCTGACAAAGATTGGGTTAGAGAGGCTTAGTTCATCGGGAGAAAGAAGTAGTGAAGAAATGAGAGAGAAAGAGAGAGTTAAAGAGAGAGAACAAAAAATATTTTCTTATCTTCAAAGATAAAAAATAAATCCCATTGAAAATGAAACTATTTCTAATCAATATGTATAGTAAATGTATTTAAACAGTTAACATTCAATAATTCAATCTAACTCTAAACTCGTTCAACATACACACTTGGATCATCACCACACACCCACAACACACACAACAATGTGAATGAATACATTACTAGTCCACATTTAACCTGGTTATCTGCATGCCATCTGCATGTCAAAGGGTCGCTGAGCTCCGAGCACAGTAAAAAAAATTATTAATTTACAACAGAACTCCGTTGACACGTACGTTATAATCCCCCCCCCCCCCCCCTTTCGAGTGCTATCAAACAGAATCCTACGTCTTGAACAGTGGAATAACTTCATGGCAAGTTATCAATGTAGCTGACAACTTCAATTGAATTGGACCATATGGAACTGGTCTCTCAATAACAAACTAGCCACCACTATAAACACTATTGATTCAGACATTGATGGTAAAACAAAAAGAAACAAGAAGGTATATCTACTCACATGGTATCAACATAAGTACTGACCAAACAAAACTATCGGCCACTGTCCACTTAAAGAAGTTTTAGCGAATAGGGTTTATGACTACACAGTAACCCTCTCAGTCCACTGTGTGACGTCAAAATTGGGATAGAGACTATAGATGTTTATATATATATATAGGCCTATATACATACGCACCAGATGCAAGAGAGCAAGAAAGAGAGGAGAGAGAGAAGAGAGAGAGAGAGGAGGGGGTGAGGTGGAGATATCAGATGGGTCCAGCTGTCACGCTCAGTGCAGTATCCGCACTAGAAGTGTGAATATGTGTATGTGTGTGTATATGTGTGTTTGTGAGAGTAACAGACGGTGATAGAGATTGTATGTAGAAAAATGCAAAGCAACACAACAACCAGTATTAACTGTGTTGTTATGGAAAATATAGGACACGCAATATTGAAGAAACAAAAGTCAATACATACTAGGTCATTACCACACAATAATTACCACACAATATTTACCACACAATTTTTACCCTACAATATTACCCAACAATATTTACCACACAATAATTACCACACAATAATTACCACACAATATTTACCACACAATATTTACCACACCATAATTACCACACAATATTTACCACACAATATTTACCACACAATATTTACCACACAATAATTAGGCCTACCACACAATAATTACTACACGATATTTACCACACAATATGTACCACACAATATTTACCACACAATATTTACCACACACTAATTACCACACAATATTTTCCACACAATATTTACCACATAATATTTACCACACAATAATTACCACATAATATTTACCACACAATATTTACCACACAATATTTACCACACAATAATTACCACACAATATTTACCACACAATAATTACCACACAATAATTACCACACGATATTTACCACACAATATTTACCACAATATTTACCACACAATATTTACCACACAATATTTACCACACAATAATTACCACACGATATTTACCACACAATAATTACCACACGATATTTACCACACAATATTTACCACACAATATTTACCACACAATATTTACCACACAATATTTACCACACAATATTTACCACACAATATTTACCACACAATATTTACCACACAATATTTACCACACAATAATTACCACACGATATTTACCACACAATATTTACCACACAATATTTACCATACAGTATTTACCACACAATATTAACACATAATTTTTACCACACGATAATTACCACACAATATTTACCACACAGTATTAATTCCACTCACAAATGAAAGTTATCAACTGAAGCAATCCGTAGATAGTCCTAAGTACAAATTATATAAACCACAAAAAAAGAAATTTCAAGATGTAGAAAAAATAAAAGTTGTACCTGATGAAATAAACCAGGTGAGTGAATGACTGAAACTGTCATGTCTCCAATTCTTACCTGATGCCTTAAAATAGAAAGTCATTGAAGGGATTTGATAGCATCAGGGCCACTGGACGACAGGGGTTCTAAAATTGTCTAATGAAGGAGCAAGATTCACGGTGATGCAAGGATGTGAGTACATTGTATGCTGGGGGACCCGCTAGTTATATAATAGCGACGAGTTGACTGGAACTTTCCTTAGATTTCGTATCTTGCAATGTCTATAGTTTCCCCCAAAAAAGGATTCCACACAGGGGTGGAAGGGTGGGGGGGGGGGGGGGAGGGACAGTTTGTGAGAATCGCCGAAGTATGGAGCGTCAGGTTAAAATCTTCACCTCGGGGTAAAGAATGAACTGTCGCGCCCCCTGTCCTTCCCCCCTTTACACTCCCTGTCTCGAGTCGTTACGTTTGATAATCTTCTTGGTTTTACTAGACGAGACGTCTGACCCCCACTCCCCCTCCCTCCCTACTCCCTCCCGAACCCCACCTCCACCCTCCCTACTCCCTCTGACCCCTCTCCCACCCCTCCCTAATTCCTATCGCCCCATCTTTCCCTCTTGTCAAGTCTCGCCAATCACCCACAATCACTTTTTGTTTTAGAGATGTCCACATCTAACCACTTTCTCTCTATCTCTTGCGATCACTTCTTATCCCATAATAGTACAAACGTCGTCTTGTGCTCACCCTGTTATCCTCACAGGCTGTTGGACATACGCCCCCCCCCTTATCCCCCATTTCATCAGTACTACTCTCCCTCTCCCCCATTGTAAACACTTTAATGACAATTAGTTGGACAAATGTCTTTTCTCTCTCTCTCCCATTCTACAGTAGAACACTAACGAAGTGCCAAGCCCTATTAATGATTAGGACGTGTGCCATCGCATTCTTATCTTCGGCAGTAAATAATGTTAGGACGAAAATGTGCCACAATTGCGAGCAAAAATATGCCAATAGATCGGAGATATAATTAATTAGATCCCTTTGACTAAAACATGTGTATATACCAGATACAGATGAAGTAAAACAATATTATACAGGCCAGTACACAAAGGTTTTTCTTCTTTCTTGTTGTGTGTTCAAAGCTTATCATGAGACTGAAAATCAAAGTGTTTAAAAGCCGATGATCCAGTATAGATTAATTATGATTGACACCATGGCTGCTAATTAGATTTTGATTGATAAGGTTATTCGCTTTAATACCTCTAATATAAACACACACACACATACATACAAACACACACATACACAAAAACAAACGGACACACACACATACTCTCGCAGCAGGTACATAAACAACTCAGGTTCTTCTGTTTATGGTGATCTGATAGTGCTAACTCTTTATTCAACCTCGCCTCCTCCCTTTGGGTACTTAAACATTTACATTGGTTTCCTTCGTTGCTGTTTTTCGTTTCGAGATTCGAACCTTGGTGCTTCGCGTTGTCTATGTTTGCCTTGTCTCAATGCTGCTTGGAATGTGCATAATAGGTCGAGCGTGATCTCGAGTCAAAGAGACAGAGTTGGGTGTGTAAACTGTGTCTGTGTTTCGATGCCATTTGTCTCAATGTCAACAGTGTGCCAAAGTAGGATTTCTAATTCATTCAGCGGGCCCAAAGTCTAAAGGTCCTGCTTTAGAAGTCAACTTTTTGTAGAAGTACCTGAATTGCCTTTTTAGGTAATTCCCTACGTGCCATTGAAAATTGCTCTGAGTGCCAACTTTGGCACGCGCGCCGTAGGTTGCCTACCCCTGATATAAACAACAAGAGTGAATTCTTACTGATGTGTTTTTAGTCAAACTAAAAGACATGGTCACAGAGAGATGAATGAACTCTGGCACTTTTGTTTTCATTCAGAAACATAAATAAAAAACGTGTGTCAAAGGAATTCTTGTCAGTCACGATTTCCATAGTCCAAACTTACACACACACACACACGCAAACACACATATATATAGTTACACACACACACGCAAACACACATATATATAGTTACACACACACACGCAAACACACATATATATAGTTACACACACACACACGCAAACACACATATATATAGTTACACACTCCAACATGGCGCACCTTCAAGAAGCTCTCCCACACGCACACACATACAGAAAATTGGGATGCTCTTATCTTTCTATGATACAGGCCCTAGATAATGTAATCTCTTGTTTCTGCCAGACCTTGACACTAAAAGAAGTCATTATCTGAGCCCGTTGACGAGTTGAAGATTATGTGAGTTTCTTTATGCCGATGCTTAGTTGTCAAAACTGAAGGCATTGTTTTTTTTTTTTTTTTTTTTTTTTTTTTTTTTTGTAAAGAGAGGGACGATGGGTAGTAGATAGGGGTTAGTAGGGAAATGGAGGGGGGGGGGGAGGGAACGAGTGGCCTAGAGAGAAAAAAAAAGGACGCAGTGTCTCTTTCCTAGACATATTTCCAACCCGAGTTACTTCAACAATAGAATGATCACGACATATCATGAGATTGTGTCGCCCAAGCCCTTGTTTAAAAACAAAAAATTGGTTTCATTTTTAAAATGAAAAAAAAAAACGGACTCCCGCCTCAAACTTTTGCCGCCAAGATCTAATCCAGACCTCGCATAGCTGGATTTGAACTCGATAAATATAGCTCAGCCCCGCTAGGCTCTACCAAAAGGCATCTCTTTAGATAACAAGTGGTGATGAAAGAGTACGTTGATTACAGTGGTAAGGAAGACATTTTTTTTATCAAAGAGAACTACATTTCATATTGTGACTTAGTATTAGCACAAATACACATAATGATAACATTATTCTATAGGCTATTTATTAATTATTTTATATTCTATACAAATCTTAAATGATGTGTCAGGTAGGGGAGAATTGAGCTACAAGTCCCGCGTAAGTATATTTGGTAGAGTAGACTGGATCATCAGTGAAAACGGACAAAGACTATGACTTTCTACCTTCAGGAAAGAAACTCAGATTTAGTTTTCAATTTTACTTTGGTAAGGAAAATTGGATCTGTAGAACGGTTGTGACAACTTTCACCTGTGACAACTTGCCCCAGTGACTTTAAGCCCCACTTTTCCAGACGTATAATATATGAAAATATCATCAAGATTAACAAAATACAAAAAAAATTCATTTGTTAATGTTTATATAGATCTATTGTTCTTCCGCACTTAAAGAAGAGTCCCTTTTGTGCAGCCCTGCACAGTTAACCCTTTTGCAACAATTTAACTGAATTCCGTCCCCAATGAGTTAAAACAACAAGCAGAAGAAACTCAGGAGTGATCAAACAAATGAAAGGGTGTAACATTTCTTGGAATCTCCATATTGTGACTGTACAAGGAACGACCGAGCTCCAACTATGTGAAGACTGTCTACTACTACTATAGACGTCTGCTATACGTTAACTGTATGTCAACTCTACGTACAGGGGACGGGGTGGAGTGTTGACCAAATAAACAGCTACAAGCCCATTGTTGAAATACCAACATATAATTGTTTTCAACTGAACTTGTACACGGCATGGGGAGGGGGTGTGTGTTGGGGGAGCCGGCGTCTGCTGAGGGGAGTTAACCAAAACGTTTATGCAAAAAAAAAAAAAAGAATCTAGAGTGCACTTCTCTCCCTTAGCGACACACCACCCAGCCCTCGTTAAATGGTCAATTGCAATGCTCGCCACGAGACATAATCGAGTTTTTTAAGTTTAACATATTTTCTCACCGCTTCTCAAACTCTTAGGACAAGGACCAGCACAAGATAAACTTTTTGACAAAGTCTTAGGACAACAAATTAATAAATAATAATAATAAACCAATAATAAAATAAAATAATAAAGTGAATGAACACATCGAACATATGTAGGCCTACTGGTATAAAAAAAAAATCAGTTATGAAAGCTCCACAAAATAATATTCCCTTCAAATAACTAATCTATCGACTTAATTATACTCCCCCCCCCCCCTTTTTTTCCCCGCAGAATCGATCCTGCTAGAATGTGACGAAGTTTTCCCTGCGGCTACTACAACTTCCACGTCTTCACAATTATCACATCAAACTACAATAAATGCCCATTTTGAGGAATATATAATTTATAATGGTATAGGCCTACAGAAAGTATATTCTACAGCACTATAACAATACAATCTATTCTTCTAAAATCTATACTTCTACAATTTGAATTATAGGATTTGTGTTTTACTTTTAAAAATCTTGAAGTAATAGTTGGGGTGAGAGGCGGTTCTTATTATTAATGGGCTGTTTGTTTGCACTGTTCATTAAATCTATTATACCAGGATGGTGTGGTAATGTTCAATAATATGATTTATATGAAGTTTTTATGTTTCATCGCCGTTTGTCTCCCCGTATCACACAGTACAAGGAACTAAAGCAGTGACGTTACCCCCCCCCCCCCCTTAAACACACACACACACACACACACATAATTTACCAACGAGTGGCATACGAATTGTGGGTCGCCCTGACCTAAGCGTGGCCCAGATATTCACTGGTCTAAGAATGCAGTCAGTCTTTTAAGGGGGGGGGGGTTCGGGTGGGAGATGGGGTGACTAACTGTGTCCCACGGAGAGTGAATGTGGACCTATTAACCCATTCATCAGACACTGTGTACATAGAAGTTACATGGTGTAAATAGGGCACACCATGGTTCGATCAACATGAACTCGTGGCGCCATCTTCAAAGGTATGCTGTAGTTACAAAGTTACTATTCACAGAGTTGTTGACACCTTCCTTCCCCCTTCATGTGTAATTAAGTTTTGTAGTGACAGGGCTGGGCATGGAAGAACGAGGTGGTTAAGGCAGTTAAGGCGTTCCTCGTAGGTTTGAATGGATGTCTGATAGTGTGAGGTCACTCAAATAAATGTCTGAATTCCGCGGAAAATACGCGTAATATCAACGGAACAGCCGTAAACATCCCGCGGAATATTTTTATGAAGCCCGCTCATATGCGGCCCGCGGAATATCTTTTTGGTTAGCGATCCGCGAACTTTATCAAATGTATTTATTATATTTCCCTATTATAGTTATAGAAGAAACGAAGTGGCGCAGGCCATAGGCCTACATGGAAGAGACTTTAACAGGCTAGGAATAGATCGTCAAGGGTGGCGTATGCCCTCAAGGAACCCAAAAGGATTAAATAATGACGCCTTTTCTTGATAATAACAGCCTTTATATATATATATATTCTATATCCTGTTCAAGTACTTCGTGAATGGGCTTCCAGTGATAGTGTCAGCCACGTAACAAGATATGTTCATCTTTATAATATAAAACAGATGCAGGCTACTTTCTAAATCTCTATACACTTATTCCTACTGTATACAAATGCTAATGAAACGTCCGTTATGTAATTTATGCAACAACGATTTCCTGCATTAAAGTCTACGGGTCAAGCACTCTGTATTGTAAATTCATAAAATTGCGTGAATATTTTTTACAAAGCCATTTGAATATTGAAGTTGTATTCCTTCCGTGACGTCACAAAGTTGTTTGTTTAACTAAAAATTGGATTTAAGGAAACAATTGTAACGTAAGATGAGTGTCGTAAAGACGATTGGCTGATTTACATGTTTTGATCAACACTTGAGGAGAAACTGGTTCAATAAGATACATCCTGTGTCTGTGTGTATGCGTCTGTGTGTGTGTCTGAGTTTGTGTGTCTGTGTGTGTCTGTGTGTCTGTCTGTGTCTGTCTGTGTGTCTTTTTGTGTGTCTGCATATCGGTGTGTATAAGCGAGTATGTATGTTTCTGTGTTTATATGCGCCTATGAAAGTGTCTGTGTGTTTGTGTTAACTAATCACAGGAAACATAGCTATACTGCCTTGTTTGTTTTGTCTTTCTCACTCTCTCTCCATCTCTCTTTTTTCTTCTTCTTCTTTCATTTCAAAGCCAACCGGAGAAAACACACAAAAGGTCAAAGGTTGAACTAAACATTTACTTCCGGTATCTAAGATCTCTGCATTACTTTCAAAATTTCACAAAAATACAGTTTACACCGCTTATGCTAATGGCGTCCGGTTATTAACGATCGCTAGTGAGCATGCGACGAAGATAAAGCTAGACTCACGCGCAGGTATTAAATTGAGCTCACAATAAAGTACAGCACACCTGTTGCGTGACATTTCTTTCACCCCCCTCCCCCAATACCCAACAAATAGGCTATGACGTTATATTAATGACGTCAGCTGGTAGGTGTAAAGTGTAGATCTATTCGTTTCATGGGATCCTATACTACCAAAGCAAATGGAGAAAACAGCTATTTTCCCAGTACTATAAACATAGGTAAGTGACAAGTGAGGGCTCGTGCGCCATGCACGGAGCGCCATACTGAACGTAATTTAATGTGAGACACTGGCATCTAAATGTCGTCACCCCCCCCCCCCCCCCATAGGTCTTCTTTTCCCCATTTCTACAACGTCATGGATGAAAAACTTGGCTTAAAAGTAAAATAATATTCGAGTCGCAGAAACTAAATACAAGTTTATAGTTTCGTTAAGGGGGGGGAAAGTCTGATAAGTTTATTTCACTTTTATAGGTGCGCGGTGGTCCATTGAGACAGCGTTAGATCGCTTTCCCATGGCAGTCGAGTTCAAAGACAGTTATATATAACACTTAAAATTTAGTTGTCTCCTGGTTCTAATGATATTATCACCTGAAGGCCAACATGAGGTAAAGTACATTTAGCTTGGACTTGTGCTGGTCACGCATGTATGCTACGGCCAAACATAAAAAACCAACCAGTGAAAACTGATTCACAAACTATGTTGGCCGAGAGATCTGCTAGAATTATTATAACACAACCAATTGACAAAACTACAAAGTGCATCTATTTATTGACTATACCCATTTTAAACGTATACTTATGTACTCACGTATATTTTATCCAACGCTATACGCGAACAGTTCAATAGTAAAACGTAGAGAAGTCAACACCTTGCCAGAAATTGTGTTAATCTCACTAGTCTGTTGGATGAACTGCTGGACTGATTTCAAGTACAGACCAGGTACATCTCTTTAAATATGTCATCAAGATACGACTCTCTCTCTCTCTCTCTCTGTCTCTCTCTTTCCAATCTCTCTCTCGTGGTACTTGCAGAAAAAGCTAAAAAGAAAAGTGTGTTCTCGGCCACACATTCCCTCGATAAAGAGAGCTCTTGTAAAAAAAAGACGAGAGGAAAAAAACACAGTTGACAGAATCGTGAGTCTGTCTCTAGTAATCTAGGTCTCAGTTCTTGAAGTCTCAGATTAAAGAATTCATTAAAGGCAAAACTAATTTCCCTTCAGCTTTTACTCTGTAATATACTGACATTTAATTTTTTTTATCTCAAACATCAGGGATTAAAAAAAAAGAATTTGCTGTCGTTTCCATATTTCAACAACTTTAAAGTTACCTTTTGTGCTGATGCATTAGGCATACGAGCATATGGGGATGCCAGCACAAAGCCGAGATGTTTCTTTCCCAAATAAAACAAATTGGCAGCAGTATATCGAAAAAACTGGCGTCAGAACATATTCCCCACCAAGTGAAAGAACCAAAGCAGAACAATAATTTAGTCCAGGAATTCGGATAGTCCAGAGATCAATGGACTCACGACCTTTTTATATGGTCGTAGAAATTAAATGAATTGAGACAGCTGTTGTAGCCTGGTATAGCCTGGTATAGCCTGGTATAGCCTGGTATAGCCTGGTATAGCCTGGTATAGCCTGGTATAGCCTGGTTGTGTAACCATTTGTAGTTTTTGCTACAATTATTGACAAAATCTTTGACTTTAAATCGGGAAATTAGAACCACGTAAAAATATATTAAAAAAAAACTTTAATAAACTTTCAGTAACCAAGAAAAATAATCTAAGCAGAGAAAAACATTTTTTTTTATAAAAACGGGAAATAGGTTAACAGGGTGAAATAAAGAAATTTAAAGAAATATGTTTACCCAATCATTTATGCCTTGTTAAAATTTTGGCTTAGAAGCATATTTTCACTCTATATAACATGTACAACAACAGGGTGAAATACATTGGAGTTTATAAACTAGTTTACATTCAAAACATGCCTAAATAAGTTGTTGTTTTCCAAAAAATCTGATAAAAGTATCGGAATAATTATCAAATTTCCTGAGTCAGCAATAACATAAACATGCATTTGAAACACTACAAACAACAATTACATATATTGAACTCTGAATTGAACTTATAGATGTCAACTTATGATTAAAAACATCTTTTTAATATCCGTATTGGCTTAGAAAACCCAAAGAGATCCCCAGAAGCTATTTTATGCAACACTGTTTTGTTTTAACACTTATGATTTATTTATAGAGGTCTTTGCTTGAATGCATCGCCGAGGGTTGTTCTACGTATTTCGCCTTGCAATATTTCATGAATGCTAAACAAACACTTGAACATGACAATACAAACACATAGTCCCTCTCATCTAGTATTAAACAAAATATATTCTTTGCTTATCTCCGGAAAAACAACAACAAAAAAAACAAAACAATGAAAACAAAAGACTGTACCACGATTGTGTGTGTGGCAAGAATGATTAGCAGGTCACGAAGAACGTGTTGAGTGGAAAGTCAATTTATCCAGCCAATGGCTATTTAAGGAACGAAAAAAAAAACAAGTCAATAGAGATACACTTTGTGTCTTGGAACACAGAAAACACATACATTGCTTTTGAAAAATCAAACAATAAAAACTAAATGTAACTTTAGATATAACTTTAAGACATGGCTTTTTTTTTTGTGAGCATGGATTCTCTTTTCACCACTTTCTTAAACATTCGCCATCATGTCGACGCTCCTGCGTCTACACAGGGGTCCGTCCCTTTATTGAAAAAAATAATTTCAAACAGAAAGTACACAACTGCAATGATTTCCATGATGGAAGAGTTTCTTAATTCAGACAAGGCGACTTTTAATTATTGGTGGATTGTGTCTTTTTGGTTTGATCTAGTGCTAGAACATTCATTGAACATTCCATAAAAAAAAGCTGATCAATTTGAACGCTTTGAAGGAATGTTGCAAACAATGAATTATTTATGAAATTCTCAAGTCACTCACCAAAAAGTTCATCTGGCTGAACTAAACATCAAGAACAACTAGTCAATGCGTTAAGCTCTCCACAGTGGGCAGTTTCTACTGCCTCCAACTACACTTGTACAACCTAACTACAACAAATTGAACCTACCATAATTTATAAGACAGAATGATTGAACAATACGTTTGTTGATGTTGAATACCGAACTTACTCAAGTAAAGGTGATGTAACCAATATTTATTATTGTTTACAGTTGAAGTAAGAGCAGGCAACTGAGAAAACCGACCGAATTATATTTTACAACTGGCTGAATAATTATAGAGTTAACTTCCCTTGTGTCATTATTTAGAGTAGTATTATATCAATTCTAATATTGCAGACATGTAATGACGTTATTAGCCCTCGGTTACAGCCTCTAAGCTCTCACTCGCCATCCCCCACCCATTTATAAATACGTATATACATACAGCACAGTAGTTACTGCTATGTGCCAACTACTGTGTTTTTTTGTTTGTTTGAAAGCCGATGGCTTCGTAAACAGTCATTTTCTCTGTTAACAATTGGAATAGAGGGGACAATGTGTACATTAAAAAGTTTAGCTTTAGCTTTAATCATTTTCGAACAAAAGTATAAATATAATGTCTGCAAGTGAAATAACAAATGTTAGTGAGGGTCTAATGAACTAATTGAATTAGTTCTAGGATTGTATTTACTGAATTGGCGGTTCACTTATTAGGAAGACTACGGCCTAGTTATGTCACGTTATTCACTGACCATCTGCTGCGACCCCAAACAACGTATTGATTCACTGAATGGTTTATGTCGTATTGTACACAGAGAAAGTTTGCACTGGTCTTAATATGATAGAGTGGTCCTCAAGATGTATGATATAGTATTCCTCAAGGTGTATGATATAGTGGTCTTCAAGATGTATAATATAGTGGTCCTCAAGATATATGATACAGTTCCCACAAGATGTATGATATAGTGGTCCTCAATATTTATGAAATAGTGGTCCTCAAGATGTATGATATAGTGGTCCTCAATATTTATGAAATAGTGGTCCTCAAGATGCATGATATAGTGCCCACAAGATGTATGATATAGTCGTCCTCAAAATGTATGATATAGTGGTCCTCAAGATGTATGATATAGTGTTCCTTACGATGTATGATACAGTGCCCACAGCATGTATGAAATAGTGGTCCTCAATATGCATGATACATTGCCCACAAGATGTATGATATAGTGGTCCTCAAGATGTATGATATAGTGTCCCTGAAGATGTATTATACAGTGCCCACAATATGTATGAAAAAGTGGTCCTCAAGATGTATGATACAGTGCACCCAAGAATTATGATATAGTGGTTCCCAAGATGTATGATAAAGATGCATGAGTTTTAAACTGCCTGTTAATCGAAAAACTAACCACAAAGTTTTATAAAATAATATTTCAATTTTTTTTTTTTATTTCCTTCAGATCGTGGTCTAAACCTCAGTAACATTGCAGTGAACATTACTCATGTACTTGTATAGATATAGATATTGTCTGTATGTGTGTATGTAGATCTATTTTCATTTACTTGTTTAGATATTTTGATATTGTGTGTGTGTATGTAGATCTATTTTCATTTACTTGTTTAGATATTTTGATATTGTGTGTGTGTATGTAGATCTATTTTCATTTACTTGTTTAGATATTTTGATATTGTGTGTGTGTGTGTGTGTGTATGTAGATCTATTTTCATGTACTTGTTTAGATATTTTGATATTGTGTGTGTGTATGTGTGTGTATGTAGATCTATTTTCATTTACTTGTTTAGATATTTTGATATTGTGTGTGTGTATGTGTGTGTATGTAGATCTATTTTCATTTACTTGTTTAGATATTTTGATATTGTGTGTGTGTATGTGTGTGTATGTAGATCTATTTTCATTTACTTGTTTAGATATTTTGATATTGTGTGTGTATGTGTGTGTATGTAGATCTATTTTCATTTACTTGTTTAGATATTTTGATATTGTGTGTGTGTATGTGTGTGTATGTAGATCTATTTTCATTTACTTGTTTAGATATTTTGATATTGTGTGTGTGTATGTGTGTGTATGTAGATCTATTTTCATTTACTTGTTTAGATATTTTGATATTGTATGTGTGTATGTAGATCTATTTTCATTTACTTGTTTAGATATTTTGATATTGTGTGTGTGTATGTAGATCTATTTTCATTTACTTGTTTAGATATTTTGATATTGTGTGTGTGTATGTGTGTGTATGTAGATCTATTTTCATTTACTTGTTTAGATATTTTGATATTGTGTGTGTGTATGTGTGTGTATGTAGATCTATTTTCATGTACTTGTTTAGATATTTTGATATTGTGTGTGTGTATGTGTGTGTATGTAGATCTATTTTCATTTACTTGTTTAGATATTTTGATATTGTGTGTGTGTATGTGTGTGTATGTAGATCTATTTTCATTTACTTGTTTAGATATTTTGATATTGTGTGTGTGTATGTGTGTGTATGTAGATCTATTTTCATTTACTTGTTTAGATATTTTGATATTGTGTGTGTGTATGTGTGTGTATGTAGATCTATTTTCATTTACTTGTTTAGATATTTTGATATTGTATGTGTGTATGTAGATCTATTTTCATTTACTTGTTTAGATATTTTGATATTGTGTGTGTGTATGTGTGTGTATGTAGATCTATTTTCATTTACTTGTTTAGATATTTTGATATTGTGTGTGTGTATGTGTGTGTATGTAGATCTATTTTCATTTACTTGTTTAGATATTTTGATATTGTATGTGTGTATGTAGATCTATTTTCATTTACTTGTTTAGATATTTTGATATTGTATGTGTGTATGTAGATCTATTTTCATTTACTTGTTTAGATATTTTGATATTGTGTGTGTGTATGTGTGTATGTAGATCTATTTTCATTTACTTGTTTAGATATTTTGATATTGTATGTGTGTATGTGTGTGTATGTAGATCTATTTTCATTTACTTGTTTAGATATTTTGATATTGTGTGTGTGTGTGTGTGTGTATGTAGATCTATTTTCATTTACTTGTTTAGATATTTTGATATTGTGTGTGTGTGTGTGTGTGTATGTAGATCTATTTTCATTTACTTGTTTAGATATTTTGATATTGTGTGTGTGTGTGTGTGTGTATGTAGATCTATTTTCATTTACTTGTTTAGATATTTTGATATTGTGTGTGTGTATGTAGATCTATTTTCATTTACTTGTTTAGATATTTTGATATTGTGTGTGTGTGTGTGTGTGTATGTAGATCTATTTTCATTTACTTGTTTAGATATTTTGATATTGTGTGTGTGTGTGTGTGTGTATGTAGATCTATTTTCATTTACTTGTTTAGATATTTTGATATTGTGTGTGTGTATGTAGATCTATTTTCATTTACTTGTTTAGATATTTTGATATTGTGTGTGTGTGTGTGTGTGTATGTAGATCTATTTTCATTTACTTGTTTAGATATTTTGATATTGTATGTGTGTATGTGTGTGTATGTAGATCTATTTTCATTTACTTGTTTAGATATTTTGATATTGTGTGTGTGTGTGTATGTGTGTATGTAGATCTATTTTCATTTACTTGTTTAGATATTTTGATATTATGTGTGTGTATGTAGATCTATTTTCATTTACTTGTTTAGATATTTTGATATTGTGTGTGTGTATGTAGATCTATTTTCATTTACTTGTTTAGATATTTTGATATTGTGTGTGTGTGTGTGTGTGTATGTAGATCTATTTTCATTTACTTGTTTAGATATTTTGATATTGTGTGTGTGTGTGTGTGTGTATGTAGATCTATTTTCATTTACTTGTTTAGATATTTTGATATTGTGTGTGTGTATGTGTGTGTATGTAGATCTATTTTCATTTACTTGTTTAGATATTTTGATATTGTGTGTGTGTATGTGTGTGTATGTAGATCTATTTTCATTTACTTGTTTAGATATTTTGATATTGTGTGTGTGTATGTGTGTGTATGTAGATCTATTTTCATTTACTTGTTTAGATATTTTGATATTGTGTGTGTGTGTGTGTGTGTATGTAGATCTATTTTCATTTACTTGTTTAGATATTTTGATATTGTGTGTGTGTATGTGTGTGTATGTAGATCTATTTTCATTTACTTGTTTAGATATTTTGATATTGTGTGTGTGTATGTGTGTGTATGTAGATCTATTTTCATTTACTTGTTTAGATATTTTGATATTGTATGTGTATGTAGATCTATTTTCATTTACTTGTTTAGATATTTTGATATTGTGTGTGTGTGTGTGTGTGTATGTAGATCTATTTTCATTTACTTGTTTAGATATTTTGATATTGTGTGTGTGTGTGTGTGTGTATGTAGATCTATTTTCATTTACTTGTTTAGATATTTTGATATTGTGTGTGTGTATGTGTGTGTATGTAGATCTATTTTCATGTACTTGTTTAGATATTTTGATATTGTATGTGTGTATGTAGATCTATTTTCATTTACTTGTTTAGATATTTTGATATTGTATGTGTGTATGTGTGTGTATGTAGATCTATTTTCATTTACTTGTTTAGATATTTTGATATTGTATGTGTGTATGTGTGTGTATGTAGATCTATTTTCATTTACTTGTTTAGATATTTTGATATTGTATGTGTGTATGTGTGTGTATGTAGATCTATTTTCATTTACTTGTTTAGATATATAGATATTGTGTGTGTGTGTGTGGTAAATTGAACTCCTTTTAAAGTTTGTCATTCAAGGAAGTAAAGTTGTTGATGCCTACAGTTGATAGAATACAAAACCACGTACCTGCTTATTGAGCTGTCACAATTTGTCACAAAAGTTGACACTTAGTGACCCGTCATAGACAATGTCAATGGGGCCAAGAATTGTGACATATTAAACAGACATTGATTTTGCTCCTATATTCATCTCTTTACCCCTCCCTCATTTCTTCACTCACCTTAACAATTCTGTGTTTTGTCTTTTGTTCGTATTTAGTTCAGAACTAAATGTCTCCGTTTCCCAAGAGGATTAAAAAAACAACAACAACAAAAACAACTACAAAAAAAAAACAAAAAAAAAAAAAAAAAGGCAGCGAAGAACAAAACAGTCACTCAGTAGTGCTTGAGTTTTTCTAAGACTAGCATAGACCTTTAGATCAGCGTGGCTCTCAATTTGAACCCCATAACGACGCTTTCTTGCTAGGAACTGTAATGTGTGTGTGCGTGTGTGTGAATCGAGTTGTTTCCCTTCTATCTCGGTGCTGGAATAACTTATCAATCAAGCAGAGATTACAAAAGCATGTCTCTACCACTCCCACCCCTTCTCTCCAAGCTTGACCTCGATTGTACACACCAGAGACCACAGACCTGGTTTGTGTCCCACAATCAATCATCCGTGAAAACAAATGGGAGTGCACTCTTACAGAAAACTAGTTTTAAAATTATTATTTTTCGTGACTTTAGACCCAAATTATGTCCCCTTGGTATTTGTTCCACTATGTGTATGTTATACTAGTGTAATAAAATTATAGTTGAATTTATAATTATATAGTTTTATATGTGTATGCATTCTATACTATGTATATGCGTATATCTCGCAGTTTGGCAGTTCTATATTATATGTTTGACTGTATGTCTCTGTGCAAGAAAGATACGCATCTTCAACATATATACACGCGCGCATACATACACATACACACACGCACACACACACAGACACACACAAACACACACGCACACATCAATGCAATGACCACTTCTCACCTCGATTGCCTTCAGGTGAAACTAAGATTTCCGCATTCTCAAATGATCTCCTGCTTAATCTAGGTCTGACCTTTTCACCTGCTTTATGATGGGAAAGCCCCCCCCCCCCCCTTTTCAATGACGGGTTTTAATCTATCGATATATCAGTCAGAAATGACCTTTTCTATCACACAGTCATTTGAACGATAACAAAAAATTGCTCTTCTAATCCTGTGTTTACATGTTGCTATAAGATAAGAACTACAGAAGGGACATCTTACAGGCAAACAACAAACGCCGCACTGTCCAATCTATTTTTGGGAATTCCTGAAATAAATCCAACCAATTAATGTTTAGGCTTTTCGTATTTTCTAAAAATCGGGATTACCCTTTTGTTAAAAACTTATGAAATACCAAAGACTATAATAAGATCGCTGCTCTATTTTTAGAGCTTATATGTTCTATTTTCCGTGCGCATCCAATAAGGCTGTCTTTAATGACTTCTACGCTCCTTCGTCTTCCTAAAGGTTTCCGCTGTATACAACTTTCGATTTTAATTTTTCATTGAGAAAATCATAGCAATTAAATAAAACGAAATAATACAAAAGGGAATACGTAATTTCAAAAAGAATTCATTCGAGTCATCAAATAGCAGAAATATTAAAGAAAGAGGTCCATTTTATTATAGTCTTTGGAAATACTCAACATTAAAAAATAAAAAAAATATATTAAAAGAGTTTTTTGCCCTCAAAAGTTTTGGAAATTAAACTCCGATTTTCTGAGAAGGGCACTGTCAAATAGTGACAGGCACAACAAACTTGGTTGGGCAAAACACCAAAGCAGGAAGTGTTTGTAAAAGTTACAAACTTTAAGGCAGTTTTGTTTTGAAGGAATAAGAAAGCTATCACATTCAGTTAAAGGAAATATTCAACCATATCAACAAAAATAATGAGCTGATTTCAATTTTTAATGAAATAATAGTATATGCGCATCTGATGTGTAATTATATATGTCAGTGACAAGCCCCATTCGGTAATGAGGAGATGACAGATTGCATGTTCACCAATGTTAAATGGCTTTCTGGAGTGATCTATACAGATTCTAGATTCTAGATTCTAGATCAAAGCTCAACAGATTCAGCCCGGACTTCTTTGCTCAAAATCATCAATAAAATCATCAATAAAATCATCCCTAAAATCACCACCGTACTGTGATTGACTTAGTCTATATATGGCGATACATTTAGCCCCCACTTTGTTCGTCTAGTTATTTATATCTAGATCTAGTTTAGACTTTTAATGGTCGATTAATCGAAATGGATTTCCAGATCCGGATTGTTTGTGACGCCAGGTGAAGGATCGCCTGACAAGTCACAGTCCATTGACCGCAAGGTCTAGTGGTCACGTGACGGCTGACATTAAAAGGTCAGACCCTTATTTAAATTGTGGCAAGCGATACTATTTTTTTCTCTCTAAATTTTCCCTGCACAATAAATAATGTGATGCATCATTATATACATCATTATATACAACATTATATACAACATTATATACAACATTATATACATCATTATATACATTACATCATTATATACAACATTCTAAAGAACATTAAATAACACCACTGTAACAACGTTTTTACAATATGACATTCAGTTTTGTAACAACAATATGGACATCATACATACAACATTATATACATTACAACATTTTATACAACATTCAATACAACAATTTATACAACATTTTATACAACAATTTATACAGTATTTTATGCAACAATTTATACAATATTTTATACAACATTATGTCAACAATTTTATACACCATTCTTAAAAAAAATATATATTACATATTATTAATTTTAACATTATTATATAAAACGTCAGATATAGCGTTATAAGACCACACATATCAAAACTATAAAGTATATTCCAGCTATATTGCTTATTAGGAATCATAAAACATACCGTGTATTATATAACATCTACGTGTGTCTTTTGAACTTGATCGCACCAGTTTCGTGAAACGAGTCGCCCATAGCCGCTTTCTGATTGTCTCGCGCATACAGTATAAACATATATTTGTCTCAGTCTGCATCTTAATGCCACCCACTCACCTCGTCTTACGATTCTCCAAACAGGTCGGACATATTGTATTTCAATATAACCTTTAAGGTCTGTTTGTTACTTTGCCAAACTGTGCAAATGTCAAACCTGCATATTTAACTCTCACCCAGGGAATGTGCTCCTGGAACTAGCTGTACTCTACTACATATAATATAGGCCTGGAGTAATGTGATTGGTAGGCTACACCCACTGGAAATATATATGTCATCTATTTATAATCTAATAAATCTGAATATATTTTAGACATCTATCATATCTATTTATCATCTATCTAAATATCTACAATCTATCTCTACAACTATCTTCTTTCTGCTTATCAATCAATCAATCAATCAATCAACCAATCTATTTATTTCTTTGTGTATCTATCTATCTTACTATCTATATATCTATGTAGCCTATGTATGTAAGTATGTATGTATCTATCTATATCTCTTTCCCTATCTATCTATCTATATATCTATCTATCTATCCATCTATCTATTTATCTATCGATATATATATCTATCCATCAATTTATCTATCTATCTATCTATCTATCTATCTATCTATCTATCTATCTATCTATCTATCTATCTATCTATCTATCTATCTATCTATCTATCTATCTATCTATCTATCTATCTATCTATCTATCTATCTATCTATCTATCTATCTATCTAACTATCTATCTATCTATCTATCTATCTATCTATCTATCTATGTATCTATATGTCTATGTATCTATCTATTTATTCATATAGACCATGTATCTCACCCCGCCCCCCCCCCCCCCCATTGTGTGTTCATTTGTCTACCACCTAATCAATCACTAGAGAAACAATCTCTTATTCTTACATAATAAAAATGTCTGTTCATGAAATCAAATCTATCTATTCCTACAAGACTCCCAAACAATAATATTAACTTTATTTCCCCAGTGTCTAAAGGTATATGAAAATAGAAGGAAAAAAAACAACAACTCACCCTATATAGTCAATGTAAACATATCCCTAGATAGACAGAATGCCATCGAGAGATTTCATCCATGATGGCGGGAAACAAAACAACAAATCAGAAAGAAATAAAGGAGAATCAGAAATTGCGTGGGTAGACAGTGTCTGTCATCTACAACAAGTTCTTTTAATTTCTAAAGGCACCGGTTGCTTCTTGCTAGCACAGATGTTGAAGAGGGCTATTTATACTTTCCAGAGTTGCCTCCCCCGAGTTGGCTGAATGTACTTCACTCCCCTTGCCTTTTTTTCTTCTTTCTTAGAATTCTACGAGAGAATCGGTATCGCGGTTAATATGTTGGAATCGAACCCTCAGAAGTAAAAACAATTTTTTCTAAAACAAAAATTGTATATAGTTAAAATAGTTATATTAAAGAAGATGTTGTATGTAATTACGATATAATAAATAATCGACTAACTAAAATGGGATCGTTATTCTCCAATATCACATTATAGGCATGGTATCGATTTCGCTAAAAATTATCTGGCATCGCCATCAGAATCAAGATGCGTGGGCGATTTGTGTGTCAGTGCGCGTGTTATTGTTGTTAGACAAAATCGATATTTTTCTAATCGAAGTCAAGGAAATATTTGTGTCAAAGTGGTCTAATAAATTAAAAAATATCGCGAGACGTTTATAGACTGGATATATATATATATATATATATATATATATATATATATATATATATATATATATATATATATATATATATATATATATTTAGTGCAACAGCTCAGGTTTAAAATACAGATTGATAGAAAGAAATGTCTGTTTACAGGAGGTGAATGATAATGAAAACACCTAATCTAGAGGCTGGTATCGCTTGCGTACAAAATGTCATGCAATTAAATCAATTCTCTAAACACATATTTCTGCACAGCTACATATATAGGCTAGTACTGTGACAACTCACAGTTCTTCTTCTTTTTCATATTACTGTGTAGACCCTGTTAGGACCGAGGAAAGAGTCCACAATTTAACTACACATAAAATAAACAAAAACATAACAATTATCACATCACAACAACTATAAACAGATGGCAGAGTGTCACTTTAGGTCTGAGATAGTCTTTATTTTATTAGTGTTTTAACTGATGTTAAGTTACTGGTCTTCCTGGTTTTAAGGCAACCCATTCCATTCCCAGACGCCACTCGGTGAGAAATAATACTTATATGCACTTGTTCTCGCATAGATACAAAAAAAGGGTTTTTGTCCTTATATTTAATTGAGCATAGTAACAGATTGTTATTCTGTTGTATTTCTAAGTTATTATTTAATTCCCTATGTTATGTCAAGAAGTAGGTAGCTAAAGCTGGAGTTATATTTACAAAACAAGGTCATAAATAAAACAATATCTATGTCTATATGTGTATGTTAAATGTATGATTATATCTCAACATATTGATTTGTAGGTCAAATAAAGTCGGCTTGATGGAGTCGTAACACCAATCTCTTCAAATTGTAAAACTATATACAGAGAGTGAGAGAGTGTGAGAAGAAAAGAGAGAAAGAAAGAGATAGAGAGAGAGAAGAGAGATGGACAGAGCGAAGGAAAGACCTAGAGAGAGTGTGTGTGTATGTCTGTAAGAAATGACCAAATTCAGCTCATAATTTAAAACCAGCACACATAAAAAAACACTAAAAAGTCAATAGATTAGAATAAGTCATTAGATTAGTCAATAGATTAGAAAAAGTCAATTCAATAGTGAACATAATAATATAGTCTTAGTCTTAAGTCATTTCCCAAGTCAAATGATAGACCTCGCCATTCCAAACATTGCACAATACTTCAGTTCCTTGTCCTGCTATATTTTGATCACGTTACGGCTGGCACTAGCCAGGGGTTGTTCAGCTCGTGAGTCTGTGTGTGAGTCTGTGTGCGTATGTGTGTGTGTGTGTGTGTGTGAGTCTGTGTGTGCGTATGTGTGTGTGTGTGAGGGGTTATGTGTGCCAGTGTGCGAGGGTGGATGCTAAATAAAGGTTATACAAATATTCATGACCAGTAACTGCCCAATCCCCTTCATATAAAACGTTCAACAATTTTCTTACTTGTGTATACAATTTGAGTCAAGAATTCTAAAATACAATCTGAAGCTTTCTACCTTCAGTCAATCTATTTATTGATCTATTTTATTCTATCTTTCTATCTATTTTACTATCTATTTTACTATCTATTTTACTTTCTATTTTACTATCTATCTATCTTTTTAAATATCTATCTATCTATCTATCTATCTATCTATCTATCTATCTATCTATCTATCTATCTATCTATCTATCTATCTATCTATCTATCTATCTATCTATCTATCTATCTATCTATCTATCTATCTATCTATCTATCTATCTATCTATCTATCTATCTATCTATCTATCTATCTATGTATTTATCTATCAATCTATCTATCTATCTATCTATCTATCTATCTATCTATCTATCTATCTATTTATCTATCTATCTATCTATCTATCTATCTATCTATCTATCTATCTATCTATCTATCTATCTATCTATCTATCTATCTATCTATCTATCTATCTATCTATCTATCTATCTATCTATCTATCTATCTATCTATCTATCTATCTATCTATCTATCTATCTATCTATCTATCTATCTATCTATCTATCTATTTATCTATCTATTTAAGTCAGATCCCAAGAGTCTAACTATCTAGAATCTAGGACAATTATCCATGTTCCATCAAAGACCAAACATACTATGTTCAATTAACAGAACATTTCATGAGTGACTTTCAACTAAATGGAAAAGTATGTTGTTTTTATTTCCAGCTGAGCAAATGGAAAATGGTTTTCTTGTCAGACCTAAAATATACTTAGCAAACTTTTCCAAGATGTGCCAGAAGTGACCGCAGGTTTTGTATTTCATTTGCTCATTTTTGCCGTTATATGTATTTGTATAATTATTTTAGCCGTTATATGTATTTGTATACTCATTATCAATGTGTTTATATGTTTTTTATATACCCAAAGTTATAAACAATAATTCAAAATGAAGTAACAAAAAATAATTAAATTTCAGATTTAAGGTTCGTCCACATGTGTCGTCACCAATCAATGTTATAAATAATTACAAGATTTTTAACACCGCCCCCCTCCAACCCCATCTCTTATTACTGCGTGACGTCACACTAGGCAAACGGCCCCATAATATGGTGCTCTATACTGCTGTACTTCATTTCAAGACCTACTTACTTGACCTACTTACTAGGCCTACTTACTTGAAGTTGTTCGGTGTGGCTTGTTCACGTTCAACGAGACCGCTTAAAATGTCAAGACAAAAAGCTCGTAAAAATGTAAAAAAGCTTTTTGCTTTACATCTAAGCCACTAAGCTGAAATAATGCAATTAAAAACAAAACAAGAACAACTTTAAAACACAGAGAGACGGCAGCGCACATAAATTTGCTGACGTTGACAGTGATCATTTGGGGAAATTCCGATCAGTTTTGTATTAGCACGCAAACAAAAAAACAAAACAACAACAACAACAACAACAACAACATCACGAAAGTAGGCAATAAATCTGAACAGAATTTAAAACGAAAGCAACTTAGATTTTAAATCTAAAAATAAAAAGACAGTTATGTGCCAATCTCACACCCGACCCCGCTGTAGACTTTGAGATTGTAGCGCGTGGCAAGTGTTACCACGGAACTAATTCTTGCTGACACTTGTTCTTTCTTACTCTTTCTCTCGTATTCTTCCTCTCCTTTTTTCTCTATCCGTGTGAACGTTTATCGTGTGAGTGTGTGTTTGTAAATATGTGTATGTTTTTTTTTTCGACTGTTTGCTTGTTGAGGTCAATGTGAGTTTTTAGACACGATAAAGATTTAGAAGTATTGGAGGCTGATGGAGAAAGCTAGGGAGGACAGTGCGTGTTTGCGTGTTTGTGTGTTAGTCAGAGAGTGAGAAAACACAGAGAGATGGACAGAAAGTGAAGAGAAAGATATTTAATTCAAGAACAACGAACTGGTTCTCCTTGTCTTCTTCCTGTTGTAAGATTTCTTATTGACACGGGCATTATAGAACACAGACATGGGCATTATATAAACATAGACTCGGGAATTATATAGGCATAGACACGGGCATTATATAGGCATAGGCACGGGCATTTTATAGGCATAGACACGGGCACTTTATAGGCATAGACACGGGCATTATATAGGCGTAGACACGAGCATTTTATAGGCATAGACACGGACATTTTATAGGCATAGACACGGGCATTATTTAGGCATAGACACGGGCATTTTATAGGCATAGACTCGGGCATTATATCGGCATAGACACGGACATTTTATAGGCATAGACTCGGGCATTATATAGGCATAGACTCGGGCATTATATAGGCATAGACACGGCGTTATGTAGGCATAGACACGAGCATAGATAAACATAGACACAGACATACAGAGGTATAGTAAAAGTGTAGAAGTGAACTATAGCTCCTACTGCTGAAGTAGAACTGAACTATACTGTTTTTGTATTGTTGTCTCGTTTTTTTTTTCATTCTCTTTTATGTATAAATATGTGTAGTTCATTTGCAAGGTTAAACAATCATTGAAAAACAAATTATGTTCTTAAAATTATTACACTTGATTGTAAATACTAGCCAATATGAGGTTTATATGCACATACTCAACACATACACACAAAATAATAATCAAAGTACCCCAAACACACATTAATTTTAGTCTTAACATACTTATCGAAACACGCAACCATCAAATCCCTAACAAACACATATTAAAACTATATTATTTATAATTGCATTGTTATGTTTTAACAATTTATGTGTTGTATTGTTATTCGTAATTTAGACTTACTCTAAAACATCGTTACGATGAGGCAATATCGGTATTAAGACAACTAAATTGATACCAACCACCTGTAAGGTATCTTAAATCTTGAGGTGGGCAACTATTAACTTTCAGATACTCGATTCTTTTTCTTCAAGATATGGGTGTTCCAAAAGTTCAGAGTTCATATATAAGATAAAACTCTGTTCACCTTTATATCCCAACTGATATCAGACAAACAATTTATTTTCCAACAGCTTTTTTAACTCACTGGTCTATCTTATCTTATCTTTAATGCTTCAGACGCTCCTTCTATAAATAAGATTATTGCGTTCTCACTTATATGTGCTTTCAGTCTAGTCTTGTTTGTACAGGCAACCCATTGCATGCCCGGATGCCATTCAGTAAGAAATAGTACTTATATGCATTTGTACTTATTTGCATTTGTTCTTGCGTATGACTTCAGACATACATGTTGTTTCAAACAGTCAATTATACAGCTGTCGGTGTTTGTTATTGCTGTTGTATACATATAAAATATAGTCATTGTTTACATTACATTAAATAAAACTAGGTTACACTAAAAAATAATTTTCCTTGAAATGATTGAAAATGTTTCCCTATTTTGAAAACTTACAGCATTTAATAATCATCTGGAAATACATTAAATATAACTGGGCTTAATTTAATAGGTTTCAGAATATATCTAATTATAAAAATTTTTATATTCCTTTTATTTTTAAAGCCTGTTATCCCTGGATGCCACTCCCCCACCTAATCCTTTCCATTTCCGCCCCACCTAGCTACTAAATTTTGAGGCACGAGTACCAAGTGTTCTTGTTTGGATGTTGTTGATGAAGTGTTTAGATCACTTGTGTGGCACAGCAAGAGTTTGCCGTTAAAGCTATTGAAAGCAGTGCGTGGGATGAAGAGATGGGGAGGGGGTGGGGGGATGGAGTGATGGGGGCTTCGTCTCACAGCACACGCAAAATCGATCCTGAAATTATTGGAGAAAAACACAGGAAGGAGAGAGACAGAGAGAGAGAGAGAGAGAGAGAGAGAGAGAGAGAGAGAGAGAGAGAGAGAGAGAGAGAGAGAGAGAGAGAGAGAGAGGGAGAGAGAGAGAATGGAAGCTACTGAGGACATATTGTTATGTTGCGGGGGTGGACATTGGAGTTAGCGAGGGATGGTATTAAATAACAAGAAAATGAGAAAGACGGTGTGCTGGAAAGACAGACACTGGGAGAGACAGATATTGGGAGAGGCAGATATCTGGAGAAACAGATATTGGGAGGGACAGATATTGGGAGAGACAGATATTGGGAGAGACAGATATCTGGAGAAACAGACATTGGGAGAGGCAGATATTGGGAGAGACAGATATTGGGAGAGACAGATATTGGGAATGAGAGATATTGGGAGAGACAGATATTGGGAGAGACAGATATTGGGAGAGACAGATATTGGGAGAGACAGATATTGGGAGAGACAGATATTGGGAGAGACAGATATTGGGAGAGACAGATATTGGGAGAGACAGATATTGGGAGAGACAGATATTGGGAATGACAGATATTGGGAGAGACAGATATTGGGAATGACAGATATTGGGAGAGACAGATATTGGGAATGACAGATATTGGGAGAGACAGATATTGGGAGAGACAGATATTGGGAATGACAGATATTGGGAGAGACAGATATTGGGAGAGACAGATATTGGGAGAGACAGATACTGGGAGAGACAGATATTGGGAGAGACAGATATTGGGAGAGACAGATATTGGGAGAGACAGATATTGGGAAAGACAGATATTGGGAGAGACAGATATTGGGAGAGACAGATATTGGGAGAGACAGATATTGGGAGAGACAGATATTGGGAGAGACAGATACTGGGAATGAGAGATATTGGGAGAGACAGACATTGGGAGAGGCAGATATTGGGAGAGACAGATATTGGGAGAGACAGATATTGGGAATGAGAGATATTGGGAGAGACAGATATTGGGAGAGACAGATATTGGGAGAGACAGATATTGGGAGAGACAGATACTGGGAGAGACAGATATTGGGAGAGACAGATATTGGGAGAGACAGATATTGGGAATGAGAGATATTGGGAGAGACAGATATTGGGAGAAACATATATTGGGAGAGACAGATATTGGGAGAGACAGATACTGGGAGAGACAGATATTGGGAGAGACAGATATTGGGAGAGACAGATATTGGGAATGACAGATATTGGGAGAGACAGATATTGGGAGAGACAGATATCTGGAGAAACAGACATTGGGAGAGGCAGATATTGGGAGAGACAGATATTGGGAGAGACAGATATTGGGAATGAGAGATATTGGGAGAGACAGATATTGGGAGAGACAGATATTGGGAGAGACAGATATTGGGAGAGACAGATATTGGGAGAGACAGATATTGGGAGAGACAGATATTGGGAGAGACAGATATTGGGAGAGACAGATATTGGGAGAGACAGATATTGGGAGAGACAGATATTGGGAATGACAGATATTGGGAGAGACAGATATTGGGAATGACAGATATTGGGAGAGACAGATATTGGGAATGACAGATATTGGGAGAGACAGATATTGGGAGAGACAGATATTGGGAATGACAGATATTGGGAGAGACAGATATTGGGAGAGACAGATATTGGGAGAGACAGATACTGGGAGAGACAGATATTGGGAGAGACAGATATTGGGAGAGACAGATATTGGGAGAGACAGATATTGGGAAAGACAGATATTGGGAGAGACAGATATTGGGAGAGACAGATATTGGGAGAGACAGATATTGGGAGAGACAGATATTGGGAGAGACAGATACTGGGAATGAGAGATATTGGGAGAGACAGACATTGGGAGAGGCAGATATTGGGAGAGACAGATATTGGGAGAGACAGATATTGGGAATGAGAGATATTGGGAGAGACAGATATTGGGAGAGACAGATATTGGGAGAGACAGATATTGGGAGAGACAGATATTGGGAGAGACAGATATTGGGAGAGACAGATATTGGGAGAGACAGATATTGGGAGAGACAGATATTGGGAGAGACAGATATTGGGAATGACAGATATTGGGAGAGACAGATATTGGGAATGACAGATATTGGGAGAGACAGATATTGGGAATGACAGATATTGGGAGAGACAGATATTGGGAGAGACAGATATTGGGAATGACAGATATTGGGAGAGACAGATATTGGGAATGAGAGATATTGGGAGAGACAGATATTGGGAGAGACAGATATTGGGAGAGACAGATATTGGGAGAGACAGATATTGGGAGAGACAGATATTGGGAGAGACAGATATTGGGAGAGACAGATATTGGGAGAGACAGATATTGGGAGAGACAGATATTGGGAGAGACAGATATTGGGAGAGACAGATACTGGGAGAGACAGATATTGGGAGAGACAGATATTGGGAGAGACAGATATTGGGAATGACAGATATTGGGAGAGACAGATATTGGGAATGACAGATATTGGGAGAGACAGATATTGGGAGAGACAGATATTGGGAGAGACAGATACTGGGAGAGACAGATATTGGGAGAGACAGATATTGGGAGAGACAGATATTGGGAGAGACAGATATTGGGAGAGACAGATATTGGGAGAGACAGATATTGGGAGAGACAGATATTGGGAGAGGCAGATATTGGGAGAGACATATATTGGGAGAGACAGATATTGGGAGAGACAGATATTGGGAGAGACAGATATTGGGAGAGACAGATATTGGGAGAGACAGATATTGGGAGAGGCAGACTTGGAGAGAAACAGTAAAAATTCTATTTTTATGTCCACAAAATCTAAAACAACCAATATCGATAACATTTGAATAATAATAATAAAAAACTAAACATTTAAAAACACAATGCCATACTAAACAATATCAAGAAATACTATCAAAAGCAAACGTTTAAAATATCAGGAAACAGTTGGGACGCAAATTATTTAAAAAGTTGTAAATAAAATTTTCATTTCAAGAAAGAGATAGAAATAAAATTATCAAGAAACAGTTGGGGAGCCTATCATCAAGAAACAGTTTGAAATAAAATTATCAAGAAACAGTTGGGGAGCCTATCATCAAGAAACAGTTTGAAATAAAATTATCAAGAAACAGTTGGGGAGCCTATCATCAAGAAACAGTTTGAAATAAAATTATCAATAAACAGTTGGGGAGCCTATCATCAAGAAACAGTTTGAAATAAAATTATCAAGAAACAGTTGGGGAGCCTATCATCAAGAAACAGTTTGAAATAAAATTATCATCAAGAAACAGTTGGGGAGCCTATAATCAAGAAACAGTTTGAAATAAAATTATCAATAAACAGTTGGGGAGCCTATCATCAAGAAACAGTTTGAAATAAAATTATCAATAAACAGTTGGGGAGCCTATCATCAAGAAACAGTTTGAAATAAAATTATCAAGAAACAGTTGGGGAGCCTATCATCAAGAAACAGTTTGAAATAAAATTATCAAGAAACAGTTGGGGAGCCTATCATCAAGAAACAGTTTGAAATAAAATTATCAATAAACAGTTGGGGAGCCTATCATCAAGAAACAGTTTGAAATAAAATTATCAAGAAACAGTTGGGGAGCCTATCATCAAGAAACAGTTTGAAATAAAATTATCATCAAGAAACAGTTGGGGAGCCTATCATCAAGAAACAGTTTGAAATAAAATTATCAAGAAACAGTTGGGGAGCCTATCATCAAGAAACAGTTTGAAATAAAATTATCAAGAAACAGTTGGGGAGCCTATCATCAAGAAACAGTTTGAAATAAAATTATCAAGAAACAGTTGGGGAGCCTATCATCAAGAAACAGTTTGAAATAAAATTATCAATAAACAGTTGGGGAGCCTATCATCAAGAAACAGTTTGAAATAAAATTATCAAGAAACAGTTGGGGAGCCTATCATCAAGAAACAGTTTGAAATAAAATTATCATCAAGAAACAGTTGGGGAGCCTATCATCAAGAAACAGTTTGAAATAAAATTATCAATAAACAGTTGGGGAGCCTATCATCAAGAAACAGTTTGAAATAAAATTATCAATAAACAGTTGGGGAGCCTATCATCAAGAAACAGTTTGAAATAAAATTATCAATAAACAGTTGGGGAGCCTATCATCAAGAAACAGTTTGAAATAAAATTATCAAGAAACAGTTGGGGAGCCTATCATCAAGAAACAGTTTGAAATAAAATTATCAATAAACAGTTGGGGAGCCTATCATCAAGAAACAGTTTGAAATAAAATTATCAAGAAACAGTTGGGGAGCCTATCATCAAGAAACAGTTTGAAATAAAATTATCATCAAGAAACAGTTGGGGAGCCTATAATCAAGAAACAGTTTGAAATAAAATTATCAATAAACAGTTGGGGAGCCTATCATCAAGAAACAGTTTGAAATAAAATTATCAATAAACAGTTGGGGAGCCTATCATCAAGAAACAGTTTGAAATAAAATTATCAATAAACAGTTGGGGAGCCTATCATCAAGAAACAGTTTGAAATAAAATTATCAATAAACAGTTGGGGAGCCTATCATCAAGAAACAGTTTGAAATAAAATTATCAATAAACAGTTGGGGAGCCTATCATCAAGAAACAGTTTGAAATAAAATTATCAAGCAACAGTTGGGGAGCCTATCATCAAGAAACAGTTTGAAATAAAATTATCAATAAACAGTTGGGGAGCCTATCATCAAGAAACAGTTTGAAATAAAATTATCAAGAAACAGTTGGGGAGCCTATCATCAAGAAACAGTTTGAAATAAAATTATCATCAAGAAACAGTTGGGGAGCCTATAATCAAGAAACAGTTTGAAATAAAATTATCAATAAACAGTTGGGGAGCCTATCATCAAGAAACAGTTTGAAATAAAATTATCAATAAACAGTTGGGGAGCCTATCATCAAGAAACAGTTTGAAATAAAATTATCAATAAACAGTTGGGGAGCCTATCATCAAGAAACAGTTTGAAATAAAAAAAATATCAAGAAACAGTTGGGGAGCCTATCATCAAGAAACATTCGGAAATAAACTATAAAAAACAGATAGGAATAAAATATTAAGAAATAGCATGAAGTTTAGATGTACAAATACATAAATTTCAAACATAAACAAGAAACAGAAGCTAAAACTGCAACCTGTCAAAGAGAAATCGGTTTAAAAATACATCAGAACTGTTTGTGGATTTCCACTATTTAACTAGCCTCACTATGTTTGAATGAGCGACTTTAGGTGTGTGTGTGTGTGTGGGGGGGGGGGGGGGGTTAGAACAAGGGAGATTGGCCGGCGAAAGTTTAATGAGAAAAAAATTGAGTAATGTTATATATGTCGTAGCTGCATGTGGGTTTTGCATGTAATGTGTGTAACAGTGTAGGGGTGTGTGTCGTTTAATTAAGCTACATGTGCACTATGTGTTACATGTCACACGCGAGCAAGGTGTTGCGTTTCGTTATTGTTAAATGTTGAGTAGTTGTTATTTTGTTATTCAGATTGAGGAAATGTTTTTATGTAACCGAGCTGTATGTGTTAGAAATGAAAACTGCTTAGGTCAGCACAATACATATAGCCTAATGAGTTTGTAAAGTTATTTACTCGTACACAAAGACTAATATAAACAAATTGAATAGATAGATATACAGATGGATGGATTGATACATATAAATAAATAGATAGGTTGATAGCTTAATGGGTGAATGGATAGATAGATAAATATAGAAATCTACATGTAGGCTTAATATATACATATATAGGGAAATAGATCTGTAGGTAGGCCTAAATAGACAGTTCTATTTGTTAATAAATAAATAGATATGTATTGGATAGATAGATGGGGAATGAACAGATTGAGATATACATAAGTCATTGATATATAGACAAATAGAAAATTGATTTCTATGCAAATAGATATGTCAATAGATCTATAGTTAAAAACATAGATTGGTAAAAAGAACAATGGTTATGATATTGATGAATTGGTAGATTGACAAGCTTGTCTTTAAAGCTATCCGCTAAAAGAAGAGCCAAAAGCTAAAGTGTTCCCAGCTAATAGAGAAACACATAACGTAACAAGTCAGCGCCTTTCTGTCGTCTCAAGCAGTTAACACAAAGTATTGCACCATTACAGGCAAGAGAAACAAACAGCAACAACACCCACTACGGCTGACACAAGGGGACATAATGCACGTTTGTTGATGAAGGAAATCTTACAATGCGGGTTGAAGAGTAGGCATTTAAGATCTTGCGAAATACAACGGTAACCAAGGTAACGTCATAATTGATTGTTATTTGTTAGTGTGTGTATGTGTGTTTGTGTATGTGTGTATGCGTGTGAGTGTGGATAATTTTGTTTGATAGCAGCAACAGGGAAGTATTAACAAGGCACTTAATTCCTTTCAACATGGCGCTAAACAAAAGGTCTCTTACTCAATTCATTCATAACTATATAACAAAAAATAATCGAAAACAGCAGTTAAGACAGAGGTGAGTGTAATTTATTGGGCAGTACATTGTTTGTTGAGCTCACCCCGAGTACACAGCCGACATCAGTCGCGCGAGTGTGTCTTTAGACGTGAGGAAAGGAGTAATGTGTTGTCTACACAATCTCACGTGACAAATGTGTAATCACAAGGCCCTTAAGCCCCCAATAGTTCACCGCCACTGTGACCTGATGACCTAAAGCTTAAAGTTGTTAAACCTAATTATAAGGTATAATTGACTATAACACTATAACACACCCCATCTGCTAAATCATTATTTAATATTGGATGTTTAGTACGAGTGCATCAACAATATTAAAACAAATTTCGAGCAATATTCAATATGTTAATACACCAACGCTGTGATGCCATTAAAAAAATTAATTTGTTTTACTCTGCTGTAATATTGTATTTTCAATATTTAATTTAATAAATAACTTTTAAAAGGATTTTTTTAGATAGCTCCCACCTGGCAGACGTAAAAATAAGTAACCAGATAACACAATATTATTAATATCACCACAATACATTATGACTGTTTCAGAGAGATTTTTTTACACTTGCATAGCTATTATACATGAAGTAGAAGTTGATTGATTGGAACATAGGTGTTGTCTATCAATATTCACTGTTGTGATATCTTTTACTATTCACTTACATTTGCCGACATAAACACACAATGTCTTTTACTATTCACTTACATTTCTTAGACAAACACACAATGAATAGGCATATAGGGCAACAGGGATAAAAAAGCAAGCAGATACAGTCATGAGTAAAAACATATACCATGAAGATGCAGGGATAGAGACCGAGATATGGGAATTGTAGAGAAGTAGGTACATGGAGAGATTAAGAGATAAATAGATGGTTTAATCATTAGGAAAACTATAGTTAGTGTGAGCGTAAATAATAGGATAGAGGCAATAGAAAGATACAAGTAAATAAGTCAAGTCCCCTATTAAAGGGAAATAAGCCTAATTCCCTTGCTGATCTACAATGGTAACTGAAAAACGTTAAAAATAAGAAAAAAATAGAAGAGCTACGTTTATCTATCCATTCTTCACCCAGCTTAACTTCTTTCTTACCCCCTCCCCCATGCTCACATCCCATTTACCCCCCTCCCCCAGCTCAGCTCTCATCTTACCCCCTCCCCCAGGCTTACATCCCCCTCTTACCCCCTCCCCCAGCTCAACTCTCATCTTACCCCCTCCCCCAGGCTTACATCCCCCTCTTACCCCCTCCCCCAGCTCAACTCTCATCTTACCCCCTCCCCCAGGCTTACATCCCCTCTTACCCCCTCCCACAGCTCAGTTTTCATCTTACCCCCTTTTTCGAGCTCACCTCCCATGCTACTCCGAGCCCCTCCCCCACACCCCATCTCAGTCCACCCACCAGTGACATCCCCAAACAGTATAAAGATAAGCATCACAGAACGGACAAGTTAAGAAAACAGATTTCTGTCCATTTCCATCATTGGCCGGTTGTCAGAAATGCCGAGCGGATTATCCCGGCCTGAGTTATCTTGTAATTAATATGCAAAGCAAGTCTGTATGGCGTCGGGTAATACCCAAAACAAAATTCAAGAACAAATCCTGTCTCTAGCATACAAGAAACTAGATCGCTGTATTACAATAACAACAGTAATCAATAATAGATTGGCTTTATGAGCTTGTATCTCTGCACAGAATGATTTATAGAATTTCATCTATGTAAACTTTGCCTTAGGGCAAAGCAGTAATTTGTCCGTAAAAAAAAGGCAAATGGAAAATGATTTTTAAAAACGTTAACTCCTTAAAAGTTTAGATAATGAATGATCAGAGAAAAGTCGTTTTGTAACAAAGCCCTTTATTACAGACTTAAATCCTAATCTAATCTTGGCAGAAATTATGTGACATGTCATATATAATATGTCAAAATAGAGGCAAAGAAGTGAACATAATAAGATTTATGTTCATCCCCATAACAATTTTAATCGCCTGCTAATTAATAAATGATTATAATTTAATAATTATAAAATCCGAAAAATAAATTAATCTCCCCCCCTCTCTCCCACTTATTCGTTTATGTTTATGTTTATATAAATTTATATATGTAACTTTTCCACAGGTTTAGAAATAAAATATTGAATACACACAACAAAAAAACACCAACATAGAGAAATTTGAAGAGAACTACTTAATCAGATCAACTCACCTGTCCTCTGTGGAGTCATCATCATTAATATTGACAAACGTATCGCCACATAATCAAATTCATCAATACTGATATCACATCTCTCCTCACTGTATCGTTATTTCTAGATGCAACACAAAGAGCCGTAATGTCTGACCAATTGTCCCACTGCCATCTAATGGCCTTGTGATGTTCCCATCTCTCGCCCGATGGTGTTTCTTGACCCACTTTTTGTGAAATGTAAACATCCTAACTCCCACTTTTTGCCGGGACAACGTCTAAATTTAGAGATTCTTTTGTTCCTGGCATGTTGCAATCTTCCACTGACCACTGTGGCCATAGGATAGTTGAAATAGTTCACCTGATCTGATGCCTTCTCTATGTTTTTTTTAATCTAATTTTTCATTTCTAGTCTCACCATTAGTATTTTGATGCTTCTATTGACGCAAATGGTTCTTTAGCATTTCATTTTAATCAATGAAATCTATTTCCTCCTTCTTTTCTGGAGTAATTAATAATACAGTAAATACAAACAACACAACAACGAACTATTACATTTAGTCTAAATATTTAAATCTAAATATTTATTTATATATTTTAATGATTAGTTCAAATATGAATATGACGTTGATATTACATGAAGTATCAAATAATAAAAGAGATTAAGCTAATTTTCAGTAAGGTAAATAATTATCAAATGTGATCAAAACTTCATCAATATTAGCCTATAAAATGCACATTAGCAAAGACTTATGATTTAATCCAGATAAAGCGCAACTAGATGGTATTATTTGTGCTTGGTGTCTACTTTCAAATGCCATTTTATTGATTTTATAGACTCAGCGATTTGATGTAGAGATTTTTTTTTTCGTTTGGTGATTAATCATTCCATATATTAATTTTAAAATGACATTGACTTACTACATTCGATGAATGTGTAGACTCCTTATTTTGACGTATACGAATCTCACTTGCAAACGCTGGTCATCATGAAACGATTCTCATGTGGAAAACAATGAAACAAATGATTATCAAATATTTATTTTACATTTTAGTTCCAAATAATAAAAAAAGGTTGCACTAGTTGAAAGAATTAAAAGAACAAGTTTTATCTTCTTCCTGGTAAAAAGTTAGCAGCATATTATTATACAATATCCTCTTTGCATTTTATTCAAATGTTAAATAATAAAATCTTTACATTTGTTCCAATATAAAATGGAAATGCATGTAATATATATATATCAATTTAGTATTAGAAAACTTGAAAAAGTTAAATGACAGGGATATGACATTAGGGAAGAGTTGAACCACATGTTTTTTTATGGCCCAACTCTCCCCACAAGGACTTTTTATTTATACAGACTTTATTAATGACTTTCCTTGAAATCTTTTTTTTTCTATTGTTAAGAAAATAAATAAGGATTTTAAATATGTAGTTGCCAATCTGAAAACTGTAAAGGTTTAAGCTGTTTTTGGATTCGTTGTAAGAGCTAAATAATAGAAATTTAAATTTTATGTGTTTAAAGAAAAGAAATTCGTTAGAAATAAATTTAGTTAGGCTTCTATTACTAAAACTTTTATCAGAAGCTAATCTTTTTTTTTTATAAATTCGAATTTTAGTCTCTGAGATATGAGGGTGGCCCAACTATCCCACCTGTCTTACTCACCTCTCTCTCCCCTATTTCTATTTGTTCATCCATCTGACAATGTTTATATGTCTCTTTTTCTACCTGTTTATCATTAAGATAGTATGCCTCTTTATCGGTTTATCGTCAATGCCTCGATACATACCAAGATTTGTATACACCGTTCTTTACCAATGCTGCTCCACCGCTGATCACATCCCCGCCCCCAAGATCTTCTTTTTTCTTTTTTTACCTATTTCTATATGATCTATATGTTCATTACATTAAAAATGTAACGTCTAATGTGAAATAAAACGACAGCTCCAGTTACAATAGTGGAAACTAATATACAGTAATGTAATACAACTTCTACAATGGTCAAGATGAGGCTACAAAACAACAACAACAACAACAAGTTATGGAATAAGTTCAAAAGAATTCATACACACTTATTCTGTAGAAGATTGACGTCGGATCGAGGCTGTCGAAGGAGATGCTGGTTCGACAAAATAAAATATTAAACAGGGCTGCAGTTGAATCAACTATTGACAACCGCTCAAGATAGGCACAAAATGGAGAAAGTTGACTGCTGAGATGTCCATTCGCCCCCCCCCCCGAAAGACCACAATGGTCAAGGGGTTGATGATGAGTATTCTATTTACGATTACAAAATTTAAGACATGATAGTAATACATCTCATGATAGTAATACATCTCATGATAGTAATACATCTCATGATAGTAATACATCTCATGATAGTAATACATCTCATGATAGTAATACATCTCATGATAGTAATACATCTCATGATAGTAATACCTCTCATGATAGTAATACATCTCATGATAGTAGTACATCTCATGATAGTAATACATCTCATGATAGTAGTACATCTCATGATAGTAGTACATCTCATGCATTTAACAAATATATCTCAACCAAGGACTACTGATCTCAACATAAACAACAACAACATTAAAAACAAATGACGAAAAAACAAACACACAACAACAAACAAACAAACAATTTTTGTTGTTGATCGAATTGAGAGTTTGTTTTTTAATTCAAACAAAATATTTGGTTCATGGGTAAACTAATTTATATAGGATGGAGGAAGAGTTGTGAAAAAGTCAAAATGAATCTAGTTCTATGTTATCCCAAATGTTATTTAAATATAATGAGGTCTATGCACAATTCCTTAGAGACAGAAAATATATCACGTGATGTTGTCTAAACTAAAAAAAAATGGCTGATCTTACATTGATCTTATCGGCACCTATGATTATTAAAAATTTTAATTTTCCACATATCCTTGAATAGTATGATATTATAAATGATGCTCACGGAAGCAACAATGATTATAGACATTCTATTATTAAAGAACAACACCTATTTGTTGATCTTTCAAAGGAAATCGATGAAAAGATATTTTTTATTTTTATATTCTTTACATAATAATTTAGCGGTAGAATTTGCGCACCCAACAAGCAGCGCATTAAAACATTGTTAATGTTTCAAAGTGTAGGCTATCTAGTCAACATCACGTGACCGGGATATCATTCAGCATAGACCTCACTGTTTAGATTAGCTGAGAGTTGAAAAATATAAGATTATGTATATATTATTTAGTAGGTTTAAGGTTTAGAAAAAATCGAGATCATATGCTATTATTAAAAAAGAAAAAAAAATTCTTTGAGATTATGAACACATTTCAAGATGCTTTTTCTGTATTTTTTAGTGAACTACAATAAATTACATTTTGAAAAGTGTATCATTAGACGAACTCCATTGACAAGGAAACATGAATACATTCTCCAACAAGAATTGATAAAAAAAAATCTGCCTTCAAAAAATAAAATCCTGCGGCTATTTACGGTGACCTGGCTACTATTTTTGTCCCAGCAACTATAGAACAGCGGAGGGCGATGTTGGCATTTCTGACCAGTGGCGGAAACATTTAGAACGGAAGCAGAAAATAGAACAAATGTTGCATTACGTTGCTATGGTAGCGAGAACTCTCTTGCTTTTGTGTTGTTGTTGTTTTTAAAATCTCCCCAGACGGAACATTATCTCGTTAGGTCATGTTATTACCATAGAGACACATTGACAAAATCGTTTTATTAAAACCTGAAATATGAGTTTTAAAAAATAATTTATGAATGATCAAAATGTCAGGAGGTAAGAAATATGAAAGTTTATCTGGAGAAGAGTGGGAGTTATGTTTGTAACTGACAAGAACAAGTGGATTGAAAACAATATTATTTCATGTTTGTTACATAAGGAATCAAATCTAGGACTATAACATGTTTAAATATAGCAGACATGCTTGTTTTAAATAGCTAATGCCACGTGACTTTGGCGACATAATATTGATAATTTATATACCGGTATATATTTTTCTCTATCTATCTATTTATATCTATCTATACATATATACATATTTATCTATCTATCTATCTATCTAGGCATTGTCCATAAAGTATGTCACGCTATTTTTGACCAGTTGTAACCCCCTCCCTCCCCCCTGTCACAAGCTGTCACAAATCTGAACCAATACTAAAAACTACAATTACTAGCTAACTATACTAAATACTAGACTATACTAAACTACTAAAACTACACTAAGCTAAACACAGAACAGCAAACCACAAATAAACAAACATAAACCACGCACACTACAACAATGTATCTATCAAGGGAACAAATAAATTTTTCATAATACACAAGTTTATTCAAATATAAGCCCTAACCATCAATATCAACAACAACTAAATAAATCCATCGTCTACCAGCGCCATTTCTAACTAAATAAATCACAATCTCTAACAGCCTAACAACTCTTAATTCACATACTACAAAATCATAATTCAAATCTTCTCATCACTTAACACACTATCTAATATCTAACCAAGAAAATATCACAACAGATCTAGCAATTTCTAACATCTAACTTAAAAATAATATATAACCAGAGACTAAATATATACAAGAGACCTAGCAATTTCTAACATCTAACTTGAAAATAATATGTACATAAAGACCAACATATAACAAGAGAATAAATATATACAAGAGACCTAGCAATTTCTAACATCTAACTTAAAAATAATATATAACCAGAGACTAAATATATACAAGAGACCTAGCAATTTCTAACATCTAACTTGAAAATAATATGTACATAAAGACCAACATATAACCAGAGAATAATTTAAAACCAACATATAACACGAGACCAACAAGGTAGGTTTTACCCGACCTAAGGTATATAAATATAAGAATAAAAAATAGAAAAACATTAAGTAAAAATAATAATCTTTACATAAATTCAATGCGATAAACACGTTGGGCTGACCGATATTCAACATGGTCGCCGCTCTGGTTTAATTCAGTGATCGTAAATCATACTAAAATCTATATGCTATCTAAACAATCGGACATAATATTAACTCATCTTAATCCATCACCAATGTTAAGATATTAATCTACAGTTTAGAATGCTTATTTTACATCAAAAAAGCAATAGAAAAATGTTATAATTAAACTTACGAGACTAGTAGTATGCCACTTTCAACGACCACCACCCATAGAAGGCCAAACAACTAACCGGAAGGGAGATTAAATAGGGCGACCCAAACACTATCACTGACCAATAAAATTTATTGACCCGCAGCCAATCGGATTCAAACAACCTGAAAAAGCGCTCCAGTATAATTAGTTAAAAACTTAACTGTGCTTTGTTATGAAATTAAAAGAAAATATAACAAGAACAGTACAAAACACCTTGTAGACCACCTGTCTACATACACGCCGCCCACATTTTTTATCGTCCTCGATAAAACACATACCCCGTACAAAGATGTTAAGTATTCCACAATGCTACAAGACCAATCAACAAAAGACTCCTGATTACCCATCCCTAAGCCAGACATTCCTAGAATATCCACACAAAAAATCCACGTCAGTAAATAAGCAGACGCCACTGAAGGCACCGTTCTGCAATTTATGAACAAAAAACATAGGGTGGCAACCACAATGCCCAAAGTGAGCCTTGACGACTTCACAATGACATACAAAAAGTCTCGGTGAAAAGAAATGCATCATTAAAAACACATACGCTCACTCATGTTATCTCACAATCTGGCAGCCAATTTATATACCATAAAAAAACGGAAATCAAACAACATAAGATATCCTGGCATAATAATACATAAAAACAGTAAATTATAACAATTTGCTTCCTCAGTCCGCAACTCGTGTGGACAAGAAAAAAATATCTTATTTTGACAAGAACGAACAGCATCCGTTCCCCAAGAACAATACTGCCAGTTCACAAAGAACAATAAAACATACATCAGAAATCATGCTATAAAAAAAAACATAAAAATTATTACATTTTGTTTCCTCAGTCCGCAACTGGTGCGGAAAAGAAAAAAAATATTTTGACCAGAACCAACAACGTTAGTCCCACATGAACTACACCGCCAGTTCACGAAGAACCTAGCTACAGTTCACAAAGAACGACACCACCAGTTCACAAAGAACTTAGATGAAAAAAACAATAGGTCAACACACAATAAATTCAATAATCAAGGGTGTGTTGACAACAACGGTTGCATTATTTACATATGAAATATGAACATTAAAAAAATAAAAAAAGGTTATGAAAAAAAGACAATTATATTATATGTACATGCGTGACAATGAAACAATGTACAACAAGGCAACAATTCTCCAGTAGGCTTTGGCTGGGAGGCATGAAACACATCCAAATTCTTGACGTCTGAATGAAAACACTTCTTTGGTTATGCCACATCTGACTCCATGGCCCATCTGTCCACTCTTGGGCACTACACTGGCCTCTCCAGGGCACTACACTGGCCTCTCCAGGGCACTACACTGGCCTCTCCAGGGCACTACACTGGCCTCTCCAGGGCACTACACTGGCCTCTCCAGGGCACTACACTGGCCACTCCAGGGCACTACAGACAATCCATGGCTCCCCCTTGGCCGAGGGAAACCAGGCAGGTGGCCCTGGTCGGCACACCTCTCGTGGTGGTGGGGCAAGAAGGTGGTACTTGCCCCCAGTTGCATCTCTCCGGCAGCAGCCATCGTCCTGTCGCCCTAGCCCAGGACCCTGGTGACCCATGTGGAGGTCCCAATGCCAAGGCCTGGCCCAAGCATACACCGCCAGCTTCCAGGCTCCAACAGTTACAGGATGCCTGACCCTGGTGACCAAAGTGTAGGTCCCAATGCCAGGGTCTGGCCCAACACACCGCTGGCTGCACAGCCCCAATGGTCACAGGACGTCCACTGCTGCCGTCGTCTCCGTCGGCCCTACCTATGTTGGTCTCTCTCCTACCTAACGCTAACTGCCAAAACAACAACTAAGCCTAACACACTAATACCAAAAATCAACAACCAACCTAGGTCTAACAACTATCCTGCATTACTCACAACAACCTAATCCACAGAGAACTACTACTCAAACCTAGATCCAACTCTTATATACCAAACGACTAGGCCTATACCACAAAATACCACTCCTAGTCACACAAAAATAAACAATCAAAACTATCCTCACCGAGACCCTAATCTATACAACTGAGGCCTAACCGAAAAGAAACTAGCTACATTGGTCCATCCAAGCACAGATCCCCACTTCATGACACCATTTGTAAGGGGGGGAATTGACTGAGTTTGGTGTGTTAGTGTGTGTGTGTTATTGAATTATATAACACACACAATTAAATTAATATACATATATTTACATATACATTATATACAAGGGGAGGGGACGGGTATATCTGAGCATACCTATATTGTGGTAGGCAGGTAGGATTAGCTACCTGGATGAACCAATACTAAAAACTACAATTACTAGCTAACTATACTAAATACTAGACTATACTAAACTACTAAAACTACACTAAGCTAAACACAGAACAGCAAACCACAAATAAACAAACATAAACCACGCACACTACAACAATGTATCTATCAAGGGAACAAATAAATTTTTCATAATACACAAGTTTATTCAAATATAAGCCCTAACCATCAATATCAACAACAACTAAATAAATCCATCGTCTACCAGCGCCATTTCTAACTAAATAAATCACAATCTCTAACAGCCTAACAACTCTTAATTCACATACTACAAAATCATAATTCAAATCTTCTCATCACTTAACACACTATCTAATATCTAACCAAGAAAATATCACAACAGATCTAGCAATTTCTAACATCTAACTTAAAAATAATATATAACCAGAGACTAAATATATACAAGAGACCTAGCAATTTCTAACATCTAACTTGAAAATAATATGTACATAAAGACCAACATATAACAAGAGAATAAATATATACAAGAGACCTAGCAATTTCTAACATCTAACTTAAAAATAATATATAACCAGAGACTAAATATATACAAGAGACCTAGCAATTTCTAACATCTAACTTAAAAATAATATATAACCAGAGACTAAATATATACAAGAGACCTAGCAATTTCTAACATCTAACTTGAAAATAATATGTACATAAAGACCAACATATAACAAGAGAATAAATATATACAAGAGACCTAGCAATTTCTAACATCTAACTTGAAAATAATATGTACATAAAGACCAACATATAACAAGAGAATAAATATATACAAGAGACCTAGCAATTTCTAACATCTAACTTGAAAATAATATGTACATAAAGACCAACATATAACAAGAGACTAAATATATACAAGAGACCTAGCAATTTCTAACATCTAACTTGAAAATAATATGTACATAAAGACCAACATATAACAAGAGAATAAATATATACAAGAGACCTAGCAATTTCTAACATCTAACTTAAAAATAATATATAACCAGAGACTAAATATATACAAGAGACCTAGCAATTTCTAACATCTAACTTGAAAATAATATGTACATAAAGACCAACATATAACAAGAGAATAAATATATACAAGAGACCTAGCAATTTCTAACATCTAACTTAAAAATAATATATAACCAGAGACTAAATATATACAAGAGACCTAGCAATTTCTAACATCTAACTTGAAAATAATATGTACATAAAGACCAACATATAACCAGAGAATAATTTAAAACCAACATATAACACGAGACCAACAAGGTAGGTTTTACCCGACCTAAGGTATATAAATATAAGAATAAAAAATAGAAAAACATTAAGTAAAAATAATAATCTTTACATAAATTCAATGCGATAAACACGTTGGGCTGACCGATATTCAACATGGTCGCCGCTCTGGTTTAATTCAGTGATCGTAAATCATACTAAAATCTATATGCTATCTAAACAATCGGACATAATATTAACTCATCTTAATCCATCACCAATGTTAAGATATTAATCTACAGTTTAGAATGCTTATTTTACATCAAAAAAGCAATAGAAAAATGTTATAATTAAACTTACGAGACTAGTAGTATGCCACTTTCAACGACCACCACCCATAGAAGGCCAAACAACTAACCGGAAGGGAGATTAAATAGGGCGACCCAAACACTATCACTGACCAATAAAATTTATTGACCCGCAGCCAATCGGATTCAAACAACCTGAAAAAGCGCTCCAGTATAATTAGTTAAAAACTTAACTGTGCTTTGTTATGAAATTAAAAGAAAATATAACAAGAACAGTACAAAACACCTTGTAGACCACCTGTCTACATACACGCCGCCCACATTTTTTATCGTCCTCGATAAAACACATACCCCGTACAAAGATGTTAAGTATTCCACAATGCTACAAGACCAATCAACAAAAGACTCCTGATTACCCATCCCTAAGCCAGACATTCCTAGAATATCCACACAAAAAATCCACGTCAGTAAATAAGCAGACGCCACTGAAGGCACCGTTCTGCAATTTATGAACAAAAAACATAGGGTGGCAACCACAATGCCCAAAGTGAGCCTTGACGACTTCACAATGACATACAAAAAGTCTCGGTGAAAAGAAATGCATCATTAAAAACACATACGCTCACTCATGTTATCTCACAATCTGGCAGCCAATTTATATACCATAAAAAAACGGAAATCAAACAACATAAGATATCCTGGCATAATAATACATAAAAACAGTAAATTATAACAATTTGCTTCCTCAGTCCGCAACTCGTGTGGACAAGAAAAAAATATCTTATTTTGACAAGAACGAACAGCATCCGTTCCCCAAGAACAATACTGCCAGTTCACAAAGAACAATAAAACATACATCAGAAATCATGCTATAAAAAAAAACATAAAAATTATTACATTTTGTTTCCTCAGTCCGCAACTGGTGCGGAAAAGAAAAAAAATATTTTGACCAGAACCAACAACGTTAGTCCCACATGAACTACACCGCCAGTTCACGAAGAACCTAGCTACAGTTCACAAAGAACGACACCACCAGTTCACAAAGAACTTAGATGAAAAAAACAATAGGTCAACACACAATAAATTCAATAATCAAGGGTGTGTTGACAACAACGGTTGCATTATTTACATATGAAATATGAACATTAAAAAAATAAAAAAAGGTTATGAAAAAAAGACAATTATATTATATGTACATGCGTGACAATGAAACAATGTACAACAAGGCAACAATTCTCCAGTAGGCTTTGGCTGGGAGGCATGAAACACATCCAAATTCTTGACGTCTGAATGAAAACACTTCTTTGGTTATGCCACATCTGACTCCATGGCCCATCTGTCCACTCTTGGGCACTACACTGGCCTCTCCAGGGCACTACACTGGCCTCTCCAGGGCACTACACTGGCCTCTCCAGGGCACTACACTGGCCTCTCCAGGGCACTACACTGGCCTCTCCAGGGCACTACACTGGCCACTCCAGGGCACTACAGACAATCCATGGCTCCCCCTTGGCCGAGGGAAACCAGGCAGGTGGCCCTGGTCGGCACACCTCTCGTGGTGGTGGGGCAAGAAGGTGGTACTTGCCCCCAGTTGCATCTCTCCGGCAGCAGCCATCGTCCTGTCGCCCTAGCCCAGGACCCTGGTGACCCATGTGGAGGTCCCAATGCCAAGGCCTGGCCCAAGCATACACCGCCAGCTTCCAGGCTCCAACAGTTACAGGATGCCTGACCCTGGTGACCAAAGTGTAGGTCCCAATGCCAGGGTCTGGCCCAACACACCGCTGGCTGCACAGCCCCAATGGTCACAGGACGTCCACTGCTGCCGTCGTCTCCGTCGGCCCTACCTATGTTGGTCTCTCTCCTACCTAACGCTAACTGCCAAAACAACAACTAAGCCTAACACACTAATACCAAAAATCAACAACCAACCTAGGTCTAACAACTATCCTGCATTACTCACAACAACCTAATCCACAGAGAACTACTACTCAAACCTAGATCCAACTCTTATATACCAAACGACTAGGCCTATACCACAAAATACCACTCCTAGTCACACAAAAATAAACAATCAAAACTATCCTCACCGAGACCCTAATCTATACAACTGAGGCCTAACCGAAAAGAAACTAGCTACATTGGTCCATCCAAGCACAGATCCCCACTTCATGACACCATTTGTAAGGGGGGGAATTGACTGAGTTTGGTGTGTTAGTGTGTGTGTGTTATTGAATTATATAACACACACAATTAAATTAATATACATATATTTACATATACATTATATACAAGGGGAGGGGACGGGTATATCTGAGCATACCTATATTGTGGTAGGCAGGTAGGATTAGCTACCTGGATGAACCAATACTAAAAACTACAATTACTAGCTAACTATACTAAATACTAGACTATACTAAACTACTAAAACTACACTAAGCTAAACACAGAACAGCAAACCACAAATAAACAAACATAAACCACGCACACTACAACAATGTATCTATCAAGGGAACAAATAAATTTTTCATAATACACAAGTTTATTCAAATATAAGCCCTAACCATCAATATCAACAACAACTAAATAAATCCATCGTCTACCAGCGCCATTTCTAACTAAATAAATCACAATCTCTAACAGCCTAACAACTCTTAATTCACATACTACAAAATCATAATTCAAATCTTCTCATCACTTAACACACTATCTAATATCTAACCAAGAAAATATCACAACAGATCTAGCAATTTCTAACATCTAACTTAAAAATAATATATAACCAGAGACTAAATATATACAAGAGACCTAGCAATTTCTAACATCTAACTTGAAAATAATATGTACATAAAGACCAACATATAACAAGAGAATAAATATATACAAGAGACCTAGCAATTTCTAACATCTAACTTAAAAATAATATATAACCAGAGACTAAATATATACAAGAGACCTAGCAATTTCTAACATCTAACTTAAAAATAATATATAACCAGAGACTAAATATATACAAGAGACCTAGCAATTTCTAACATCTAACTTGAAAATAATATGTACATAAAGACCAACATATAACAAGAGAATAAATATATACAAGAGACCTAGCAATTTCTAACATCTAACTTGAAAATAATATGTACATAAAGACCAACATATAACAAGAGAATAAATATATACAAGAGACCTAGCAATTTCTAACATCTAACTTGAAAATAATATGTACATAAAGACCAACATATAACAAGAGACTAAATATATACAAGAGACCTAGCAATTTCTAACATCTAACTTGAAAATAATATGTACATAAAGACCAACATATAACAAGAGAATAAATATATACAAGAGACCTAGCAATTTCAAACATCTAACTTAAAAATAATATATAACCAGAGACTAAATATATACAAGAGACCTAGCAATTTCTAACATCTAACTTGAAAATAATATGTACATAAAGACCAACATATAACAAGAGAATAAATATATACAAGAGACCTAGCAATTTCTAACATCTAACTTAAAAATAATATATAACCAGAGACTAAATATATACAAGAGACCTAGCAATTTCTAACATCTAACTTGAAAATAATATGTACATAAAGACCAACATATAACCAGAGAATAATTTAAAACCAACATATAACACGAGACCAACAAGGTAGGTTTTACCCGACCTAAGGTATATAAATATAAGAATAAAAAATAGAAAAACATTAAGTAAAAATAATAATCTTTACATAAATTCAATGCGATAAACACGTTGGGCTGACCGATATTCAACATGGTCGCCGCTCTGGTTTAATTCAGTGATCGTAAATCATACTAAAATCTATATGCTATCTAAACAATCGGACATAATATTAACTCATCTTAGTCCATCACCAATGTTAAGATATTAATCTACAGTTTAGAATACTTATTTTACATCAAAAAAGCAATAGAAAAATGTTATAATTAAACTTACGAGACTAGTAGTATGCCACTTTCAACGACCACCACCCATAGAAGGCCAAACAACTAACCGGAAGGGAGATTAAATAGGGCGACCCAAACACTATCACTGACCAATAAAATTTATTGACCCGCAGCCAATCGGATTCAAACAACCTGAAAAAGCGCTCCAGTATAATTAGTTAAAAACTTAACTGTGCTTTGTTATGAAATTAAAAGAAAATATAACAAGAACAGTACAAAACACCTTGTAGACCACCTGTCTACATATGTAACTATGTATTTTTTTTATCTTTATAGGCTGTAATTTGGGCCTTTGTAACTAAGTATTTTTTTATCTTTATAGGCTGTAATTTGGGCCTTTGTAACTATGTATTTTTTTATCTTTAAAGGCTGTAATTTGGGCCTATGTAACTATGTATTTTTTTTCTACGGGCAAAGCCGGGCAATTTAGCTTTTTGTTAAATAAAAAGACTTGCCTATTTTTTCATCCGATTACAAAATTAATTTAAAATTACTTTCCTAAATGTTTTCAGTAAACAATAATTATTATTTTAAAATTATTACATCTAGATCTATAGCTTTCTGTTCATTGTAGTTTATGACATGTTTATCGGTGGCTTTATACAGGCCTATTAATTTATCTCACAGGCAACCCCAGGGCATTCAGCTTGTATTATCATAAAACACTTTTACATGCTGTATTGTATGTATGTATTTACTATGTATGTCTGTATTCATTTATCTATACATACGTATATGTGTGTGTGTTTGTACATGTGTTAGAGATGGATAGAAAAAGAGCGAAAGAGTAAGGGAGAGAGGGAAAGTGAAAGTAGTATTTATCGTTTATACTATTTAAAAAGAACTGTTGTACTTTGCTTTGGTCTCTATCAAATTTATAGAACCTTTTTTAAAATACGAACTCATCGGATAACATGTTGATTTGATCTTATAACAAAAAAGTTTCTCTAAAGCCATAAAAGCTACAATATCGGGATGACCGATCTGAGATCGGTCTGTATAGTATGAAATTAATAATAGAAATGTCAAGCATTATCATACTAATAATAATATTGTTAGAATGTATGATGCATTTATTTTCTTTAACATCAAATATCTTTAAAACAATAAAGAAATTGTAAAAATAGAATACATGTATATAATTTACTATTTAAAGGTGGGCATTTTTAATCAGGTGTAGGCCTAGAAATGTATTTTGTAGTCATGTCTTCTTTTTCACTATGATATCTTTTGCTACAATATATTTTAATCTGCTTTAAAAGCTTTCAAAAGAACAATTATTATTTAGTGATATCATTTAATAAATGCCGGTTGATAAGCTGTTATTAATTAAACAAAAATGCATCTCCAATGAGATTCCTTATGACTAATCCAGATTGCATGTTATACTTATCAATGACTTTATAAAGGTCATCAATGTAGCCAGTAAATTGAACGACTATATCATACAGTGTAGGTGGGGATTGTTCACGAATAAACATGCATTGTAATGTGAAGTTTAGACAAATTATAAAAACATTAATTATAATAAAAAGTAAGTCAAATTTAAATAAAGCAGCCACGAATAAGAAGCTGCATATTTACATATGAATTCAGATTTGTTCAGACAGGCTTCAACAATATGGGAAATGTGAATATAAAGTGAATACCAATTAAACCATAGGCTATTCATAATATATAGTTTGATGTACGTCAATATCATAAAAACGTTATAATAGTAGTAGGCCTATGTAGGCATACTCTTTAAAAAAAAATGATAATCATGATTTCATGATTGAGTGGATATTTAAATCGCTCGGTGACGGTGTCACCGGAATCTAAGAAGTACATCTGTACGTATTGTGGACTTTCAAATTCATCCTTAACATTTTGTGTTGGATGTACAGGATTTAGACTTGTCCTGCTGCTATGAAGCTGTAGACTCCGTGACTATTGATTGTCCGATCGTCATCTACCTTAAACAAAGCCAGTGCGAAACATGAATTTAAGTTCCTGATCCTTTTGTGGAATTCGTCTGCGAGCAAACGACGTTTAAAAAAAGAGGCAGGCCAACTCATTTGGAAACACTGATGGCTCTATGTTTACTTGACCAGATAAACAGCAGTCACCAAAATAGTTGCGGATGATTCTGTTCGACATCCGTTCTACGGGAAAATGAACAGCATGACAGTGAATACATGCTATGTTAAAAGGTCTCAAACTTGTTTAAATAAACGTCGGCATTGGTTGCGCACTTGTAGGTTGGCAATATATTTTGTTTCAAAAATAATTGTCGCCTCACATTACGGCGATGTTGCTCTTCCAAGCGTTGTTCACGTTGATCAATGGTCTCTAGCGATAGTCCTTGAATGGCTTTCTGTCGCTTGAGTTGCAACCTTTCTTTTCGTTTATCTAGGGTTTCATTTTTTAATTGCTCTGCCTTGCGACGTCTCAGATTGTCTAATCGTCTTTTCTCTAACATCTACAGTTTCCTTACCTAGTTGTTTTGTCCTTCGCTTTCTTTTTTTCTTCCAATCGTCTTTCTCGTTCTTTTGCAGTTTCCTCCTCTAGTTGTTTTGTCAGACTCTTTCTTTGATAATCCAATCTCGTTTCTGTCTTATCTATAGCTTACTTTTCTAGTTGCTGTAATCTACAAATTTGTTTATCCTTAATTGTTGATCGCGTGTTTCTGCTATTTCTTTGTCAATAAATTTTGAAATTATTCCCATGCACCTGAGCTTGGCTGCTCTGTCTGGCCTTAGAGTTGTATCTACTGAATCATTTATATCTGAAGACATGCAAGAAATAATTTAAAAAATAGTCTTCTTCTGCACTATCATCAGTCCGTGCCTTTCTCTTTTTCTAGTTTAAAATAGGATTATTCTTTTTTCGTCCGCCAGGCATTTTCATAAAGTTGTAAATGTTATAACTTTAAAGACTGTATAAAATACTTACCATCACAAATATGCAATTAACGATATTATATATTTTAATGTATTCCACAGCTTTAATAGTACCCTAATTGTTTAATGTATTGGTAAGAGCCTAATCAACATGGACTCTTTGAAACATATAAACTATCAAACTATATCTTTCCTTTTTAAAAAAAAATGATGACACATTTTCACGCTGATTATATTTAATTGCGCGGCGAATCGGAAAATGGTAACGATTGAAATACTTTAAAACGGGAATTACCGAAACGCTGATAGTAAATAAAAGTCGTCTCGACTATGACGTCAAAAGAGTTGTATTGAACGTGATCACGCTAGATGGGGAATCCAATGACATGCTTTTTCTTTCCTTTGGCCCAATTTAAAAGCTATTTTTAGAAATGGTCAGTGGTTTTTCCAAAAATTGAGGGTCAAGCAGAGGTTCAAAAGAAATGAGATTGATCTAAAACGCATTTTCTCACCAGAATACATCAATAGGACAATTTTCGCGAAAATCGTTGGGCCCGTTTTCGAGAACGCTGACACAAACGCACAAACCCACAAACAAATATACCCCCAATTTTTTCTCTTTTAATATTATTAGATAGATATTAATGATACAATAACATATAAAAAGACACTAAAGACACTTTACTATAGTAAAGACAAAAGACACATTGGGTTATAAAAGAGACTAAAGACACACTGGGTTATAATATAGACTAAAGACACACTGGGTTCTAATAGAGACTAAAGACACATTGGGTTATAATAGAGACTAAAGACACATTGGGTTATAATAGAGACTAAAGACACACTGGGTTATTATAGAGACTAAAGACACATTGGGTTATAATAGAGACTAAAGACACACTGGGTTATAATAGAGACTAAAGACACATTGGGTTATAATAGAGACTAAAGACACATTGGGTTATAATAGAGACTAAAGACACATTGGGTTATAATAGAGACTAAAGACACATTGGGTTATAATAGAGACTAAAGACACATTGGGTTATAATAGAGACTAAAGACACATTAGGTTATAATAGAGACTAAAGACACATTGGGTTATAATAGAGACTAAAGACACACTGGGTTATAATAGAGACTAAAGACACACTGGGTTATAATAGAGACTAAAGACACATTGGGTTATAATAGAGACTAAAGACACATTGGGTTATAATAGAGACTAAAGACACATTGGGTTATTATAGAGACTAAAGACACATTGGGTTATAATAGAGACTAAAGACACACTGGGTTATAATAGAGACTATAGACACACTGGGTTATAATAGAGACTAAAGACACACTGGGTTATAATAGAGACTAAAGACACACTGGGTTATAATAGAGACTAAAGACACACTGGGTTATAATAGAGACTAAAGACACACTGGGTTATTATAGAGACTAAAGACACACTGGGTTATAATAGAGACTAAAGACACACTGGGTTATAATAGAGACTAAAGACACACTGGGCTATAATAGAGACTAAAGACACATAGGGTCATAGAAGAGACTAAAGACACATTGGGTTATTATAGAGACTAAAGACACATAGGGTCATAGAAGAGACTAAAGACACATTGGGTTATTATAGAGACTGAAGACACATAGGGTCATAGAAGAGACTAAAGACACTTTGGGTTATAATAGAGACTAAAGACACACTGGGTTCTAATAAAGACAAAAGACACACTGGGTTCTTATAAGACTAAAGACACACTGGGTTATGAAAGAGACAAAAGACACATTGGGTTCTAATAGAGACTAAAGACACACTGGGTTCTAATAAGACAAAAGACACACTGGGTTCTAATAAGACAAAAGACACACTGGGTTATGAAAGAGACAAAAGACATATTGGGTTATAATAGAGACTAAAGACACACTGGGTTCTAATAAAGACAAAAGACACACTGGGTTATGAAAGAGACACACTGGGTTATGAAAGAGACACACTTTGCTCTAACATCAAGGAAATGTTTCAACTACAGCCAGATAAAACAAGTGCAGGCTACATTGACCCTGATCGCTGCTACAGGTAGCCACTGCTTTGTTTATTGACCAAACATGGACACTGGGCGCCAGAAGGGGCCAAGCTCAACATTGACAGTCAACAAAACCAGTGGGGAGGAATTTGTCTATTGGGCGTTTAGTTTGCAGTAAAGCTTCTGGGCACAAATGATTGGATGCGTTGCATCACTCCGTTGTCGTCTGCTGCGAGATGCGCCACCTGCAAGCTAACGTTTTTATTATAATATTCACACATTTTTATATCGATCGAAGAAGAATAAAAAATGTGTTTTAAAATATTCATTGGGACATTTTTGTTTCTTGGGCTTCTTTTGTAAGAGTGCATATAATTGACACGTTGATAAAATAATGTCTTTATTGTCATTGTGCTTTAAATATCGACACATTTTCTTTAGTTCGTTCGTTTGTAATTGGTTTATGTTTCATCACATTATATGATGATCATATATGCTGATGCATAAAACAAACTACTCATTGAACAGACTGCTAGGTTAACATAAGACACAGACTACAGGTTAACAACATAAGACACACATTACAAGGTTAACATAAGACACACATTACAAGGTTAACATAAGACCCACATTACAAGGTTAACATAAGACACACATTACAAGGTTAACATAAGACACACATTACAAGGTTAACATAAGACACAGACTACATGGTTAACATAAGATACAGACTACACGGTTAACATGAGACACAGACTAGGTTAATTAACCACAAAACATTATGCAAATATTTTTAGTTCAACCCTGAACGTGTGAAGACGACATAAGATTTCTAGACATCAGAGTGACTGTGTGTCTATTTGTGTGTATGATCTCACCTAGTGCACATAGCACCCAAGGCTACCAACCACTGCATTCACTGTCTCGACGTATACACATTAGCTAGGAAGCACACATACAAACACACTCACTGACACACATAAACATGACCCAGTGAAATGAAATGGATTTATTGGAATGGTTCTAAAATTTTTATTTTATTCAGGACCCCATCAGTACATTTTTATTTTTCTGTATTAACAACATATCATCAACATATTCACTGAGCAACGATTGGCTATACATCGCCGATAGTGTTCCATGTTCTTAACAGATATTATGAAAGCTTCAGCCTTTCGGCTATGGCACGGTCTCTTTGAACAAAGATATAAGAACCGCTGCCCTATAGACCTACCTTTATATTTCAAATGTAGGCCATGATATAAATAGCAATTATAATTCTAAACTCTTGTCATCCGTGGCTTTCAGCCCTGGGCAGGGGGCGTAGACTTAAAGAGTTATTGATGATAGATGTCTGAGAAATAGATTAAGTATTTGAGGGTCCATAGATGTCAAGAAGTGAATCTTTAATATAAAGGGCCCGCTAAGTCTAACGATAATCATAAAGGCCTAAAACCCAAGAAAAACGCTAACGTTACTCTCAGCTAAATAATTTTTTTTACCTTAGTGTAGGTAGAATATAACCTTTATTCAAAATTAAAAAGATCAAAATTTAATGAAGTGGATTAAAGTCTTCTTATTTATTAACAGTGTCAATTTTATTTCATTATAATTTCAAATGTCAAATTTGGCAGTTTGTAAATATTTTGATACATAAATCAAATATTTACAAATTTATCTAGCCTAGCTGTCATTTCCTAGTATTTAATGTCTTCATAGGTAAACTATCGTTATAGTGGGAAGAGAAATGTCTGCTTCATGATTCACAATAATTTCCTAATTTATTCAACATACATGAAACTATATAAAATCATGATTCATGTAGTGCAAATGTTTAAATATTTAATTTACTGTCACAGTGTGACACTATCGGAGCAATCTGATCAATCCATCAAACATAACGACAATAAATATAACGAATTACTAGTATGGCATGTTATGTATCTCAATTTGTTTTTTATCTTCATACATTTGCATGTGCATAAAAGAGTCATTGATCACTGATTCATAAAAAGAATGGATAGAGCCTTCTAGAAGTGTTTGTGCAAAGCGAAACCACCTAGCCTCCATTTTAATCCTTTTTTACTGATCAATATAAGCGAGAAATACAATTCAGATAATAAAACACCCACTATAATTGAAACAAACTGATACGATAAAAAAAGGACAAATAATGTACACATGCAGTTCATCATAGAGGCTCTTTCGAAAGTCTTTAGTAAAGGCACGTAATTTATTATAAATAACGATTCTATGTTTGATTTCAGTTTCATTATTTATTTAATGACACAAACACACAAACACAAACACATACACACTCACACACACTCACACACATACAACAATTGGCACATAATGAATGAACATTAAAACATGTTCACCCGTTCAGTCATAGGTCAGTGTTTAGGAACTATATTTCTTGTTTTTTTTATCCAGATCAGTATTAGAGAGTAAATGTGGCTGGCGCAAGGGATAAACAAACCATTGTTTCTGTGCCAAATCCATTCTAAATATAGTTTATTGGTATGATTGAACGCATTTATATAAATTGATTAAATAAAATTGATAAAAGTTATCGTGAAAGTTAAAGTTATAGAAATATGTGCATAGTTAGTTTACCTTTCAGGACTATTGATACAAATTGAAGTTGAAACACTGAATTAGCCTTTTCCAGATTTCATGGTCAAGGTATTCAAGGTATATCGTGTGGCCATTACAATGCTCCGCTGCATTAATTTCCCACATATTTATTTGAGATAACCATCGGAGCTGTGTAGAATCAGAAATACAAGTCCAGTGAAAGGATTTAAAAAAAGATTTGATGGATTTGATCTGCGATTGATAAAATCCTCCAAGATCATGCACACCCGTTTCATGGTAGTTACATACTATCTAGTCGAAGTGGTCGGCTTCTTTCAATAAGAGCAAGAACAGAGAGATTTAGAAACTCTTTTGTTCCACTACCAGTGATACTCTTTCAAAAGAATCATCTTTCAGCCAGGAAATACAATGGCTCAATAGCTGACTGCTAAATGATAGGCCCACTTTTTTCTAGTATGATAAATGGTATGATAGTTTGCGCGAATGTCTATTGTGCTTGAGTAGAAATGGTTCTTTAATATTGTTTTAAGTATGCTGAACGACGGAATTTATGTAATCAAATCAAATTTCCATTTATTTGGATCAATAAAGCAATCTTATCTTATCTTATCTTATTGATAACTTAATTCTGACAACATGTTTCAGCCATTCAATGTGTATCTTCATATGCCTCTTATCTTTCTCACACCATAAAGAATAAAAAAAAAATGACCCTCATAATCCATCGTGGGGCACATTGGCCTAGCGGTAGTGCCCTCAACTGTTAGGGGCTTGGGATCGAAACCAGTTGAAGGTCAAAATTAGCCCATGGGTCTTGAGGATGTCCTTAAGTCTACCAAGCACTGATGGGTACCTGGCATTAGATGTGGGATCAGTAAAGGCTAAGTCGGCTTTGTGTTGTGCTGGCCACACACTACCTTAGTATGCCACAGAATCCGACGAATGCTGATCTACCGGCCCTGTGTATTAAATCGTGGATATTAACGGCCATGATGACTTAACTTAGTCTTCGACAAACAACATACAATCTGAATAGATTCTGCCACCGACCGACAGTCATGTTCAATATAAAAGTAAGACTAAATATGATATTAATACATCCTTTAACTAAAGCCGGGCAAGTTTAATTGACCAACGACCACTACATGGATGTAAGAGTGACATACACATTGTACGCACAGTGACACCACTGTTAACAATGAATAGTCTCAGACTCGGTCTATTCAAACAACGAACAGTACATACGACTCCGTTGTTACACGTGCATTGGTTTCCCTAACCCTTTCTGGTCCATAGTATATCAGTCTTGGTCTCCTTTAGTTTACACTAAAAAAAACACACTTATTATGATGTTTCGACTACTAATAACAATGCGTTAAATTTAATGTTTCATGAAAAAGTTCTAGATCAGTCTACTTTACGGTTTAACTTTGTCCACGAGAATACACTTTGTAACATGGGATAAAGATAATACATTAATATTTATTACAGTCAAGCAAGAAGCACACTTCAAGGGAGATAATGCTAGAAATACTTTTTTTCTGCAATACTATGTAAGCTATTCCCCCTGTTTTGCCATTCCTTTTTTATACCTAAAGGTATACGTTATTTAAGTCAAAGGGTAGTTTGACAAAGAAACCGCATATAACCAACTTGATCTACAGGGCCCATGAAGCACCATTCACAAGTTTTCGTAGCCACGGCATATGAGAAGATTGTGTGGCCAGTACAATGTCCAATTTATGTCAGGCACACATCAAGCTTATATAAAAAAAAATATCCAACAAATGTAAGGACTGTATAGCAATAGAGAAACACACAAGTAAATCCAAGTCAACCAATTCAGGTGTTTATATTTAGTTTTGTTATGCATTGGCAATCTGCAGATTTAAACTCTTAGTCTTGGTAGGAAAACAAAAGTGAAGTTTATATAAAGACACACAATTAGTCAATGTAAACCACTCGACTGTAGTGATATGATCTAAAAGGGTTCAAAATAATGTCAAAAAAACGTATTCAGAGGATTATTAACAGTTTTTCTTTGCCTTAACTATACAAATATTCCATTGATATCTCAAGAATACTACCTCGCGGAATTCAGTTATTGCTGTAGATACTGGGGCTGAGTAACCTCGATAAGCGATGGACGAATGTATCCAATTAATTAGCGACTTATAGTTTGATAACAAGGGTTTACATTATTATCACCAACACTTGAAGGGTGATGAGATAAAAGATAACAACATTTTATATTGATGATCACGATTAATTTTAATCTTATCTTATCTTATCTTATACATTACAGACGCTCCTTCTATAAAGAAGATTATTGCGTCCTACGCTCATCCGTGGTCCGAGTCTAGTCTTGCATTTTTATTAATGTTTTTGTTTAATCAAATTTAATTTCTCCAGTAATTACAATTTTACAAACAAACAATTAGTAGAGACCTATAAGATACATATAAAAAGCATACACATATTCAAACCAAAATAACTTTTTCATCAATTGTAGTCATAATTTGCTGCATAGTATGAGATAAATTGAAATTGAAACGTACGAATAGCTACATCTAAAAAAACACTATAATACTATAATTGACAAGTCTTAATTAGGTGTGACCTTTTGAGCTGTAATGATCGTGAACTTCCGGTGAAATTTACCGCCATTTTCGTAAACAAAAACCATGCTTTTGGTGCTGTTTGACAATTGATTTCAACATCGACAGACAGTTCTGGTATTCTAGAAATATATAACGGCTACAAGATTAGTTATGAGGAATCCGTTTTTAACATTAAAATTGAGTCGGCGATAATTAATACTCAAAGTGTTAGTCTCGTTTGGTTAAATTTAGCTTTTGTTTATAAAATTAGTTAGTCAAGAGTTGCGTCCTTGGTAATTAACAAACACAATGCGGAGATTTAAAAAAAAACAACAACACGAAAATTCTTTTGCATCAAGCAATTAGTTTGGGATTATAAATATGTGATTCTTCAAATCTGACATTCACAATCCATCGTTTTCTTTTTGCGCCATCTTTTAGAAATGAAATAAATTTAATTCTATACATATTTCCGTACAACCAGTAACGTAGCACACAGACATGTTTCGAGGAAAATGATCGAATAAGACCGGAAATGTTCTTCTTTTTGACCTTTTATGCATGCATAATCGTTAAGACTTGTCAATAAGATGGATCGCTTGTTCTATTTTTAATGTTCTTTTTCCGTGTGCATCCAGCAGCGCTGTCTTAAATGACTTCAAAGTTCCGACGTTTGGCTAAATATTTCCGCTGGATACAACTTTCTATTTTAATTTCATTTTTAATTGAGATAATCATAGCGATCAAATAAAACGGAATTGCACAGTGCAAAAGGGAATCGGGAATTCCGAAAAAAAGTCATTCGAGTCATTCATTAAAGCATAGACTATGGACCGCTTGCTTTAGTATTTCTGCCTATGATGACTCGAAAGACTGTTGTTCGGAATTTCCGATTCGTTGTTTCCTTTGCACTGCCGTTTTATTGAATCGCTAGGATTTTCTCAATGTAAAATTAAAATTAAAATCGAAAGTTCAATACAGCGGAAACATTTAAGAAACAACGAGGAGCGTAGAAGTAATTTAAGACAGCCTTATTGGTTGCGCACGGGAAAAAAAGTACATTTAAGCTCTAAAAATAGAGCAAGCGGTCCATCTTATTATCATAGACTATAATATACATGGACCACTTGCTTTAGTATTTCTGCTATAAGATGACTTGAAACACTGATTTTCGGAATTCCCGATTCTAAAAAAAGTAATTGCTATACAGGAAATAAAGTTATTGATATAGTACAGTTAGGTTTTATTTAATCGCTATGATTTTCTTAATAAAAAATTACCTTAAAAAGTTGTACAGAGCGGAAACATTTATAGATCAGTGTTGTGTGCGCACGGAAAAAGAACATAAGCTCCAAAAAAAGAGCTGGCGGTCCATCTTATTATAGTCAAGAATGGACAGTAATAGGATTAATAGGCCTACAAGTATTAATTTAAAGTCGAAAAAAATGCGATTTAATAAAACGTAACTTGCATGACAATTACTTCATTTAGAATCGGGAATCGCAAAAAAAGAAGATAATAGCATAAACAACTAAAGCAAGCGGTCCATGTATAATATTATAGTCTATGTTATTATAGTCTTTGATCTAATCTACATACTAAATATACAGATGCATATTTGGGAATTCCCGTTTATGATGAACCTTTTGGCACTTACCCTTATTTGAAAAATATAATCACAATTTATTATTTCACGAGGTAGAAGATCAAGTTATTTGAAAACAAAAATAATGCAAAAAGATTCACAATGACCCGTGCTGGAACAAAATGGTTTTTGGTGTCCATTCACTGGATATTCAAATATCTGCAACCTGATGGAGTCATCTAACAATTCAGCACTACGTCAGAATGAATCGTTTAAATATGAACATTTGTTTTGGAGCTTCGGACATCAGGTTCCACTGGAGCCATGGGCTTTCACCATCAAACAGACCATCATTACACTCATGTGTGCATTCGGCATTTTCAGCAATTTGTTTATCATCGTAAGTTTATTCACGTGCCATCATTAGTTCAATCGCTATATTTTAAAACTATATTCTTGTGTCAGTCAGAACTGTTTGCTTCCTTGCAGTCAAAAGCCAGACAAACATGTTGATTTATTTAATTGTTCCACTTCATGATATTAAGTTAAACATCAAGGTGGTCATTATACCTAAGATAATGAATTCTAACTTAGAAATAAAACACAACAATGAAATACAAAACAGCAATGAAATACAATACTCAGAAAGCCATAAGGTTAAAAAAAGTACCCTTCCTTCACTGCTGAAAGCCTGGCATGGAATGCGTTGCTTGAATAAACCTTAAAATCAACAAGTTAATTAAAAAACCATATCAAAATACGGATACTTTGATAACATTCTCCAGGTAGTCATAATTTGTGTACCTTCCGCAGGTAACCATAATCTGTGAACCTTTCGCTGGTGGTCATAATTTGTGTACCTGCAACAGGTAGTCATAATTTGTGTACCTGCCACAGGCAGTCATAATTTGTGTACCTGCCACAGGTAGTCATAGTTTGTGGACCTGTCACAGGTAGTCATAATTTGTGTACCTGCTAAAGGTGTCATAATTTGTGTACCTGCCACAGGTAGTCATAATTTGTGTACCTGCCACAGGTAGTCATAATTTGTGTACCTGCCACAGGTAGTCATAATTTGTGTACCTGCCACAGGTAGTCATAATGTGTGTACCTTCCGCAGGTACTCATAATTTGTGTACCTTCCGCAATTAGTCATACTTTGTGTACCTTCCGAAGGTAGTCATAATTTGTGTACCTTCTGCAGGTAGTCATAATTTGTGCACTTTCGCAGGTAGTCATAATTTGTGTACCTGCCACAGATAGTCATAGGTTGTGTACCTTCCGCAAGTAGTCATAATTTGTGTACCTTCCGCAGGTAGTCATAATTTGTGTACCTGCCACAGATAGTCATAATTTGTGTACATTCCGCAGGTACTCATAATTTGTGTACCTTCCGCAATTAGTCATAATTTGTGTACCTTCCGAGGGTAGTCATACTTTGTGTACCTTCTGCAGGTAGTCATAATTTGTGCACTTTCGCAGGTAGTCATAATTTGTGTACCTGCCACAGATAGTCATAATTTGTGTACCTTCCGCAAGTAGTCATAATTTGTGTACCTTCCGTAGGTAGTCATAATTTGTTTACCTTTCGCAGGTAGTCATAATTTGTGTACCTCCCGCGGGTAGTCATAATTTGTGTATCTTCCGCAGGTGGTCATAATTTGTGTACCTTCCATGCGAACCTACAAAACCAGTATTTTCATCACATCCTTAGCAGCTGCTGACTTTCTAGTTTGCAGTACTGTCATGACCATCAACAGTATATTACAGTTGAATGTTACGGTAAGCATATCTCAACAGTATATTACAGTTGAATGTTACGGTAAGCATATCTCAACAGTATATTACAGTTGAATGTTACGGTAAGCATATCTCAACAGTATATTACAGTTGAATGTTACGGTAAGCATATCCCAACAGTATATTACAGTTGAATGTTACGGTAAGCATATCTCAACAGTATATTACAGTTGAATGTTACGGTAAGCATATCTCAACAGTATATTACAGTTAAATGTTACGGTAAGCATATCTCAACAGTATATTACAGTTGAATGTTACGGTAAGCATATCTCAACAGTATATTACAGTTGAATGTTACGGTAAGCATATCCCAACAGTATATTACAGTTGAATGTTACGGTAAGCATATCTCAACAGTATATTACAATTGAATGTTACGGTAAGCATATCTCAACAGTATATTACAGTTGAATGTTACGGTAAGCATATCCCAACAGCATATTACAGTTGAATGTTACGGTAAGCATATCTCAACAGTATATTACAGTTGAATGTTACGGTAAGCATATCCCAACAGTAAATTACAGTTGAATGTTACGGTAAGCATATCCCAACAGTATATTACAGTTGAATGTTACGGTAAGCATATCTCAACAGTATATTACAGTTGAATGTTACGGTAAGCATATCCCAACAGTATATTACAGTTGAATGTTACGGTAAGCATATCCCAACAGTATATTACAGTTGAATGTTACGGTAAGCATATCTCAACAGTATATTACAGTTGAATGTTACGGTAAGCATATCTCAACAGTATATTACAGGTGAATGTTACGGTAAGCATATCTCAACAGTATATTACAGTTTAATGTTACGGTAAGCATATCTCAACAGTATATTACAGGTGAATGTTACGGTAAGCAATTTAATCTCAACACTATATTACAGTTGAATGTTACGGTAAGCATATCTCAACAGTATATTACAGTTGAATGTTACGGTAAGCATATCTCAACAGTATATTACAGTTGAATGTTACGGTAAGCATATCTCAACAGTATATTACAGTTGAATGTTACGGTAAGCATATCTCAACAGTATATTACAGTTGAATGTTACGGTAAGCATATCTCAACAGTATATTACAGTTGAATGTTACGGTAAGCATATCCCAACAGTATATTACAGTTGAATGTTACGGTAAGCATATCTCAACAGTATATTACAGTTGAATGTTACGGTAAGCATATCTCAACAGTATATTACAGTTGAATGTTACGGTAAGCATATCTCAACAGTATATTACAGTTGAATGTTACGGTAAGCATATCTCAACAGTATATTACAGTTGAATGTTACGGTAAGCATATCTCAACAGTATATTACAGTTGAATGTTACGGTAAGCATATCTCAACAGTATATTACAGGTGAATGTTACGGTAAGCATATCTCAACAGTATATTACAGTTGAATGTTACGGTAAGCAATTTAATCTCAACACTATATTACAGTTGAATGTTACGGTAAGCATATCTCAACAGTATATTACAGTTGAATGTTACGGTAAGCAATTTAATCTCAACACTATATTACAGTTGAATGTTACGGTAAGCATATCTCAACAGTATATTACAGTTGAATGTTACGGTAAGCATATCTCAACAGTATAATACAGTTGAATGTTACGGTAAGCATATCTCAACAGTATATTACAGTTGAATGTTACGGTAAGCATCTTTTTAGTTACCTTTCTTTGTAGAAAGCTAATAACTAATTGCAGTTAACCCTAATTCCACCAGCAGACTTTGGTCGTATATATATATAGAAAAGGAAAACGTGTATGAGCATCATAACTCATTCGGCTTCGTATTTAAAAACAAACTAGGAACTGAACAAGAAACCACACGAAAGCCAGAGAACGCACTAGCCACCATCTACCTTAAACGTAGATTTAGTCCGAGTGTGAAACTTTTCTTTAATTAGAAATGTGAAGCTTAAAGACCTCTGAAATGAATTTAAACATTTTCTAGAGATTGACAGACAGTCAAGAACACAAAATGGCGTGTCAACTGTGGGCCTCGCTGACAATTGTCGTCTGCTCCTCCTCATCCTTGAATGTTTGCGTCATATCTTTAGACAGGTTTGTTAACCCTGCATGCTGTTCTCTCTTTCAGTAATCTTTCATTTTTTTCTCTGTTACTGTCTCTCTTATTCACTGTTAGCTCACACTTGTTAACTATAATTATTAGTTTGCATTGGCAACTACACATAGAGAGATGATTTTTCCTTAGACTTATGTTCACATTGAATCCGGACAAATTGACTAGTAGAGTCTAGATTTCATGGAATGCAAAGCCTACACTAAAGGCGGCTGTGCATAGTGCTGGCCACACAATCACCTAGTATGCCGTGGCCACAGAAACTGGTAAACGCTGCTTCATCGGACCTATGGATCAACTCGGTCCGACGGGTACTTTACTATAGCCTAGACACATTGGCATTTAGAGTATAAACTTATTGTCAATTATAATCGAGACAAATTGACATGTAGAGTCTAGACTTATTGTCATTTATAGTCTAGACAAATTGACATGTAGAGTCTAGACTTATTGTCGTTTATAGTCTAGACAAATTGACATTTATAGTCTAGACTTATTGTCATTTATAGTATAGACAAATTGTCATTTATAGTCTAGACAAATTGACATTTAGAGTCTAGACTTATTGTCATTTATAGTCTAGACAAATTGACATTTAGAGTCTAGACTTATTGTCATTTATAGTCTAGACAAATCGACATTTAGAGTCTAGCCTTACTGTCATTTATAGTCTAGACAAATAGACATTTAGAGTCTAGACTTATTGTCATTTATAGTCTAGACAAATTGACATTTAGAGTCTAGACTTATTGTCTTTTATAGTCTAGACAAATTGACATTTAGAGTCTAGACTTATTGTCATTTATAGTCTAGACAAATTGACATTTAGAGTCTAGACTTATTGTCATTTATAGTCTAGACAAATTGACATTTAGAGTCTAGACTTATTTTCATTTATAGTCTAGACAAATTGACATTTAGAGTCTAGAGTTATTGTCATTTATAGTCTAGACAAATTGACATTTAGAGTCTAGACGTATTGTCATTTATAGTCTAGACAAAATGACATGTAGAGTCTAGACAAATTGGCATATATTTATAATTATGTTTGCAATTTCAACTAGTGGGACGCATGGCTCTTTGAGGAGTTAGTAAGAGATACGTCTATCATGGGCTACGGGAAAAAAAAATATTTTTTTTCTGAAGCTTACTTAGATAATGGATAAATCCTTATTTTTTACAAACATCCAGACTTAAGCCATGTACTGAGAAATGCATTTTTTGCTGGACACTCCGATATTCGGATTGGCGGGAAAAATGATGGGAGCTGTGGGGCTTAATAGATTTTTGCCAAGCAATTTTCAACTGGTTCAATGTACATATTCTGCCACCAGGTATTTTTTCTTGTTGAACACTGTGCTTTATGAACGCGTGGTAACGAGGCGTAGACTGCGCCTAGTGTTGTTGTATATCTGGTTGTTTAGCATTGGTCTTGCAGCACCTAACGTCATGGACTTAGTCATGATTCGGGTAAGTAGTGGTTAATATTTAGTATCCAGTGGTAAATTTACTTTATGTATCCAGTGGTAAATTTAGTTTATGTATCCAGTGGTAAATTTAGTTTATGTATCCAGTGGTAAATTTACTTTATGTATCCAGTGGTGAATTTACTTTATGTATCCAGTGGTAAATTTAGTTTATGTATCCAGTGGTGAATTTACTTTATGTATCCAGTGGTAAATTTAGTTTATGTATCCAGTGGTGAATTTACTTTATGTATCCAGTGGTAAATTTAGTTTATGTATCCAGTGGTGAATTTACTTTATGTATCCAGTGGTAAATTTAGTTTATGTATCCAGTGGTGAATTTACTTTATGTATCCAGTGGTAAATTTACTTTATGTATCCAGTGGTAAATTTACTTTGTGTATCCAGTGGTGAATTTAATTTATGTCAAAATGAATTTATTTTAGAGGTGCCAATTCCAGGATGGCCGTACTATTAACAAATTTAAATTTTAAATGCTACATTTTAATCAATGGTTACAAACCAACTCAGTATAAAATTAATTGTAACACACGCATAAATGCATATTGCAAATGTTATTTAATGTTAAAAAATGTGGTGAGTTTTGTTTCATCTAACCTACTTTCCAATTCACACCAAACAGCTCCAGGTGCTCGAGTGGAATGAGTTTGATGGTAAAGGAACTGAAATATGCAAGCTGACGCCGAAGCCGGGATACTCAATAGCTCTAGCAGTCGTTGTCATAATTGTCCCTTGTTTTACAGTCATTATTGTTAACATTCTGATCTTCAAAGTCATTTTAGATAAGTTAAGGATATTTTCTTTTATATAGAGTCATTTTAGATAAGTTAAGGACTTTATTTTTTATGTAGAGTCATCTTAGATAGGTTAAGGACATTTTCGTTGATGTAGAGTCATCTTACATAAGTTAAGGACATTTTCTTTTATTTTGAGTAATCTTACATAAGTTAAGGACATTTTCTTTTATGTAGAGTCATCTTAGATAAGTTAAGGACATTTTCTTTTATGTAGAGTCATCTTAGATAAGTTAAGGACATTTTCTTTTATGTAGACTCATCTTAGATAAGTTAAGGACATTTTCTTTTATGTAGAGTCATCTTAGATAAGTTAAGGACATTTTCTTTTATGTAGAGTCATCTTAGATAAGTTAAGGACATTTTCTTTTATGTAGAGTCATCTTAGATAAGTTAAGGACATTTTCTTTTATGTAGAGTCATCTTAGATAAGTTAAGGACATTTTTTTTATATTGACTCATCTTAGATAAATTAAGGACATTTCCTTCTATGTAGAGTCATCTTAGATAAGTTAAGGACATTTTCCATTATGCAGAGTCATCTTAGATAAGTTAAGGACATTTCTTTTATGTAGAGTCATCTTAGATAAGTTAAGGACATTTTCTTTTTTGTAGAGTCATCTTAGATAAGTTAAGGACATTTTCTTTTATGTAGAGTCATTTTAGATAAGTTAAGGACATTTTATTTTATGTAGACTCATCTTAGATAAGTTAAGGAATTTTTTTTTTATGTAGACTCATCTTAGATAAATTAAGGACATTTCCTTCTATGTAGAGTCATCTTAGATAAGTTAAGGACATTTCTTTTATGTAGAGTCATCTTAGATAAGTTAAGGACATTTTCTTTTATGTAGAGTCATCTTAGATAAGTTAAGGACATTTTCTTTTATGTAGAGTCATCTTAGATAAGTTAAGGACATTTTCTTTTATGTAGAGTCATCTTAGATAAGTTAAGGACATTTTCTTTTATGTAGAGTCATCTTAGATAAGTTAAGGACATTTTCTATTATGTAGAGTCATCTTAGATAAGTTAAGGACATTTTCTTTTATGTAGAGTCATCTTAGATAAAATAAGGACATTTCCTTCTATGTAGAGTCATCTTAGATAAGTTAAGGACATTTTCTATTATGTAGAGTCATCTTAGATAAGTTAAGGACATTTTCTTTTATGTAGAGTCATCTTAGATAAGTTAAGGACATTTTCTTTTATATAGAGTCATCTTAGATAAGTTAAGGACATTTTTTTATGTAGAGTCATTTTAGATAAGTTAAGGACATTTTCTTTTATGTAGAGTCATCTTAGATAAGTTAAAGACATTTTCTTTTATGTAGTCATATTAGTTAAGTTAAGGACATTTTCCATTATGTAGAGTCATCTTAGATAAGTTAAGGACATTTCTCTTATGTAGAGTCATCTTAGATAAGTTAAGGACATTTTCTTTTTTGTAGAGTCATCTTAGATAAGTTAAGGACATTTTCTTTTATGTAGAGTCATCTTACATAAGTTAAGGACATTTTCTTTTATTTTGAGTAATCTTACATAAGTTAAGGACATTTTCTTTTATGTAGAGTCATCTTAGATAAGTTAAGGACATTTTCTTTTATGTAGAGTCATCTTAGATAAGTTAAGGACATTTTCTTTTATGTAGAGTCATCTTAGATAAGTTAAGGACATTTTCTATTATGTAGAGTCATCTTAGATAAGTTAAGGACATTTTCTTTTATGTAGAGTCATCTTAGTTAAAATAAGGACATTTCCTTCTATGTAGAGTCATCTTAGATAAGTTAAGGACATTTTCTATTATGTAGAGTCATCTTAGATAAGTTAAGGACATTTTCTTTTATGTAGAGTCATCTTAGATAAGTTAAGGACATTTTCTTTTATATAGAGTCATCTTAGATAAGTTAAGGACATTTTTTTATGTAGAGTCATTTTAGATAAGTTAAGGACATTTTCTTTTATGTAGAGTCATCTTAGATAAGTTAAAGACATTTTCTTTTATGTAGTCATATTAGTTAAGTTAAGGACATTTTCTTTTATATAGAGTCATCTTAGATAAGTTAAGGACATTTTCTTTTATGTAGAGTCATTTTAGATAAGTTATCACTATTTCAAAAAAATACAACAAAACAAAAATTATCATTTTTTAATAAAAAAAACACTTCTAAGTTATATAATATCTTTTCAACACTTTTAGAAAATGTAATGTCATATATTGACAAACACTTTAAAAAAAATGGCCCATTTCGACAAATATGCTTAGATACAATATATAAGAGAGTTCCTATAACTTTGCAAGTGATAATTAATAAAACATATTGCTTTATCTGCTCAATCTCTTTTTCCCCTTTTTAGTTTTACCTTTCAGACATGAGCGTCATCTACAGACCGAGGGCAGAGAGTTCGCCATTACTGGCCCTCTATGCCCTACAGAGGCCGACCGTCCACTTTGACGAGCTACGTAGAATCGCATCGTCCGTGGACCCGTACCGGTACGAAGAACAAACGCGGGCAGCTACGGAGACCACCAACACCACCTGCATACCAGAGGAGAGCCCGGTGGACTACCCATTGCATCGGCTCACGAGTGACGACCAACACAAAGACTCAACGCCCGTTGACCCGGAAACGCCAAAGGAAGATCCAGTCAGCGATGTGTCCACGCCAGTGAAACAGCTCTCCGCCTTTTCAGTGAAACTCCTGATGGCCGCGGAGCCGTCCAACGTTCAGAAGAGTTCAGACTTTGCAAATTTGGTCAGGAATAACTGGGTCACCAGAATCTCCTCCAGGAGTGTAACCTACTGTGAATTTAAGGTCGAGTCTTTTTTAGCTTTAATTTAAGGTCTAGTCTTTTAACTTGAATTTAAAGTCTAGCCTTTTACTGTGAATTTAAAGTCTAGACTTTTACTGTGAATTTAAAGTCTAGCCTTTTACTGTGAATTTAAAGTCTAGCCTTTTACTGTGAATTTAAAGTCTAGCCTTTTACTGTGAATTTAAAGTCTAGCCTTTTACTGTGAATTTAAGGTCTAGCCTCTTTCTTTGAATTTAAAGTCTAGCCTCTTACTGTGAATTTAAAGTCTAGCCTCCTACTGTGAATTTAAGTTTGTCTTTTACTGTGAATTTACGTCGGTCTTTTACTGTGAATTTAAGCTTTAGTCTTTTACTGTGAATTTAAGCTTAAGTCTTTTACTGTGAATTTACGTTTGTCTTATACTGTGAATTTAAGCTTAAGTCTTTTACTGTGAATTTACGTTTAAGTCTTTTACTGTGAATTTAAGTTTAAGTCTTTTACTGTGAATTTACGTTTGTCTTTCACTGTAAATTTACGTCTGTCTTTTACTGTGAATTAACGTTTCAGTCTTTTACTGTGAATTTAAGTTTTTTTTTTACTGTGAATTTACGTTTGTCTTTTACTGTGAATTTACGTTGAAGTCTTTTACTGTAAATTTACGTTTGTCTTTTACTGTGAATTTAAGCTTGTCTTTTACTGTAAATTTACGTTTAAGTCTTTTACTGTAAATTTACGTTTGTCTTTTACTGTGAATTGACGTTTGTCTTTTACTGTAAATTTAAGTTTAAGTCTTTTACTGTGAATTTACGTTTCAGTCTTTTACTGTGAATTTACGTTTGTCTTTTACTGTGAATTTAAGTTTAAGTCTTTTACTGTGAATTTACGTTTCAGTCTTTTACTGTGAATTTACGTTTGTCTTTTACTGTGAATTTAAGTTTGTCTTTTTTTTTGTGAATTAAGTTCTACGCTCTTACAGTGAATTTACGAAATAGTATTAGAAGACTTTCCTTTATTCAATATTTTGTGTTGGGTAACATTTAAAAAAAAAGTCATTTAGTCTTAGCGACGGGGGTTTGATTTTTGTCTTTTAGTTGGAAAACTTTTCATTTTAAATTCTGGAGAATGTTTCAAATCTAAACAATGTTTGTTTGTTTTAAACGTATTGAACTGTTAGTCCAGTGATATACATGACTAATAACAATAGGAATGGATTATTTTGTGTAAGTTTAGGTTTTTAAAAGGGTTACTGAGAGGTGGGAAAGGGGAGGGGAGGGTGGAAAGCGGTGAATCTAGGAAGTACATTGTAAAAAATATTGTTTAAAAAAACAAAAAAATAATTAGATATTGAAATACATACAATAACGAACACATGATTGTATTTGTTCTTAAACGCGAGTTGTTGTTTTTTCAAGTTAATCTAAACCTCAACTCGAGTCAATTGTTAAGATCAAGACGATTTATCGGACTTTACAATCGAATCAACTTAATCAAGTCAGGCACACCCCCATGTTATCAATATAACTGTCATTCATTTGCATATATAACATGAGATATCTGTTTGGTTTATCTTCACAGGCTGGCCTGTCATTGTTTATAATAGTTACAGCATATGCTGCCTGCTGGCTGCCTTTCGGTATTATAACTATAATAGATGTTATAGATCCGACAATGAAGATCTCTGTGTCCAGAGAGGTTAGTGTAGTACATGTGATCCATGTGGGCCCTGTGTATCAATGTATTTCTTTGTATACTGTATGTTCTATGGCCTAACCTAGACCATCTTAAGTATTTATGTAGGTCTTAGCCTAGCCCAGTAGATGATTTTCATCGAGAACCGAATCCCAGCATTAGTACGTATTATTTGCTAAATTCTAGCATTGGTACGTACTATTTGCTAAATTCTAACATTGGAACGTACTATTTGCTCAATTCTAGCATTGAGACTTACTATTTGCTATATTCTAGCATTGGGACGTATTATTAGCTAAATTTTAGCATTGGGACGTACTATTAGCTAAATTCTAGCATTGAGACTTATTATTTGCTAAATTCTAGCATTGGGACGTATTATTAGCTAAATTTTAGCATTGGGACGTACTATTAGCTAAATTCTAGCATTGAGACTTATTATTTGCTAAATTCTAGCATTGGGACGTATTATTAGCTAAATTTTAGCATTGGGACGTACTATTAGCTAAATTCTAGCATTGGGGCGTATTATTAGCTAAATTTTAGCATTGGGACTTACTATTAGCTAAATTCTAGCATTGGGACGTAATATTATCTAAATTTTAGCATTGGGACGTCTTATTTGCTAAATTGTAACATTGGGGCGTATTATTAGCTAAATTTAAGCATTGGGACGTACTATTGGCTAAATTCTAGCATTCAGACGTATTATTAGCTAAATTTTAGCACTGGGACGTACTATTGGCTAAATTCTAGCATTCAGACGTATTAATAGCTAAGAGCCAACTCTTGTCTATAGATATTTCTTAAAAGTACTTTAAATGTAACCTTTAAATAAACCTGGGTTAAGAATGTGTGCGTCTTTCGGAATATACAGCTTTATTTATTTACAATTTATATATCTCCAATGAAATATCTCCAATCTTTAAAATACTTTTTCAGGCCTCTCTAAACCAGGGCAAAGTGCCCAAAGATTGGAAATTAGCCAATGTAACCCCCCTTTTCAAAAAAGGAGATAAATCTGACCCCGGAAATTATAGACCTGTTTCTCTAACAAGCATAACATGTAAATTACTTGAACATACAATATATAGTAGTATAGTAAATCATCTAGACAAACTAAATGCACTGTGCCCACACCAACATGGCTTCAGGAAAAATAGATCATGTGAGACTCAATTGATAGGCTTAATAGATGACTTGTCTAAGGGATTAGATAATAACAACCAAATTGATGCTATATTACTAGATTTTTCAAAAGCATTTGATAAAGTTCATCATTCTAGTCTTCTTAAAAAACTTAAATACTTTGGCATCTCTGGTCCCTTACATCAGTGGATTCAGGACTTTCTTATAGGCAGAGAACAAACAGTGATAATAAATGGCTCTAAGTCATCACCAATAACAGTAAACTCAGGAGTTCCACAAGGAACTGTTCTAGGGCCCCTACTATTTCTAATTTACATTAATGATCTGCCAAATTGCATCAACACAGGCACAAAAGTAAGATTATTTGCTGATGATTGCATAATTTATAAAATAATAAAGACAGGAAAAAATAGTGAACTTTTACAAAAAGACCTAGATGAACTACAAAAAATGGGAATCAAACTGGAGTATGTCTTTTCACCCAGAAAAATGCCAACTAATAAGGGTATCCAAGAAAAAGAAACAAATAATAACAAACTACTTCATTCATGGTAAAGAACTAACTCAAACTAGCAATGCTAAGTATCTAGGAGTAATAATAAATGATAAGTTATCTTGGAACCCTCACATTGATGAAGTAATTAAAAAATCAAACAAAACAGGATTCATAAAAAGGAACTTTTACAAATGTAATAAGAATATAAAACTAAAATGCTATCTCACATTAGTTAGGCCTATACTAGAATATGCAGGATCTGTATGGGACCCATCAACTAAAGAAAACATTAAAAAATTAGAACAAATTCAAAAAAGAGCTGCAAGGTTTATAACCAGTGAATATTCCCAATTGACAAGAGTAACACCATTAGTCAAATCACTAAACCTAGAAACACTAGAGGACAGAAGGGCAAAGAGTAAAGTAGTAATAATACATAAGGCATTAAACTCTAATTTAGAAATACAACCCAATAACAATCTGTTGCAAAGCTCAGATAAACATAAAGACAAAAACACCTTCCTTGTCCCTTATGCGAGAACAAATGCATATAAGTACTCTTTCTTCCCGAGTGGCATTCGGGCATGGAATGGGTTGCCTGAACAAACCAGGAAAACCAATAACCTAACATCATTTAAAACATTAATAAAAATGCAAGACTAGACTCGGACCACGGATGAGCGTAGGACGCAATAATCTTCTTTATAGAAGGAGCGTCTGTAATGTATAAGATAAGATAAGATCTGTCTATGTATCTAAATTTACAATTAATATATGTTATACATATGCATTTAGAAATAAATCTCTGTGTGGTTATGTATGCATTTGTTGATCTAAAAATCTATTTCCCAGGTGTGTCTATGGTTGGCTTATAGCAACTCCTGTTGGAACCCAATTATCTATTCTTTATTAAACACAAATTTCAGGTAAGTAAACGCCTCAGTATATAGTTAGGTATAATCTGATTGATTTGTAAGGCTTAACACTAACCTTAGCCTATACTAAATTAAATTCAGTTTTTAATACAAAGGCCATTTTCTTTTCTTTAGAGTCATCTTAGATACGCTAAAGAGATAAGTAGCCTAGTTACGTTATAGATAAAATATAGATACTAGTCATTATGACTGACCTTATAAGTCTAACCCAGGGGTCGGCAACCAACGGCACGCGTGCCAGACTTGGCACGCAGAACGATTTTCTCTGGCACGCGAAAGACTCCAAAAAAAACTTTTCAAGTATCTTCTATTAGAAATTGAGTGGTAAAGCAGGATGATTTTTAGGCTGTTGGCACGCTGAATGAATTAGAAATCCCTATTCGGCACACTATTATCAAAAGGTTGCCGACCCCTGCTAAGCAGCTCTGATGAGTAACTGACATTAGGCGGGTAAAAGTAAAGGTGGATGGGTAAAGTGCTGGCCACACAATCACAGTGTATAATTGTGAACGTTGCTTCTTTTGCCACACGGACCTAATGGGTCTTGAAGTTGTACTTTACTTTTACTATTTAAGATATCGTTAACTTGTTATCAAAATCACTATGCTGTTTTGCGTGTTATCAATATCACAATTCTGGTTAGCGTGTTATCAATATCACAATTCTGGTTAGCGTGTTATCAATATCACAATTCTGGTTAGCGTGTTATCAATATCACAATTCTGGTTAGCGTGTTATCAATATCACAATTCTGGTTAGCGTGTTATCAATATCACAATTCTGGTTAGCGTGTTATCAATTTCACTATGCTGGTTAGCGTGTCATCAATATCATTAGACGAGTCTCTTGTAAGTTTGTGCTTTTATTTCCTCACCAGAAACGCATTATTCAAATGTTTGAGATCAAGTATTCGTCGCACCCGTAGCGCCAGGGTGCTGTGCTGCTCCCCCAAGAAACCAGTTATCGTCATTCCAAAGAGAAAGAAATCCGACAGCCACGAAACCCCGACCTCCTATATGCTACCTCTACAGCCTGTACTACAGCCTATACTACAGCCAGAGATCCGTGAAAACTCGACCCCACAAAACCAACAGACATCTAAACACTCGACGCTTTGATGATGTAGCGTTAGGGAAGGTGTGACCGGGGGGTGGGGGTTGTTTGGATGGGACGGGATCCATTTGACTTGGACCGGAAACGGTTGTCTAGGCCCCAGTGAATATTGGCTTGTGTAATATGATCTGGTGGTGATAGTGAGAGTGGCGGGAATTCAGTATCGAAAATGTATATATTAAATTTATTACGAAGTTCATTATAGCAATCAACTTTATGTAAAGGGCCTACCAGCATGTAAAGTTTCACTGTAGCTGAATAGAAAATTTTAAGATGTCTTAGGTAATTGAAAAACTAGTTGTTGTTTTTTAAAACTACATTTAACTTTTCACTGTGTGTTGCCCGTGATTTGTGCGTGTTTGTGTTGTTTTCTTTCTGCGTGTGATTTTATATGAATGATTTTAATATTGTGTGTGCTTGTGTATTTCCCAGAAAAAAACAACCCAAAAATATATGTTTTATTCAATAATTTATTTAAATCCGAAAATTAAATTTAATCTTTCATTGTGGGGGTGACGGTGTGCGTAACCATATTTCTCCATTCGTCCCGGTCAGAGGCCGTTTGCAGAAGCGTTTAAGCCCGCAAGTGTAGCGTGGCGTGCACTCTACGTGGTTATTTGGCTCGTGTAGAGGCTGATTATTGCGATGTCACAGTGAAGTTTGGGCCTTAGAATTATTTATATTTTAGTCCGTTATCCCGCTTGGCTGGCGCGGGTGCTGTAAGCCTATTGGTTAGAGCATAGGTTCTCAACCTTTTTCGGCTCACCGCCCCCTTTTACATTTTTTTCCGCTCACCGCCCCCCCCCCCAACTTTTTTTGCGCCATCTCTCCCCACCCAATCAATATAGTTTCTGTAATTTTTTGGGGCCGACTAGATTTGTGTGCTTATTTATTGTCTTAAAAAAAAATGAAAAGGAAACATATTGTAAGAATTTATAAATAAAAAAATTCCCTAAACAAGAGGATTAACAAAAATTCAATGTTAATGTGAATCGTTTGCCTGATGTGTTGCTAGTAGTTTGTCTAAATTTGTTTCAATTTTGTTTGCAGAAGCCTTAGGTCTCCACGCTATACAATTTGCAGGTTGTCTTGTTTTTCTTTCTTAACCACCAAATGGTACTAGCATAAAATCCACTTTCCACATACGAGGTTGATAATAATGCAATATACAATTTTTGCCTAAACTCACACTTAAAGAAACTGTTTAATTTTCTCCCAAAGAATCGAATTTGCTTTTAAAAAACTAGAGCACTGAATCCAAGTCTCATACATTATATTTAAACAGTTATCTTTTGCTAACCAATGCGCTTCTGTGTGCAGTAGCCATCGCTTGTAGTCCTCGTCAATGAACAATGAGCAATATTTATTTTACCACATAGTACAAACAATAAGAACAATAAATAGGCAATAAAGGCATACATAAAGACAAAACAAGAAAATTATAAAATTGGCAAACAATTAAAAATTGTATCGAGACAATAATAGTGGTTTTTTATAATTAAAGGGAGATAATTAACCCGTTTCATTTGAGCTAATATTTCTAATGATTTTTTTCTTTTATAAAAAAAAAATAATAAATGGCTTAAAATTTATAACTGAACAAACTGTAAAAAGTATTTGAAAATTATATAAATATTATATTACTAAAGAATGAATAGGCCTATGTATATTTTAAAACATTACATTAACTACCCAGTTTGTATAATTACTACATATCTAATTCGCTTAACAATGCATTAGTCATTATCATTCAAATAAACATACATGCATTCAATAACATCTCAGTAAAACTGAGATAATAATATCATTAATATTAGCAGCCTAGATACTTAGCAGCGTTTACATCACATTTCATTTTTAAAAAATAATCGATTCAATATGTTTGGAGTTGAAATCATATCAGGTACATTTGTACCGCCCACTTGCCCTTTACCGCCCCCCAATCACCCCCGGGAACGTTAGCGCCCCCCTAAAGCTGCTCACCGCCCCCTGGGGGGCGATAACGCCCCCGTTGAGAACCTATGGGTTAGAGTAATTTCTACTACTACAAGACACGAGTGCTAATACATGAGCAGACACAAGAACAATGATTGATTCAATGCCGGGGTGAATTTCAAATACTGTTTATTTAGGCATAAGCGATAGATGGCAGAAGTAATCCACAATACAAATTTACAGTGTAACAGTATATAATTGGGGTCTTGGACACAGCACAGCAGAGATCGTTCGGTCCACTCTTTCCAGTTGTCCAACCACTTCTTTTTCTGGCGACTCTTCTGCGTGTTCCTGTCACTGTACCTTGTCGGATGGTTTTGGCCAAGGAGTCATGCCTTACAGTATGACCAAACCATATTAGCTTTCGTCGTTTTACAATTGAAAGGAGTGCCTCCTGTTTCCCCCGCCAGTTTATGGACCTGGAGCAAGACATATTCATTTGTTTTTCTTTCTTAATAGCGTATTCCTAATACATTTCTGTAGCATTTATACTCAAAGGCCCGAATTCTTCTCTCAGCTTCTGCAATCAGCGTCCAACTTTTGCAGACATTATACAAAAATAAAAAAACGGAAAGTACCAGCGATGAGTATAATTTTATTTTCACTAGGAAGCTGATATTGCTCTTCCATATTTTCCATAGTTTGACCATGATGGAGGAGGCCATGTTTTTAATTTTGCTTAGATGGAAAATCTGACGTCAAAAAATATTATTAAACAAATGTAAAAACTATTTTTTTTCAAAACGTAATTCTGTTAAGAAGTCCTTAACTTAATCGTGATTTATTTTCCTACAATTATTCTAAGATTACTTTAAAATATAAACTAACTTTTGTTTCTATTAACCTGCTCTCAAAGTCCAGTGTGTGACGATGTAAAGGGGTAGATCAAAGGTGGCACATCAAGATCCTGTCCGAGACTAGCCACTCAGACTAGCCACTCAGACTACCCACTCAGACTACCCACTCAGACTAGCCACTCAGACTAGCCACTCAGACTAGCCACTCAGCGTAACAAAAGGTTTCGGCAGTCACATGATCTGCTTCTTCCCTCTGTGGATTTCCCGCGAATCATTTACGTGGTGGCACGCTCGTGTTCATGAGCGTGTCGCACGGTAGCATAAATTCCAAACTGGGGGTCTGGACAGCCAAGCACCGGGCTTATTGAGACGTGCCGTTGCGCACGTTGCTTCATCTCTGTCGAGTCTCAGGGCCTCTCCGCAGTGCAATAAAATATCACACACTCAACAGGGGCTGTCACCCATGCATTAGCCCGTCGGTGTAATGGGAGTGTATCGGTGGTTTACACACTGCACCATACTTTGAGGTTCATGGGTATTTACGATATTTTACGGATATATTGGTATAAATTGTTTGTGAATATTATTTCAAGTTTTTGAATTCTAAAATTATTTTAGAGCAAGAATCTTGTAAGCATAAAACATATGTTAGTATTAAATGGTCATACAAATAAGTGCAAACAAAGACTTAGAATTTTCGGGTATTTTATTGTGAGAAATTCCAATATTTGAAATCTATAATGAAGACTGGTCTGGGTGAATGTTTTTCAATTACAGTGAGGAAAATAAAGTATAAAATATGTGACATGAACGCTACAATGCTGTATACAATACACTAGTACATGTGGTCAGTGGTCACCCATGCTTCCTGGACGCACACAGATTTCAAAGAGACGGCCACCAGCAAACTCTCCGTAAAGGGGGTTCATGTTCCAAGCCTTGACGCCTCGACACATACGCATACTTACACACACATACATATACACAAACACACACACACACTCACTTTCACACACACGCAAACAGAAGGCCTGTCCTTTGAAGCACACCCTGTTCCCGTAATGTCTCTACATTTCCAATGAATTCCAGCAGTTCCTGCAGTAAGCTACGGTGGAGTGTCGGAATGGTTGGTTAAGTAGACAGTAGACTATTGGGTCAAAGATGCAGGAAGTGAAGCCAACCAGCAAGACCAGCTGTGGATAGTGAAACATGGTGTGAAACAACTAGGACATTGATTAGGTGTTAGAGAAATGCTTAGTCGAAATTGTATTAAAAAGTAACTCCATTTTATGTACACAGGGAAAATGATGCAAAGTTCAACATATGACGTGGCTACGGCATACAGAGGATTGTGGGGCAATACAAGTGCCCAATCGTCAAAACATCCCCCAATTAATCAAGCCCAGGGAATAAAAATATTAGATACTAAAAGTGTCAGCCATTTCTGTTTACATAGAACTTTACACAACTGACCTATATACAAATAGATTAGAAAAAGTACATAAAAACGTAAAAACGGAATAAATAAAAATGGCGATAGGGTGGGATGAACTTGTAAGCATTTAAGGGGAGATAATTGACAAAACCCGTCTTATAATATGACATAGAGCAGAGTTGTCTGAATATCGAGTCAACAAAAATTATGGATCAAGAAAACAAAATTAATTATGTGGTCGTAAAAAAAAAAGAAAGTGAAAAGCTCAAAATTATAAGTCCGATTCTCGTCTACAGTTAGTTAAGGCGTTAAGGTCTAATTGTTTTGTTTTTCTGGTCTACTGTTAGTTAAGGCAAATGATTTTTTTAGTCTATGGTTATTCTGGTCTACAGTTAGCTAAGGCGTTAAGGTCTAATTGTTTTGTTTTTCTGGTCTACAGTTAGTTAAGGCGTTAAGGTCTAATTGTTTTGTTTTTCTGGTCTACAGTTAGTTAAAGTAAATGATTATTTTGTCTATGGTTTATCTGGTCTACAGATAGTTAAGGCGTTAAGGTCAATGATTGTTTTGTCTGTGGTTATTGCGATCTTAAGTTAATTAAGATAAATTTATGTTTTGTTATTCTGGTCTATAGTTAGTTAAGGAACATGATTGTTTCGTCAACATTTATTCTTTTCATTCTAGTCTGATTTTGTCTTTATCGGCTCGTTTGTCACATTTGCATGCCTTCAGACCTTACCGTTTCCTGTGATGAGGTCAAGTAGATCTTCCAGTAGAGGGAACTAGCCGAGTACACCAGGTATGGCAGCCAGCAGAAAAGGTGGGCCCCAAACGTGGTCAGCACCACGGTCAGCGCTTTGATCTCCCTCCTGTTCAACATGTCTATCATCATAAGGGATCCCTGGGATATACGCCTGTCCGGGGTGGAGAAAAAGAAGTTGCTCAACAAGCTCCCCGTGTACCTCTTCAGCTCGTGCTCGTACCACTTGTCCTTGAGCATCTCGTTCGACACGGTGACGCCCAGGAGGTCCTGCTTTAAGACATCGACGGATACGGTCTCCACCTCGTCTCCCCGCGACTCCCACTCCCCTTCCCCGTCTTCGTCTCTCGCCTCGTCGGGCTCGCCTTGCGCGGAGAGCTTAGCGGCGGCCGCGTTAAGGACCGCGTTTGGGGGGATCTCGCTGGGCCTGGGCGGGGAATGTCCTGAATCATCCACGCTGGTGCTCCTTGTCTCTGATGTCTGTTGCACCTTCGTCATCCGCCTGCGAATCTTGTTCATGAACAAAGCGAAGCTGGATGAGAGAAATGTGGATATGGATATTTTTTTACTTCTTTCGTTTTCTGTCAGTGCCGTTCTGTCCAGGAGGAGGGTAAAACTCCCTGCCGAGTCTTCAGTTTCTAAAGGCACTAACAAATCTGTTGCTCTGGTAAGGCGCCTAATCCTCCATGCACTTTTAAAGTACTCTTGAATAAATATAGAGGAAGATCTCTGTTTTGCTCTCAGTATGGTTTCCTAAGTATAAGAGACATATATAATGCTCTTTTTATATGTTATCCTAATAAATGAACACTTAAAAACAATTTAAATACTCGTTCAAAACATATTGACGTGTTTGATCAGCCTAAATCTATTTTATCATAATATTGTATATATATATATATATATATATATATATATATATATATATATATAGGCCTATATATAGTGATATGTACTCGTTGTAGGGATATTTGTTTATACTTATCATCGTGTATGGGATACATTAGCGTTTAGAAGATAAGTGTTTACATATAAAGCGTTGCCTTCAATGCATGCTATTGATACTTATTTATATCTAATATTATCTTGTTTATTTTCTTAAATGAGGATAAAATAGTTTAGAGTCTTGGACACTTACTTGTTTATCTTTCATTTGTTTCAGTTTTGCTTTAATTGTAATAAATTTCTATTAACTTGGATGAAGACAACAAAGAAACAGAATGCTGAATACTTAATGTGGATTGCCATGAGAAGTCATGAATAATGGTGATGAAAAAAAGTAAAACCATTTTTCAACAATCACGAAGAACATTAAATAATTTACAGCTATGAAAACGAATCGAGAAATGAGGCTACTTATACAATACAACATTGACTCAAGTCTCAGGTATTCTTGTTGTCCGCTTTTATGAGAAATAAAACCAATCCTAATTGAGTATATTCGGGCTATTTGTTAAATAGTTAATTGGTAGGAGAAGAAAATGATGTATTTAATCAGATTATCTCTATTTAACATTTTGGTAATTTCTGCACGTAAAACCTTTACAGGTTTGCTCAAATTTGTAATGGGTCTGGTTTGAAGCTGTTGAAAACTTGTTTACTAGTTATTATACCCTGTGTATATTCTTTCATCATCATATCATTTATTTGTCAAGACAACTGTACAGAGATTCCGTTAGAAAAGTGTACATCAATTATTTATAGGCTATTTTTTAAAAATAATTCTTCGCGTAGCTTGTCTGATGCATTACAATCGAACCAGACGCTAGACTTAAAAGAAAATATTTTTAACCGCAAAGGCAATATAGGCCCAGAATATCATAAAACGCAATGCTATTGTTAAGCAATTAATTAGTATAATATTTCTTTAAGGCCAGTAGCATAGTCTACATGAGTTTATTGTTTGAAGCCACCACTTTGTACCATTATGTTTACCTATAAGTGCCTACCTGCTTCATAAGACGTATCTGAATATAGGCCCAGTAGAATATAATACAGTACACATAGGTAATGACTAAAGATGACAATGTGATGACAAAGGCCAGTATAATCATTCCATAGAGGCCAGTGGAGAATGGCATACATATGGCGTCAGAATGGCGCTCCTGTTGCCGGAACAAGAAAGATATCCAGAGATACACAATAAGAAATCTGTTTTATGACACAATTAATTACACACAAATTTAAACATTATTAGTCTATATTTTGCTAAATCATTACATTTCTTGCCACCTAGTGCACAAAATTTGACAATCTGCTTATTCTCTGTTCACTGATTTTACATTCCTTATCCATAATTCCACTGATTTTTGCATTGCTTTTTCGAAGTTTCTTGAATTTGAAATTATACTTACTAGCAGTCCACTAAATTTTGCATTGATTTTTCGTAGTTGCTTGAATTTGATATTATATTTACTAGCAGTCCACTAAATTTTGCATTGATTTTTCGTAGTTTCTTGAATTTGAAATTGTACTTACTAGCAGTCCACTAAATTTTGCATTGCTTTTTCGTAGTTTCTTGAATTTGAAATTGTACTTAATAGTAGTCCACTAAATTTCGCATTGCTTTTTCGTCGTTTCTTGAATTTGAAATTGTACTTACTAGCAGTCCAATAAATGTTGCATTGCTTTTTCGTCGTTTCTTGAATTTGAAATTGTACTTACTAGCAGTTCACTAAATTTTGCATTGCTTTTTCGTAGTTTCTTGAATTTGAAATTGTATTTACTAGCAGTTCACTAAATTTTGCATTGCTTTTTCGTCGTTTCTTGAATTTGAAATTGTACTTACTAGCAGTCCACTAAATGTTGCATTGCTTTTTCGTCGTTTCTTGAATTTGAAATTGTACTTACTAGCAGTTCACTAAATTTTGCATTGCTTTTTCGTAGTTTCTTGAATTTGAAATTGTACTTACTAGCAGTTCACTAAATTTTGCATTGCTTTTTCGTCGTTTCTTGAATTTGATATTGTACTTACTAGCAGTCCACTAAATTTTGCATTGCGTTTTCGTAGTTTCTTAAACTGCATATTGCTATTCCGTAGTTTCTTGAACTTTACATTGCGTACATAAAGTTCCTGACATTTTTACACACAGTTTTCATTGTTTTCCCTAAATTCCATTAATTTCTCGCTTATTAATTATCGCTCATTAATTCTCTCTTACTGTGTACCCTAAATTATGACATACCCTTAGTTTCCTAAATCTGACAACAACATATTCTTAGTTCTCTGAATTTATTCACGACATACCCGTAGTTCCCTGAATTTTTTCACGACATACCCGTAGTTTCCTGAATCTGTTCATGACATACCCGTAGTTTCCTTAATTTGTTCACAACATACCCGTAGTTCCCTGAATCTGTTCATGACATACCCGTAGTTTCCTTAATTTGTTCACAACATACCCGTAGTTCCCTGAATCTGTTCACGACATACCCGCAGTTTCCGTAATTTGTTCACAACATACCCGTAGTTCCCTGAATCTGTTCACAACATACCCGTAGTTCCCTGAATTTGTTCACAACATACCCGTAGTTCCCTGAATTTGTTCATGACATATCCTTAGTTCCATAAATGTGACCATGACATATCCTTAGTGTCCTGAATTTGTTCATGACATATCCTTAGTTCCCTAAATTTGACCATGACATACCCTTAGTGTCCTGAATTTGTTCATGACATATCCTTAGTTCCCTAAATTTGACCATGACATACCCTTAGTTCCCTGTCTGCAAAGCCTAAGTATGCTGTGGCAGCTAGAGCAACTGATGTTGTCCATTGCAGAAGCATCATGCTGGCCACGTACACGTTTGTAGTCTTGCTCTGGTAGTGCAGGGGGTGGCAGATGTAGTTGTACCTGCAGGGGGGGGGGAAGGTCAGCCTAAATGTAAACTTTTTCAAAACATGATGAATGACTAGCATAATAGAATTATACAAGCACATGGAAAGACAAGTACTACATGATGGTATGATAGACAAGTACTACATGATGGTATGAAAGATAAGTACTACATGATGGTATGAAAGCAGCGTTTTTTTAAAAGTAAATTAATGTCTCTAAAAACGTAATACAACTTAGAGATAAAAAGAAAGGCGCCCTAATTATTAGTTTATACATTGCTGAATTAAATCCACAAAGCAAGGGTAGTCGTTATTTTATTCTTTAGCCGCGACATAAGACGGGATTGTGTGGTCAGCAATTCACACAATGCCTAGACGTCTTTAATTTCATTGGCCGATGCAATGTACCTTAGTTATGAGTAAATGCAAGGGCCCCATAAAGACACGTGAGGGGAGGGAAATGAACAAGATTTACAACGATTTCAACTCCGAGATTTTCCAACGAACTTCGTACATCATACACCATACACCGGGTTACTTAGCATAGGGTGCTATGGTTAGCGCAAAATTAAAGTTTTTCATTGTCATCATCACATCATCTCATCTTATCGTCATCAGACCCGCGACTTTCGTCGTGGGGTACTAAGACGGTGTGCGTAACCAGATTTCTCCATTCGTCCCGGTCAGAAGCATTTTGCATAAGCGTGTCGAGAGGTAGTTCGGTCTACTCTTTCAGGTTGTCTAACCACTTCTTCTGGCGACCTTTTCTGCGTATTTTTTTCATTGTAACCAGTAGAATGGTTTTGGCCAATGAGTCATGCCTTACAGTTTGACAAAACCATCTGAACTTTTTACAATTGAAATAAGTGTCCCCTGTTTCCCGCCAGATTATGGACCTGAAGCAAGACATATTTATTTGTTTTTCTTTCTTGATAGCGTATTCCTAATAACTTTCTGTAGCATTTGTTATCAAAGGCCAGAATTCTTCTCTCAGCTTCTGCAATCAGCGCCAAATTTCGCAGCCATATAAAAATACGAACAGTACTAGCTATGAACATAATTTTATTTTCACCGGTGAGCTGATATTACTCTTCCATATTTCCATAGTTTGACCATAATAAAGGAGGCCAGGCTATGTCGACTTTGTATTTCCTTTATCGACCTTATATCTCTAGTTATAAGGGTTAACCCTAAGAATTTGCATGTTTTAACCTCCTCCAAAATGTGGCCTTAGAGTTATATGCAGCTTCCCGTGTTATCTCCGCCACAAATGAGTATTTTACTTTTTTACTGTGCTGATTTCCATACCAACGGATTTAGCTGCAGCATCCATCTGTAGGTGAGGCCTTGCACCTGGTCAGCATTTTCTCCAATAATGTCTAGACTATATTATCGTCAGCAAATCTGAGATTTGAAATCGGTCATCCGTGTATGGTCAGGCTTGGTGTAAAACCCATTAATGTTTCCAACATAATATGTTCCAGAAATATATTAAAGAGAGAAAGCACACTTGGCTCACTCTTATAGATGTTCTGAAGCATCCGCCAATTTGGTTGTTCTGGAGAAGTGCGCTGCTTGCCTTATTATATAGAGCCCTAATAACATCGATGATGTTTTTATCTTTATTGAATCGGTTCATCACTTGACATACGCCATCGTGCCACACGCGATCGAAAGCCTTTTTCGAAATCAATGAAGTTGTGTATTAGCAGTTTTCGAAATCAATGAAGTTGTGTATTAGCAGTTTTTGAAATCAATGAAGTTGTGTATTAGCAGTTTTTGAAATCAATGAAGTTGTGTATTAGCAGTTTTCGAAATCAATGAAGGTGTACATTAGCAGTTTTTGAAATCAATGAAGTTGTGTATTAACAGTTTTTGAAATCAATGAAGTTGTGTATTAGCAGTTTTCGAAATCAATGAAGTTGTGTATTAGCAGATTTTGGTGTTGAAGACAGTTTTCGTTTAGAATTCTGATGCTAAATATTTGTTCGACAGTGATTCTGCCAGCTCTGAACCCGGCCTGTTTTTCGGAGAGAATTTCTTCAGCGTTCCTTTTAAGCCTGTTCAATATTATTCTTAACATTATTTTGCATGGCCTAACTGATTAGACTTATTGTTCTGTAGTTTTGGCACTGTTTTATGTTTCCTTGTTTACGTAGTGGAATGATTAACGATTGAGTCCATTCTGTGGGCCATTCTTTTTGTTCCCATATTTTCTGGCATATTACATTCATCCATTAGAACAAATATTTTTAGAGCCAACTCCGGTAGATTAACTTAAGCCTTCCCGTACCGACCTACTTCTATCTATGCTGCCTTCAGTTCCGCTATATACGCGCCCGGGACTGTAAGGGTTAAGCACTCTATTGAATCTGTTCGTAGTAGTTTTTTTTACCAGTTTATTGAATTTCTTACCTATTTATTAAATTCGTTACCTGATTTTTTAATTCCTTAGCTGACTTTTTATTTCTTTACATGTTCATAGAATTCCTTACCTGTTTTTTGTATTTCTCACCTGCTTATCGAATTTCTTACCTGTCTATTGCTATCAAACTCCGGCTGAAACAGGAAGCGGAAACGGTGAAGATGGTTAGAATATTGGAATAGATACAGTCGCTGTCATAGGCATGAATGTTCTGTAAATAAACAAGAATACAACAAGTATACAAAATAATGTACTCTACAGTAGATGTTGCTAGTTACCACAGAAAGCAAGATCCATCATATATTAATATATTCCTAGCTGCCCCAGACGGCAAGATGCAGCCGGCAATGGCTATTTGCACGACTCACCGGTTCCCACACATAACGGAATTCGTTGACATGTTTTTCATTAGAGCCCGCCTGTTGGAGTCTAATTAATTCAATGCAACAGAAAAAAATACTTGAACTTTAATACTGTTTTTAAGGGGGAACAGGACTGAAAATTTTAATTCAGTTATTACTGGACCAAAATGATTTTTAATTGCATATACATATATACCTTGAGTGGCCTTGATAAAAAGATACATAATTTTTATGACAGAAACATGGTTGCCATGGTTACGGCCGCCATTTTGAAAATAAATCCACATTACAAAAGTTGTAACATTTTTAAAAGTATTATAGCTATTTTGGTTTCAAAAGTGTTTTTATGTAGTACTATTACCATTTTAGGTAATAGACATAATTTTAATTAAATATAAAAAATTTTTTTTAATGAATTTTTCAATTTTAGTATTGGAATTGTGTATACAATTTATTACAGTTTTTTTCTTCAAATACATTTTACAGCCAAACTAATTATACATTCACCTTAAAAACCAGTCTAGTACCTCTAGATATAATATTTAAATTTCAACATGTTATCTATAATGCTTCTCATTATTTTACAAATATCATAGCACAAACACAACAAAAAAACATATTGAGAAAAACGCATTTAAAGGCAGAGAATCGACAAAGAAATTGAGTCGACACACATATTTCAAACTCAATATTTCAGTACAAAGCAGTTATTTTTTCAATTTTAGTTGATGCATTTTCTTTACAATTAGGTTTAACAAGCTATTTTTAACAAACACTAAACAACTCTATTTTTGAAAAAAATATGCCAAATACGCCCGCCCCCCCCCTCCCTACTCAGTCCTGTTCCCCCTTAACACCGAACAACAAAGTAGCAATATATTTACAATTTACAAAGGACCACATATCCACCATTCATTTTTCCAAACTAAACAACCACAAAGTGACGTCACTTTCGTAACTTGCAACACGTCATACCTCGGGACATATCGCTTAGAGATTATTGTAAATAGAATACTAAAATATCTAACATTAAAATAATAAATAAAAGAACAATATATCTATGTTATAAAATAGCTCACAACACCGTCCGGCTTTATTGTCTATGGAGTTACAGTGGAGGGGGGCGCGACCCCCTTGGGGGTCGAATGACCATTTCACGGGGGTCGCCAAAGACCTTCGGAAAACGTATGTTTTCGATGGTCTTAGGAGCCGAAATATAGCTCATCTTTCCACCAACATGCAGATACATCAACATACAATTTGTAGACTACTTGGCGTAATGACATCAATACAGGTGTATGTGACAAGGTCGGCACAATAGTGCACGTATGCTGACCAGTAACCCGTGTGTAGAGAATTGTGTTGAAAAGCCTCTTCTCTGTTAAAAGCAGTCATAGTGTTAAAAGCAGTAGTATTTGCGATAAACGCCCGACACTTCATGAATATTTCGGATTTTAGTTTAGATTCTGTTCGGTCTGGATTTCAACAGAATTAGTGACCAAAAACAATCGTAGCTCACTGTAGAATATATGGGCAAATATTAGCAATGAAGACATTGCCAAAACAGTTTAAAAGAAGTAATAAAAATCGTCATAAGTTGTGCTCTTTTGTAAAGACAAGCTCTTCAAACAGTCGACTGTTTTCGCCATTGTGTAACGAGTATGAGGCTCCGAACAATGCTTGCTTTTTCACACTTGTGAGATGATTGTCGAGAGAAATTAAAACTTGCTTTTTTTTAGCTTCATGGTGAACTAGTTTTTTTTTTTAAATTTTATATCAGAAAGCAAGACCGCTCTTTGAAGCACTTTTCGGTGATAAAAGTGAACTGCAGACAATAACTTACTTGGTTGACATCATTGCCGTTTTGAATGAGTTAAATTTATCACTGCAAGGTGAAAAATTATTTAATGTAACATGCCTTAATTTATCTAAAAAGATCCGATAATTCCAAATGAAACTTTAGCCTCTGCATAAACAAAATTGGATGGAAATGATATGTATAGGCCTATGCTGTCTACTTCAGGCCCCACGAAGAAGGTGTGTGTGTATGTGTGTAGTTATTGCGCTGCGCCGGGGCCCATAAGAGTTTATCTTTGTAATATTATTTGTAAGATTAATACTGAAGTTTAGGAAAAGTTACATTAATTTAAATTAAAAACTGTAATTGATTAAAGTTTTTAAATATGTCTGTAAGGCTGTGAATGATATGATTACATTCTAATGGTAAATCTTATGACAATTTGATAATATGGTCCACAGACCTTTTAAAAGATTCCTGATTTCTATAAACGTATGTAATCAAATAAATCATCTAGATATGACTAGTGTTGGAAAGAAGGATCGAACAAGCACTTTTTTTTTCTCATGCGGCTTCTGGTGTACTTTGTCTACTTTCAATGAAAAACATGACATTGAAGCAGACTATGATTATGGTGATAAATTTTATGAAATAACACTTTTACATGCTTGCAGCCGAAATTTCATGGTACTTTCCAAATCTACCTGACACCACATATCTATGTACTTGCCAGAAGCCCATTCACATTCAAAGTTGAAGATGTTTCTGAGAAAGCACAAAGGAGTTCATTGAGCGTATTAACAACGATGCAGAGAGAACTGATTTCTCTATAATGCCAGGTACAAAACTCTGGATCAAATGTTTGCAGTCATTAACTATTTTGGCTGAGATTGTGTTGCGCCATTTTCTTCCATTTGCAACAAAATATCTTAGTAAACATGCGTTTCCACCTTGTTGGTTATCAAGTCTAAACACAGTAGACTTATTGTTGGAGATGCTCTGCTTGCAAAGACTGTCCCGAGAATGTCTGAACCGATAAGAAATACGCAATGTCAACCATTACAATAGCTGACGTTCGTGTTGTAATTAGATATATAGGCCTAAGCCTAAACCGGTATCTTGCAATATTTAATTACATGTGTTTTTATGTTTTCTTTTTTTTGTATGATTAATCGCTATACTTTAATTAGGTTCATTTCGGGGGGGGGGGGGGGGCGGGGGTCGCAAAAGAATGAGAAATTGTATAAAGGGGTCGCGGCCTAAAAACGCTTGGGAACCACTGACTTAGACGAACAGCTTATCAACAGCACGTGGTCTATAGAACTGATGATTTATAACCCTAATTCGTGCTTTTCATCCGACTTAGGCCTAATGAGTTTAAGCCGGTTTACATACATACTGGTATTTAGAATTCCATGTTTTGTTAATTATTTGTTTTTATGAAGCGTCTAAGCCTCTAGTTCATTTATAAGTATATCACAATAAATGGAAAATACACACAAACTTTTAATCTCTATCAATCCAAATTTTTAATTTAGTCAATGAGATCATCACAATCTTTCTTTTTCCTTATAGACTTAGCATATACGTACATACCAGGACTATACATCAACAACCGGTATAACAATGCAGACAATAGCTTTTTAGTCTGCACATTAATTTCACAGAGCACCTTACATATTTATGTGATAAAAGTTAACTGTATAAAAGAGGTGGTGTCGAGTTTTTGTAATAAGCAAAACGAGCAAATGGAACTTAAAATAAATTACATGAAAAAAACACACACCAAAAAAACAATTTATCAATGAACAAATAGATAAACTTACTTTAAATGGTAGCTGCAATATTCCAAGTTTTATGGTAATTAAAATATTGGCCAATATTAGCGAAGTGATAAATATGTTGGATTTTTCTATCCTTAAGTCTGGGGTTAACATTATAAAGAACTGAAAATAAAAAAAACAAAACAAGGCGAAAATTAAACAAACAAATAGAGGTTTTGAGAGCTCAATCAGAGTTATATCTCTACAACCCAACGATGCCTGCATGACATCTCAGTAACCCAACAATGCCTGCGTGACATCTCAGTAACCCAACAATGCCTGTGGGATATCACAGCTATGTCCACATAATATTTGATCTTCTAGCTGCTATTGTTCGTTAAATCAGCCATGTTTTTATCATATTTCAGCACTCCATATTGAGTCCAAATCTGCCTGTGTGATATTTCAGCACAGTTTGTAAGATCTGTTTGCACTACCTGTGTGATATTTCAGCACAGTTTGTAAGATATTTTTGCACTGCCTGTGTGATATTTCAGCACAGTTTGTAAGATCTGTTTGCACTACCTGTGTGATATTTCAGCACTGTTTGTAAGATATTTTTGTACTGCCTATATGATAGACAGTTTGTAAGATATTTTTGCACTACCTGTGTGATATTTCAGCACAGTTTGTAAGATATTTTTGCACTGCCTGTGTGATATTTCAGCACAGTTTGTAAGATATGTTTGCACTACCTGTGTGATATTTCAGCACAGTTTGTAAGATATGTTTGCACTGCCTGTGTGATATTTCAGCACAGTTTGTAAGATATTTTTGCACTGCCTGTGTGATATTTCAGCACAGTTTTTAAGATATGATTGCACTGCCTGTGTGATATTTCAGCACAGTTTGTAAGATATGTTTGCACTGCCTGTGTGATATTTCAGCAAAGTTTGTAAGATATGTTTGCACTGCCTGTGTGATATTTCAGCACAGTTTGTAAGATATTTTTGCACTGCCTGTATGATAGACAGTTTGTAAGAAATTTTTGCACTGCCTGTGTGATATTTCAGCACAGTTTGTAAGATATTTTTGCACTGCCTGTGTGATATTTCAGCACAGTTTGTAAGATATTTTTGCACTGCCTGTGTGATATTTCAGCACAGTTTGTAAGATATTTTTGCACTGCCTGTATGATATTTCAGCACAGTTTGTAAGATATGTTTGCACTGCCTGTGTGATATTTCAGCACAGTTTGTAAGATATTTTTGCACTGCCTGTATGATAGACAGTTTGTAAGAAATTTTTGCACTGCCTGTGTGATATTTCAGCACAGTTTGTAAGACATTTTTGCACTGCCTGTGTGATATTTCAGCACAGTTTGTAAGATATTTTTGCACTGCCTGTATGATAGACAGTTTGTAAGATATTTTTGCACTGCATGTGTGATATCTCAGCATCGCTTGCATGTCGTTTTAAAAAAACATTTAACAAGCCATCACCAGACTATGTAGTCTAACCCAAACAAACCCACACATCGCCCTATATTGAGCAGTGTTTACTAAGTCCACTCAAACACTGACCACTATATAGAGCAGTGTTACTATGTCCACTCAAACACTGACCACTATATTGAGCAGTGTTTACTAAGTCTACTTAAACATTGACCACTATATAGAGCACTTTTTACTAAGTCCACTCAAACACTGACCACTATATAGAGCAGTGTTACTATGTCCACTCAAACACTGACCACTATATAGAGCAGTGTTACTATGTCCACTCAAACACTGACCACTATAATTGAGCAGTGTTTATTAAGTCCACTTAAACACTGACCACTATATAGAGCACTTTTTACTAAGTCCACTCAAACACTGACCACTATATAGAGCAGTGTTTATTAAGTCCACTCAAACACTGACCACTATATAAAGCAGTGTTACTATGTCCACTCAAACACTGACCACTATATTGAGCAGTGTTTACTAAGTCCACTAAAACACTGACCACTATATAGAGCACTTTTTACTAAGTCCACTCAAACACTGACCACTATATAGAGCACTTTTTACTAAGTCCACTCAAACACTGACCATCATATAGAGCACTTTTCACTAAGTCCACTTAAACACTGACCACTATATAGAGCACTTTTTACTAAGTCCACTCAAACCCTAACCACTATATTGAGCAGTATTTACTAAGTCCACTCAAACACTGACCACTATATAGAGCACTTTTTACTAAGTCCACTCAAACACTGACCACCATATAGAGCACTTTTTACTAAATCCACTTAAACACTGACCACTATATAGAGCACTTTTTACTAAGTCCACTCAAAAACTGACCACTATATTGAGCAGTATTTACTTAGTCCACTCAAACACTGACCACTATATTGAGCAGTGTTTACTAAGTCCACTTAAACACTGATACTATATTGTGCAATGTTTACTTAGTCCACTCAAACATTGACTACTATATTGAGCAGTGTTTACTAAGTCCACTTAAACACTGACCACTATATAGAGCACTTTTTACTAAGTCCACTCAAACACTGACCACCATATAGAGCACTTTTTACTAAGTCCACTTAAACACTGACCACTATATAGAGCACTTTTTACTAAGTCCACTCAAACACTGACCACTATATTGAGCAGTATTTACTTAGTCCACTCAAACACTGACCACTATATTGAGCAGTGTTTACTAAGTCCACTTAAACACTGATACTATATTGTGCAATGTTTACTTAGTCCACTCATACATTGACCACTATATTGAGCAGTGTTTACTAAGTCCACTTAAACACTGACCAGTGCCAAGAGGTTGAAGACGCTGCCCACCACGCTGACCAAGTACTCGAACAAATAAAGGTTGATAAGCTTGGGATGCACCCCATGGTGGCGCGGGTTGTGGATATATGTGCTGGCATCCCCGTCATGGTCGAAGACGCTGCTGTTGGCTGTGGTGTTCTGCACAATGATGTTGAACACAATCATCTGTAGGACGTGAGGCAGCTAAGGCTGATTCTTCAGGGCATTCAGCTTCAGCTGTTTCTCCTCGCCCCACCTGACAGGAGGAAGCGAACAACAAGAGGTTAAATTGATGCCCTTATATAAATGCAGTTGACCTTGATGTGGTGGTCGCGATGCATAGCCCTGCATTACTAATTTAGAGAAGTGTGGGAGGAACAAGGGAGGAAGAACCGGGATGGAACCCCAGTCAATAGGGTTATAATAATGATTATTTTCACCGAGTATTAGCACGTACCATTTGGTAAATCCGGGTACGAAGCGACTAGTATTGACAACCTTAGAGCTAAGGAGTTTATATTTTTCATAATCTCTCCTTATATCCCCTCCCACATATTCCACTATGCGCTTACTTACAATTACAACAAAAAGCAGTGATTAGGACTTATGCGAAAGTACGGACTTTATCAGTTTTGCCCAAGTCGTTTTGTTTTTATTACTTTTTCTTATTTCTAACTAGTTTTGAGCGTATTATTTGCCCAGACAAAGAGGCTGTTTGGCCGAGACAAATGTACGAACCGAATTCCAGTTCGTCCCTAGCTAAAATGGAGTTCTGAGTTCATCCCAGCCAACCTATTCAAACTGAGGTTGAACTGATTGAATTACATGTATTTAATTATTTTTTTAAAATTACAAATGACGGGTTTAAGCCTGTTTATTTGTATTCTATGAAGTGCGTGGTTCAAAATTTTTTTTTCTTATATTGCCAGCAAAAATAAAAAAAACTTTATGACGTCTATTGCAGACAATCTGGGGTTATGGTTGGCAAAGAGTAAATATCTGCCTGCTAGTGGTTGGCTAATTAGAATTTTCTGAATGCCTGTGGTTGGTTAAAATACGTGATCTTTTATAGCTAGCGATTGACTTATTAGAATTTAGTCTACTACACACGAGAAAACTATTCTAAAATATGTCTAATTAATTTATTATCACAAAGTTTACTACATCATGCTTAGGTTTAGAGTAGCGTTTTTTAAATTTATTTTTAGATATATTATTGGAAATTGAAAAAAGCTTTAAAATAAATATTTTCCATTGTGAAATTAGTATAGAAATAAATATTATATTTATGTGAAATTAGCTTACATTATCCAATTTCGATTGTATTTAATATCATTGATATTACAATTGACTTGCGATTTTTAAAACGTTAAAGTAAATAGCACAATTTATCGGTATGTATTGATATAGGTCAGGGGTCGGCAACCTTTTGAGGCAGAAGAGCCAAAAGTTACAATTTACACAATTTCCCAGTTTTTAAAGAGCCACTAACTTTTTTTTTCACTATTATCGTATTTAATAAGGAGTAAAGGGCCTACATGATTGATTTTTTATTTAAATGAATACCTTTAAATATGAAATAATAGGGGACTATTTATTCATATAAAACATACAAATGTTTCGCACAAAATATATTAAAGTATTTTAGCTGGCTCTGCTAGAATAATAAAATTAGTAATCAAATAGTAGGTCTATAACTATAATTATTAAATAATAGATAAGTTACAATAGTTACATCAATGGGAGCATTGGCCTTGAATGCCTTTTGAAAGTTTGGCTAAATCTCGTTCATAAATTGTTTTCAGTTTCTAGCACGCCTCTAGATTTGTATTTGTTAGTTGGCTTCTTACTTTAATTTTTATTATATTTCATGCAAGAAAACGCTTGCTCGCACGAATACGTTGACTCGAAGATCGTCAGCACTCCAAATGCCAACTTCTTCACCTCACTGTAGCATTCTGGAAGACTATTCCATGCGTCAAATATGAGTGCCTCAACTCCCGGTATTTCTTTTAGAGTTTAGCGTGTCGTGCATGCTTTTCTGGACCTCCAACTCACAACTTTGCTCCGAAGAAGACTGAACACTACCGCCCGCTGGGTTGCTGACTGGGTGTTTCATATAGTAGTCTAAGTAGTGACTTGCGGCTGTCAGCTTCAGCTGTCTGTCTACTCTATCCTCCCAGACTGTTCCTGTCTACTATGGTGTGCCACAGGGGTCTGTCCTCAGCCCAGTACTTTTCACCCTTTACACCCAACCCCTCTCTTTTGTCATCGAACGCCACAACCCGAAATATCTTCCATCTCAATGTTTCCTGGACATCAAGAACTGGATGACGGAAAACAAGTTAAAGTTGAACAGTGAGGAGACTGAAGCTCTTATCGTCGGTACGAGACTGAGGGTCGTGTCCCTTACTGCGTCCGATCTTCAGCTGGCCGACGCAACAGTACCTTTCTCCCCGACTGTCAAGAGCCTTGGCGTCTATGTGAACTCCACGCTGTCCATGCAGCCCCACATCTCCTTCCTCACCAAAATCTGCTTCATCTGCGTCGTATTGCAACCTACTGTCGCTGTCTCACTAAGGAAGCTTGTGTTGAGCTAATCATCTCTCTCCTCTTTTGCCGCTTAGGTTATTGCAATTAGATCTTGGCTGGCCTCTCGGCCTCCTCCCTTCAGGGCCACCAACTTGTCTAGAACTGTGCTGCCCGACTGTACCTTAAGAAGAAGTCGACTCATATCACTCCTCTGCTCCGATCTCTGCACTGGCTACCGCTCGGCTTCTGGTGCAGTAACTCTTCAGATCCCTCGTGCGAAGCTAGTGCGAAGCTAGTGTTCGCTGACCAACGTGCATTCTCCTATGGGGCCTGTCTACAGCTTCGCCAGAGCCATAGCTTGAACACCTTCAGGAGTCGGCTGAAGACGCACCTATTCAAGTAGCAGTATTCACCTGTACATGTATGCATTTTCGTCTTTTCGTTGTCTGTACTCTGTCTGTAACTGTTGACGGCGCATAGAACTGTTCCCAACGGGATATAGGCTACAATTATTATTAAAGAAGATTATTGCTTCCTACGCTCATCCTCGGAATGAGTCTAGTCTTGCAAGTGTTACTGGTTTTCCCAATGTATATTGGCAACCCATCCCATGGCTGGATGCCATTCGGGAAGAAAGAGGTCGTATGTTCATTTTTTATCGCATAAGGGATAAGTAAAGTGTTTTTGTCTTATATTTATTTAATCATTGCGTCAGGTGGTTATTGTGTTGTATTTCTGAATTAGAGTTTAACGCCTTATGTATTATTACTACTTTACTCTTTACCTTTCGGTCCTCTAGTGTTTCTAGGTTTAGTGATTTAACTATTTGTGTTATTCTTGTCAGTTGTAAATATTTGCTAGTAATGAACATTGCAGTTCTTCTCTGAATCGGTTCTAGTTAGGGAAGGAAAAAAGGTAGGCTATCTAATCTCCAGGATCAGATTCCTTTTTTGAAAAGAAGGCTACATTGACTAATTTCCAATCCCTGTTTTATATAGGTCTGGAAAAGTATTTTAAAGATCGGAGATAGCTCACTATCTTATTTATTTCAGACGCTTCTTCTATAAAGAAGATTATTGCGTCCTACGTTCAGCCGTAGTGATTTAACTATTGATATTACTCTTGAGAGTTGTAAATATTCAATAGTAATGAGCCTTGCAGCTTTCTTATGAATATGTTCTATTTTTGTTATTATTATTATTATTTAGTTCTGTAAGCAGTCTTGTTGGTATTTCATCTGGACCAGAAGCTTTGTTACATTATAATGTTAGCCGTTGTGACTTAAAATATTAAAGTTTTAAAAAGTACAAAAATAACAACAACTAACTCACTTTCGTCCATTATTTTTATATCATGATTGTCCATTAGGTTATATTATCTATCTTATGGCTAGGATTACAAATAAAATTAAAGGTTTTTATTACGGAAGTAAAAGAGAGGGTTTAAATGAGAACAAAAAATAGAAGAGCGCATTGATTGCACCGTGCTTTGTGGTGCAAGTTTCCAATGTGGGTTAAATGAATTTTTCCAATGTAGGTATACTCAATGTACCCTATGTAGATCTACTCACTATTCCCAATGAAGGCTTAATTAATGTTCCAAATGAAGGCTTACTCAATGTTATCAATAAAGGTTTACTCAATCTTCCACGGAGACAACATAGTTTCAAGGCATGAACTTCATTTAGTTGACAAGAGTGTAATCATATCACCAGTTTCAATAAAAAAAAACAGTAGAATATATAATAATATTATAAGTTAGCCTGTTTTACCGTTGCCAATTTTAACGCTTTGCGAAGTATATCGAATTTACCTTTGCCGAAAATACCTTTGCCAAAATTACTTTGCCAAACATACCGTGGCCGAAATTACCCTTGCTAAATTTAACGAGCACCGATTTGATCAATGGAAAACTATGCACTATAAACCTAGTTGCCAATATTGTTGTCGAATATTTAGGAATATTAGATGTGCATTAAAACTTTTAAATGATGTATTTATAAAGTAAAAGTTTTCATTTTTAAATTTCGTCTTTTCATTACATTTCATTTAACATTGAATAATAATGCGGCTGTAATCATATCATTTTTATATATATCATATCATACATATATATATAAATCTCAGAAGGTGTATGTATGCATGTAAGGAAAAGGTGGGTAAATCCTACCGCTGGGTAATTCGTACATATGCCGTTTTACATATTTTTACTGGTTGCAATTGACATTTAAGGCCGTTAACACATGCCAGCACATTATTTTCGACTTCCATAGAACAAAGGTTGACATGGACAAGAAAATAAAACGGTAAACACGCTTTATATTTTTTTTACATTACTTGATGTTATTTTTGACCGGTGCTTTTATTCATAGGGCCTTTATATGTAGATCTGGTTAAACATATATTATTTATATTTGTTTAGTGTGCTGACTAACCTCTCTGCTTCATTAATAAGTAACTTTTGATCTGTTTTCTATTGCCAATAAAACACAGAAGCAATAAACAATGTTAAGTCTGAGTCGGCTAAATCTTACCTCGCTATAGAGAGCAATACGTAGTAAGTAAAGTAGGCCTACCCGTCGGACCGAGTTGATCCATAGGTCCGATGAAGCAGCGTTCACCAGTTTCTGTGGCCGCGGCATACAAGGTGATTGTGTGGCCAGCACTATGCACAACCGCCTTTACTTTACCCCAACTAAGGTCAGGTACCCATCAGATTTGGGTAGACTCAGGGACACTCTCCAGACCCGGGAAAAAAAATCCTAGCCTGCAACATGACTCGAACCCGTAACCTTCGGCTCGCCAGTCGAACGCGCTGCCACTCGGCTACCGTGACCCCGGAGAGCATTACGTACCGATACTAATTACAGCGCTAGATCATTACATTCCCGTAAGAAAGAGCTCAACAATACCAGTGCCAGTTACAAAACAAGTTCAAAGAAAAACACAACACTAGAAAGCTCCCAAAATGTTGACGACACGATCTTATTAAAAATAAAAGTTTTAATTGACCACAAAACTACAAACCTCTTCACTTGGTCTTTAAAAGTTATCTTTGATCCTTTGTATAAAAGTTTCTATTAACGTTCAGATACTGAATACACTATTTACTATCCAATTCAAATATTAACTCAATTTTGATAAAAAGCTCTTCACTTGTTCTTGTTAGGTATATTCAAATAGATTATCTGCCCCTGACCTCTAGTTGAACTCTGCTACTGTCGCGTAAATAATATAATTATTGTTTACTAGAGTGTACCTAGATCATTCGTTCACAGTCCAGAACATGTTAGAAAGAGTTGTTGACAATTTTTATGAGTTATTCTTAGCATACTTTTATTCCAGAAATCTCTAACATGTATAGTATAAATATAGGAGATTCGCATTATAGAAGAAGTTTTTACATCGATGTAGTAGTCTATTAAGCCTTGTGTTTAAGCGTATCTTTTGTAGAGATTAATAATCAGTGGCAGAGCTGTGTAACATCTTTTATGTACAAGTAAACTTAACTAGTCTACATTGTTGTTTTATTCTGTTGTAAGCATTTTCGTGAGTTTATTTTCTATTCTATTTTTATGTTATATTAATAAGTTTAAGTTAGTAAATAAATTTTATTTAAATTGGTATCGTCTGAAGAGTTGTTTTATTAAATAAATTATTTTTATTTTTATTAAATAATTTAAGTTAGTAGTTAGACATAATAATTCTCCTTTCTATTTATTACGACCTTTTAATCGAGCCATCTAAATTTAAACTTATGAATAAAGAGGGTCTTAATAGTCTTTAAAAAAATAAAGCAAACATCTATAATGAAAACAACAAATTTGACAGACTTTATATCATACGCACGTATTAAATTTTTTAAAGGTACAACATTAAAACTCTACAAGCCTAATCGCTGGTGTGTACCTTTTAAAAAAGATTACGACGCGTTAATAAACAACCGAATACAAGGGGTATTATTGGGAAAACCCGATAAGGCCTGGCGTTCAACATAATAAATGAACACTCAAAGGGAGATCATTCAAAAATGGCTCCCAGTTTAGAACTTCAACCTACCGTTATTATCAATAGGGCTAAGTTTATTTACAAATAAAAATTAACGAATTAAGCAATACTGTTGATAAAATAAAAAATTCTTTTGGAGGACGTTTCTAATTTATACATTTAACTTTTGGCCCAATTAGTCAAACGGCTTAGGAGCCTATAGAGTACAAACATTTATATAAATATAGAAACAAACATACAAAACAAACTCACGGTAATTATATATATTGATGATTGATTATACACTTAACATAATATCTAGAGATGTTTAAAGATAGTTGACAAAACATTAGATATGCCGACGGCTATAGCCATCAGATGGAGAGTTTGGTTTAGACAGGATCTTGTTTGATACAAAGACATTACAAACTTTATATTTCAATTCAATATAGTCTTTATTCAACGTTATCCTGGTTAACGAATGAAATAGATCTACATTAACATTTTATAGCGAAGTCTTCTCTTCTTGATTAACATTTTTGCTTTGGCGACACCTTTACCTCCTAAGCAAACATTGGAAATGACGAATCCATTTGAACATGTTACTGAAAATAAATGGAAATTGTTTAAATGGCATAGTCTACTATGTGAGTTAGACTAATAGATATAGAATAAATAAAGGAAAAAGAAATATATATAAATGTGTATACATACTTAGGAAAACGTAAAGAACCCGTCGGACGAAATTTATCAATAGGCCGGTTAAGGTTAACCAGTTTATGTGGCCATGGCATGCTAAGGGATTGCAAGGTCAGCACATCGCCAAACTGCCATTACTTTACCATAGCTAACGTTAGGTACCCATCAGAGCTTGGTAGATAGTCACACCGTCCAGTCCCGGTAAAAAATCCTAGCCTTCAACTGGATTCAAACCCAGAACCCTCGGCCACCGTGCGTCATAAAAGTCTCTAAGTACTACATTTAATTGTAGTTTTTGAAAAATTCGTCACTCTATAAAAGTAGCAGTTCTATAAATATACACAAGCAAGATTCTTTTGTGTGCCAATCATTGGACCAGAAACAGGAGAATGGAGGTTCTTGCATCTTGATTACAAAAAAAAACCTCTACAATTGCCGAAGACCTCAACGGACAATACCTTTAGGCTTGAGAAATAGTGTGTATCCAGGACGGAGGAGTGTGTTGGTCAGCTGACTGTACACTTTACAGGACCACCCAGTGAACACAAAAGCCTGGCAGTTGGCTAACTTCGTACATAGGTCTTGACAGGAAGCTAAGGTTTGCGTCAATGTTATCGCTGGAGTCATTAAGTCACCTGTGTTAGCAACAGTCTGGTAGCAGCATGGTTTACCTGGGAAAAAGATGTGACAAATGATTTATCACATCCTTTGACAACTTATTTGTCAAAATGTTTGACAATGGATCTACCACATAATGTAACAATGGATGTGTCTCATAGTGTGACAATGGATGTGTCTCATAGTGTAACAATGGATGTGTCTCATAGTGTAACAATGGATGTGTCTCATAGTGTGACAATTGATGTGTCTCATAGTGTGACAATTGATGTGTCTCATAGTGTGACAATTAATGGATAACTTTAATGGGGGAAAACTTTTATTTTCCTAACCCAAAACCGTCTTGGAAAGGTAAAATCGATTTTTTAACAAAGAAACTAGAACTTGAAGATCGTAAACATACCAGAAGGAAAAGTAGAATTTGATGAGCGTAAACATACCAGAGGAAAAGTAGAATTTGATGAGCGTAAACATACCAGAAGGCAAAATAAATCTTGATAAGAGTAAACATACAAGAAGGAAACGTATAACTTAATGAGCCTAAACATAATAGAAGGAAAAGTAGAACTTAATGTGAGTAAAATACAAGAAGGAAAAGTATATATTGATGATATCAGAGAGAAAAGTAAAACTTGATTATTGTAAACATACCAGAAAGAAAATTAGAACTTGATGAGAGTAAAATACCAGAAGGGAAAGTAGAACTTGATGAGAGTAAACATACCAGAAGGAAAAGTAGAACTTGATGAGCGTAAACATACCAGAAGGAAAAGTAGAACTTGATGAAAGTAAACATACCAGAAGAAAAAGTAAAACTTGATGAGAGTAAACATACCAGAAGGAAACTTATAACTTAATGAGCCTAAACATAATAGAAGGAAAAGTAGAACTTAATGAGAGTAAAATACAAGAAGGAAAAGTATATATTGATGATATCAGAGAGAAAAGTAAAACTTGATTATTGTAAACATACCAGAAAGAAAATTAGAACTTGATGAGCGTAAAATACCAGAAGGGAAAGTAGAACTTGATGAGAGTAAACATACCAGAAGGAAAAGTAGAACTTGATGAGCGTAAACATACCAGAAGGAAAAGTAGAACTTGATGAAAGTAAACATACCAGAAGAAAAAGTAGAACTTGATGAGAGTAAACATACCAGAAGAAAAAATTGAGCTTGATTAGTCTATAATACCAGAAGGAAAAGTAGAAATTGATCATGGTAAACATAGCCGAAGGAAAAGTAGAACTTGATGAGAGTAAACATACCAGAAGGAAAAGTAGAACTTGATGAGAGTAAACATACCAGAAGGAAAAATAGAGCTTGATAAGTCTATAATACCAGAAGGAAAATTAGAAATTGATCATGGTAAACATACCAGAAGGAAAAGTAGAACTTGATGAGAGTAAACATACCAGAAGGAAAAGTATAACTTTTTGAGCGTAAACATACCAGAAGGAAAAGTAGAAATTGATCATGGTAAACATACCAGAAGGAAAAGTAGAAATTGATCATGTAAACATAGCAGAAGGAAAAGTAGAACTTGATACGATTATAATAGCTGAAGATAAAGTAGAACTTGATAAACGTAAACATACCAGAAGGAAAAGTAGAACTTGATACTGATAAGCGTTAACATACCAGAAAGAAAAGTAGAATTTACTAAGCGTAAACATACCAGAAGGAAAAGTAGAACTTGATGAGTGTAAACATACCAGAAGAACAATACATTTTTCTGCCAAACAAGCTGTAGGGAACTGATGTTGTCTTGGGGTATGTTGAGTACAGCTTGCACCTGCAGTTAGCTGTTTCGTAGACGTAGTTCTGGCAATCCAGTACAAGACTGCAGGCTGTCTTACAGGCATCTTCTGTTAAGCTGCTTACCTCAAAACACACTCCAAGGCCGTCTGTTTCTTGAAGCACAGTGTAGTAGTAGGATGCTAGGACGTTTTGCAAAAAATGTATTGAAGTATAAAAATTAGTTGGAAATAAAATTAATACTACCCCTACTCATATATACGTACACACATACTTTAACACGTATGTACACACACACGTTCACTTTCACTTATTTATTGTTTCAATTAGTGCACCTCACGAGGCTAAGGAAATATTATATTGTTGATTGAAGTTTAGCTTTTAATATTTTCTTTTTCTGGAACTTATCTTTCACAATGCTTTTCTTTTTAAATTCGATACAAAACAATAGAGTTACGTTTTCATCTTATTAAAATACAAGTGGCGGCTAGAGTGATACAAAAGGCAGATATACACACAAGTCAAAACAATAGCATTACTGCTTTCCTTTTATATAGTTTATTTATAATTAAGTTAAAGATATGCAGATAAAGATCGACAATATATATACAGAATAAATGCAAAGTTAATTTTGATACAAAGATAGTTTTTTTTTTATTTAAAAGGAGCATACAAATTAAATATATAAAATTCAAACAAATAAATTAACGTGATTTTGGTTCTGAAGCGAATCGAAATTTTTTTTGGTTCACAGAAAAAAAAGATAAAAAAAACTGTCCTAAGAATGTTCAATAAAAAGGAGAATCTCTAATAGTTTTACTTAATCCACGTTAAGTATCTAGCACCAACTTGTACCCGACATATGAAAACTACATTCCTTTTTTTAACATAACACTTGTCTTCTTCAAACGCAGTTTCGTTGAAATCGTTAAAAATATTTTTTTCAAGATTAGAACTTTTGATGACTAAAATCCATTATCCATCGCTTGTAAAAAATTAAACTCTTGCTTTTCATCTTGCTCCATTTGGAAAAAGCTTTTCCCTCAAGCAAATATTTGAAAATGTTAAATAAACCAAGATTATCATTCGGTTATATGGTTAAGATTTAAAACTAGTTTAATAATAAGTTAGTATATAGATAATAAAACTGTAATTTACATATTATTGAGATTGTTGAGAAGCACGTTGACTTGGATAGTCTTGTTCTAGATATACTATTTGAGGTATAGTTAGTAGAGCATGTTCTAGCTAGACTATTTGATGTATAGTTAGTAGAGCATGTTCTAGCTAAACTATATGATGTATAGTTAAAAGAAATTGTTCTAGCTAAATTATATGATGCATAGTTAGAAGAACTTGTTTTAGCTAGTCTATATGATGTATAGTTAGTAGAGCCTTTTCTAGCTAAACAATAAGATGTATAGTAAGAGGAACTTGTTCTAGCTAAACTATATGATATTTAGTTAGTAGGACTTGTTCCAGCTAGACTATATGATATTTAGTTAGTAGGACGTAGAAGATGTATATTATATAGTATGGTTAGTAGAAGTTGTTTTATTAGTCTTCAGGAGTAAACCTCGAGGAAAAATCAGGAGTTGTGCCACTGAGGCGTTTGTATTGTCAACTATGGTCCTCCATCCGGCAGCCCTTGCAGCCGAGCCATTGCCAAATGTGATGCCTAGCATTCCTTTGGATCAGCTTTGTTAGGAAGACAGATGGATTATTTCGCATGGGCAACGTATGATCTCTTTACCTAAGGCCCAAAGACGCACCGCAGAGAGGAAGTCAGAAAGGTCCTGATCCGTGAGATGTAATTTGCTGACGATGCTACCCTCACTGCACACACAAAGGAAGAACTGCAAAGGCCGAGCATTGGCAGAAGCTTGCCGGGAGTTTGGCCTAACAGTCAGTCTGAACAAAATTGAAATCATGGGTCAAGACGTTACATCAGTCCCCAACATTAACATTGGCTGCCATACTGTTCAAGTTACAAAATAATTCACTTACCTAGGTTCGAGCATTTCAGAAAATTTGTCATTTGACAACAAGATAAGCAAGAGAATAGGCAAGGGATCTACTTCTATGGCTAGGTTATCCAAGCGTGTTTGGGAAAACTCAAAACTGAGGAGGCTCACCAAAATGATGGTCTACAGGGCATGCATTCTTAGTACATTAATTTACAGAAGTGAGAGCTGGTCAACCTACATGCGCCAGGAACACCAGTTAAACATTTTCCACATGATATGTCTGCACCGATTATTTGGCGTCACTTAGAACGACCACATGGCCGACTTTGAGATCCTGTACCAAGTAAATATCCCAAGCATTTACTCCCTTGTATCCCAACACATATTGAGTTATGTGGTTCATGTCAGCAGGATGCAAGACGGCAGCATCCCTAAAGATATCTTGTATAAAAACTGGAGAAAGGCACAAGGGTTCAAGGGCGACCTCAGATCTACAAATATCGACCTACAAACCTGGGAGCATTCTGCGGTAGACCGTACAGCAATGAGACCGGCCGCTCATGCTGGTGTATCTGCTTCTGAGGCAAAAATAGCCAAGGAATCTCTGAAGAAGAGAATGAGGAGAAAAGACGCAACTACAAATGCTACTGACTACAAATGCCTCGTCTGTTTCAGGGATTGCCACTCAGGAATCGGACTGTCTAGCCACCACAGAACCTGCAAAAAGTAGTCGGCTCCACACCCAGTTGCAGTTGAAGAGGGGCGCATCCATTGTTTCTCGAGACAGAAGGAGCCATTATTATTATATACAGTTGCAGTTGTAAAAGTTTGTTTATATTGACAGCTTTTGTATAAACGTCAAAACATTGTTTATGTATAACAAATTATATATTGCTGTCATATTGACAATAATATGAAATTTAAATGGTAGACAGGGTGTATAACAAGAAGTGAAAGGCTATAATTGATTCAATACTGAGATAATATGACAAACATTCCAGTTATTTAGTACCTGCTGATATGGTTGTTTGTGGATTTGCCATGCAAGCCGTTGTAGAAGAAAATATTGTTCTCGTATTGCGATAAGTGTTATCTATTGGGTATGTTTAGTTGAACTTGTAACTTGATTGTTAGTTTTTTATGTTGTTGTAGTTGTAAGTTTATTTGTAGTTGTAGGTGTTTTTGATATTTGTATGTAAATTTGTAGTGGTTTTTAATGTAGACTCACCTGTTGTTGAGGCGTCGTTATTGTAGACGTTGTTGTTGTAGAAATTGTTGTTGAAGTTGTCGTTTCTGTAGAGGTTGTTGTTGAAGGCGTCGTTTCTAGAGACGTTGTTGTTGATTCTTCAATTCAAATATAAAAAAAAAATAGTTTGTCACGCAGTGACGAAACAGATGACAATAAAATGAACCAGATATATTTAAAGTATTACATTTTTTTCTTTGGTTTACAAAATTATTAAGAGCACCTGATAATGTTAAAATATATTGAACGGAGAGATTTGTATCTCATACTTTCTCGTGTTCACTGTTCTATCAATCCGAAGAAGTACAGAGATACCGCCACATCATATTTCTGCTCTTTTTAACCAATAATGGGATTAACACACGAAATTAAGTTAATAAAAGTACTCTTCGAACCAAACTAATCGTAGGGCTGGTGAAGCAACGTTCACAAGTTTCTGTGGCCACGGCATACAAGAGGATGTGTGGCCAGCATAATGCTCAGCCGCATTTGCCACCCCACCCGCCCCAACTAATGTCAGGTACTCATCAGAGCTGTGAATCCCGGCTACACCAGGATTCGAACCCAGGACCTTCAGCTCGCCAGTCGAACGCACTACCGTTCAGTTACTGTGCCCCATCACAAACGAAATAAACTATTATATTTTGTCGTGTCAATGTCTGGTTATCACGAAATAAACTATTATATTTTGTCGTGTCAATGTCTGGTTATCACGAAATAAACTATTATATTTTGCAGTGTCATTGTCTGGTTATCACGAAATAAACTATTATATTTTGTAGTGTCAATGTCTAGTTATCAATCCCTCATACTAGAGTAAGTTTAAAATATATTCCATTTTGCCCTATAATTATTATTAACTTTAGATAACTACTTGAACTCTATAAATAAAATAAGCATAAAGTACTGAGAAGCATATAGTCTTAGTTTTTTTGTTGTTGTGATGTTTGTTGTCTTTGCTGTACATAGTTTGAAATGTATTTAGTTTATTATGTATTAAGTCTGTGCTGAACGTTGTTTGTGAACTTATTATTATGTGATTAATTTAGTTTGTGATTTATTTAGTCTTTGCTTTACGTCGTTTGTGATGTATTTAGTCTTTGGTATATTTAGTTTGTGATGTATTTAGTATTTGCTGTACGTAGTTTGTGATTTATTTAGTGTTTGCTATACGTAGTTTGTTATGTATTTAGTCTTTGCTGTACGTAGTGTGTGATGTATTTAGTCTTTGCTATACGTTGTTTGTGATGTATTTAGTTTTTGATGTACGTAGGTTGTGATGTATTTAGTCTTTGCTGTACGTAGTTTGTGATGTATTTAATCTTTGCTGTACGTAGTTTGTTATGTACGTATTTTGTGATGTATTTTATTCGTTATGTATTAAGTCTGTGATGTACATAGTTTGTGACGTATTCAGTTTGAGAAGTATATAGTCTTAGTTTTTATTTGTTGTGATGTATGTTGTCTTTGCTGTACTTAGTTTCAAATGTATTTAGTTTATAATGTATTTAGTCTGTGCTGAACGTAGTTTGTGAACTTATAAGTCTGTGATGAATTTAGTTTGTGATGTATTTAGTCTTTGCTCTACGTCGTTTGTTATGCATTTAGTCATTACTATACGTAGTTTATGATGTAATTTAGTCTTTGCTATACGTAGTTTGTGATGTATTTAGTCTTTGCTTTACGTAGCATGTGATGTATTTAGTCTTTGCTATACGTATTTTGTGATGTATGTAAACTTTGCTGTACGTAGTTTGTGATGCATTTAGTCTTTGCTGTACGTAGTTTGTGATGTATTTAGTATTTGCTGTACGTAGTTTGTGATGTAAATTGCTTGTGCTGTACATAGTTTGTGATGTTTTTGGATTGTGATATACGTAATTTACTTTGTGGTGTATTTAGTTTGTGCTGTATGTAGTTTTTGAAATTTTAAGCTTATGCTGTACGTAATAAGTGATGTATTTAGTTTTTGCTGTACGTATTTTAATTTGTGATGTATTTAGGGTGTACTTTGCGTAGAATAGGATGTATGAAGATTGTGCTGTACGTAGTTTCTGATATAATTTGTTTGTGCTGTGCGTAGTTTAATTTGTGAGGTATTTAATGTATAATGTACGTAAATTGTGATGTATTGAGTTTGTGACGTATTTATTATGTACTGATGTACGTAGTTTGGGATGTATTTAGTTTGCTATGCATTAAGTTTGTGTTGTACTTAATGTGTGATGTACGTATTTGTGGTGTATTTAATTTGTGAAGTATTTAGTTTGTGATGTATTTAGTTCGTGCTGTACGTAGTTTGTGATATATGTAGCTTTGGTTGTACGTATTTTGATTTGTGGTGTATTTTATCTGTGATCTACATTAATTGTGATGTATTTAGTTTGTGACATATTTATTCTGCACTATACGTAGCTTGTGATGTTTTTAGTCTCTTTTGTACGTAGTTTGTGATGTAGGTAGTCTGTGTTGAACTTAGTTTGTGATGTATTTAGTTTGTGATGTACGTATTTTGTGGTGTATTTAATTTGTGATGTATTTAGTTTTCGATGCATTTAATCTGCATTGTACGTAGTTTGTGATGTACGTAGTTTTAAATGTATTTAGTCAGTGATGCACGTAGTTTTAGACGTATTAAGTTTGTGATTTATTTAGTCTGTGCTAAACTTAATTTGTGATGTACTTAGTTTGTGAGGGTGTATTTAGTTTGTGATGTTTTTAGTCTGTTAAGTACCTAGTTTGTTATGTACGTAGTGTACGTAGTCTGTGCTGTACCTAGTTTGTGATGTACGTAGTGTACGTAGTCTGTGCTGTACTTTATTTGTATGTATTTAGTATGTGATGTATTTCGTTTGTGCTGTGCGTAGATTTTGATATATTTATTCTGTGCTATACGTCTTTTATGATTTATTTGTTTGTGCTGTACGTAATTTTTGACGTATTTAGTTTTTGATTTACGTAGTTTGTGGTATGTTTAGTTTGTGATGTATTTAGATTGTGCTGTATGTAGTTTTTTGTTTTGTGTATTTAGTCTGTGATGTACGTAGTTTGTGTTTTTTTTAGTTTGTGCCGTACGTAGATTGGGATGTATTTATTTATTGCTGTACGTTGTTTGTGACGCATTTAGTTTGTGATGTGCGTAGTCAGTGCTGAGATGCATGCTCAAAGTGTTGCCCGAAATGGCCACACGGTCAGCTACAACGCCAAAGCCATGTATGAAAATATTTAAAAAATCAATCGGCCCCGAAGACGCCCAAGGTTACACCCCTAATGCAGTGGCGTAGCCAGGTTTTGACGCTGGGGGAGCGAAATTTTAGGAAAAGGGCCCCACTTTTAGCAATTTTTCCAAATTAATAGAATAACTAAGTGTTATGAGAAAACCCTGTGCCTCAGGATACACACACTGTATAATAGTGCGTTTTTTATTTAACCATTTACAATTCTTTTTCTAGTAGCTAATAGTGATGGGAATTTCTGCAAAATTGATTGCATCTACTGCTCATTTTTAGGATGAACATCTAGTATAGAAAAGTATTTATAGAATCAACGCAAATGCTCTATAGCAGGGGTCGACAACCGAAGGTACGCGTCAGTGCCGTTGCTAGGGATTTGGGGGCCCGAGTGGGGGGTTGCCTCTTTAAGGGCCCCTGCATTTTGACATTCGACATTATGACATAAGAAAAAAATACATTCGGACACTCCTTTGGAGGCCCTTCTCAAGTAGGGGCCCAGGGGGACTTTCTAATTTGGACCCCCTTCCCCCTCCCCAAGCTACGCTACTGGCACGCGTGCAAGGCTTGACACGCAGAACGATTTTCAGTGGCATGGGAAAGACATCCGAGAATATTGTTTTTTTTTTTAATGCAAGTGAAAACAACGTATGTCAGCATAATTAGTGTGTGCTGCATGGCGAACTACACTGGACGTCGACTGTTTAAGTTCAGGAATCTTTGTATGCAAAGCTCCCATCATTGGACTAGCAATCTGTGATTGAATCTATTGTTAAGATAGTAAATTGTATAGTTTCTCAAGTCTCTTCTAGAAGAAAGTCATACGGAGTTTAGGTAAAGTTTTGGATAGATTATTTTCTTGTCTGGAAGCAAATAAGATGTATCTTAATGAAGAAAAAAAATTCCGTTATTGAATGAGGAGAACTGACTGTAGGACTTGGCGACACGTTTAAGTGAGTTAAACTTACATCTACAAGACAGGGTCCAAAATCACTTGAAATGTTGGGCAACTGGAATGGATTTGCATTGAAACTGGGCATATCTTTCCGTGAAATCTATATCTATATTAAAACAATTAACTCGTTTGGTATTACTAGCATCAAATTTGGAGAATTTAATTGAAGGGAGATAATTAATCAGTTTCCTTACATTAATATTTCTAATATGTTTCTTTTTCGCTTCCTTTAAAAAAAAGGCTTACAATTTATAACTCTTAAGTAATCAAATTACATAAGATAGTAGAAAAATATATCAATATTTTATGACTAAATAATGTATATGTACATTTCTAAATATTAAAATAACTACCCAGTTTGTTTAATTATTTCGTATCTCTTCCTCTAAATTGCTTTTTATGGGATGTAATATTCATACTTCGAGTTAAAATAATATGATAGAGTAAATATCAGTTATTATGAGATCAAACATTGAAGACTTTATATCTATTACTAGAATAATTTCTTGACAACTAAATTCATATGTTGATAACTTTTAATGTGTAAGTTGAAAAATGAAATTGTGTATTGGCTACAAATAGATTTTTTTTTAAAAGCCTATAATAACAAACAGTTTAAATTTTTTAATGAAATATAACGCTTTAATGATTTTCTCTATTACGCTACCGCACTAAAAAATTATCTTTTAAAAATAATATAGTTGATCAGTTTGACTTTAACGCTGTTGGCATTCTGAATGATTCAAAATTATTGTAATAAATTAAATTGTTGAAATGCAATTTAAGGAAACAAATTAGAAACAGCATAAATTGTGCTTCGTGGCTTGTTAAAATGATTCATTTTTTTTCTTCCCGAAAAGGCACTTTTTTGAAAAATGGTCGCTCCCCCTGCTCTTCCCCTGGCTACGCTTCTGCGGCCTAATGTCCAAAACTGGAGAAATCATCAAGTAACGAAGCGAAACAGCTTAAACGCTGGATCGAACATTACCTGGAACTGTATGCAACAGTAAAGACAGTCTCCAGCACCGCCCTAGATGACATCCTTGACATGCCGCTTATGGAAGAATTAGATGCCATGCCAACACAGGAAGAACTAAGCAAAGCCATCAACTGCCAAGTCTGTGGAAAAGCCCCTGGGAATGATGGAATACCTCCAGATGCTCTGAAGGATGTTAAAACAGTGCTACACCAGCCCTTGCACGAGCTGCCAGCCCTCTGCTGAGAACAGGGATACATCTCCAAGGACATGAAAGACGCAAACATAGTGACGCTTTTTAAGAATAAGGGCGATAAGCAGCGACTGCAATAACTATCACGCATCTCGCTTCTCAGTTTCGAAGGAAAGGCTTTTACCCGCGATACTCTCACACGTTTGAAGAGATTAGCCTCCTGAGTTTATCCAGAGTCACAATGTTGTTTTCGGGTTGGTCGGTCTACCATAGATATGGTGTTCTCCATGCTGCAGTTGCAGGCAAAATGCGGAGAGCAGCAGATGTCAATCTACATTGCCTTCATAGACCTGACAAAAAGCCTTTGATTTAGTCAGTGGCAGTGAGCTGTTCCAAAAATATTGGCTATCCCCCACACCTACTCGCCATTATCAGAAAACTCCATGATAAAATTAGGGCACAAGTCACTTCAACGGAACCACCTCTGAAGCCTTCCCAGTCAGCAGCGGAGTAAAGCAAGGTTGTGTAATTGCACCAACACTGTTTGCAATTTTTTTCTCTGTACTGCTCCGATACGCCTTCAAAGATAGCGGAGATGGAATCTCGTTAAACACCAGAGCTGATGGAGGACTTTTCAACATTGCCCGTCTCCGAGCCGAAACCACAACGACAGAGGTCCTAATTCGCAAGCTGTATTTGTTGATGATGCGGCCCTTATATCACACACAGAAACAGGCCTACAACATTTTGTGTGAAGCTTCGCCAATGCCTGCAAAGAATTTGGCCTGCAGGTGAGCATAAAGAAGACAAATATCATGGCACAAGACACATGTTCCTCTCGTACCATTATCACAGAAAACGTAAACTTGGAGTTTGTGGACAGCTTCACTTCACGTTACAAAGATGTCAGCCAGAGGGACATGAAAGCAGTCAGCATAAACACAAATGACTGGGAGTTGAAAGCATGGGATCGATCCACCTGGCGCACTGCTGTCAGGGAGTGGGTAAAACTAGCAGATGTATGCAGGATGGAGGAGAACATAGAAAAAAAGAGCTAGGAAAAAGGCAAAGAAAATGGAAAGCACAGAACACGTGTGTAAAAGATGTGCTAAAGACTGTCATTCAAGGATAGGCCTGCTCTGTCACACGAGAAAATGCAACCTCAACCCACGCTGATGCACCATCGTCTCGCGAGACAGTAGGATGCCGAAGTGTCGCGTGCTTATTTATTGAAAAAAAATATATTTGAAAGTAAAACGGCTAATGTTTGTTCATTGGGTGAAGTGAACAACATTTAACATTGTACAGACAGACCAGCTACCAAACCCATAAACTCTAAATCAAAATTTGACTTAAGCGCCATGATTATCTTGATATCTCTCTGTCGTCGTGGTAATACTCTTGTAATTCTTACTGTACATATGTGCTTGTTTCATTATTTTAATTTCTAGTCGGCTGTATACCTACTCTCTCCGACACTCTTCAACATTTACCTGGAAAGAATCATGACCGATGCACTGGAAGACCATATCGGAACAGTCAGCATCGGTGGGAAACAAGTCACCAATCTTCGCTTTGCAGATGACATAGATGGCTTAGCTGGCAGTGAAGATGAACTGAGGGAGTTAACAGCCAAACTGGAGATAACATCATTAGCGTATGGCATGGAAATAAACGCTAAAAAGACCAAAGTTATGGCAAACACGGAGTTTGAATCCGAAATACAAGTGGGCGGTCAGAGACTCGAGAAAGTCTCCTCCTTCAAATATCTGGGATCCATAATATCTGATGTAGGATCCAAGACGGAAATTCTTGAAAGAATAGCCCAAACAACTGCTGTACTTTGCAAGCTAAAAAAACATCTGGCGAAGCAAGACAATCTCACTTTACTCAAAGATTCGACTGATGCGCTCCCTGGCGATGGCAGTTTTTATGTACGGATGTGAAACATGGAGACTTACAGCGGATTTCCAGAAAAGAATCAGAGCCATGGAAATGAGATGCCTACGTAAAATTTTAAACATCTCCTACAATGATCGAGTTACAAATGAGGCTGTCCGTGATCAAATCACCTACGTCATCGGCCCTCATGAGGATCTACTCAGTGCCATTAAATCCAGAAAACTCCGATGGTATGGGCATGTGGCAAGATCCGAAGGCCTGGCGAAAACCATCCTGCAAGGCACAGTGCGAGGTGGAAGAAAGAGAGTCAGGCAGAAGAGACGATGGGATAATGACATCAATGAGTGGACCGGCTTGTCTCTTGCAGACTCCCAGAGGGTGGCGCAGGACCGAGACAAATGGCGTAAAAATATACAACTGTCAAAAAATGGTGCCCCAACGACCCTCACTCGGGTTATGGGATAGAAGAAGAAGAGTATGCATTCACTTACCGTTACACTGTTTCATGTAAAAGCTATCACCCGGTGATGAGACTTTGATTTCAGAAGATACGGAACCGACACAATTGGAACTTTTGAAGATATATGCCTGACATACCAATAATTCCAGACATTCCTGAACACATTGCTAAAATAAAGAAACAAAAAAAAAAGAATTTGATGTAATAGCTCGTGTGTCTTCTTAAAAAAAGCTCGATAATCATAACAACAAATAAGTTTCGTGTGTTTTCGATTCCTAGCAAACATCAAAAGAAGTCTTGTGATATTTACATAATAAAAAAGGTGCATTGTGAGAAATTAGGCTAGCGTAAATAATAAAATTCTGATCATAACAGTTTCTTGAAATTTCTTCGACCAAATCGGTTTAGTCTAGTCTAAAGAAACAAATTGACACACAATAAAGCCAATGTAGGTTTAGAGGCAATGTGGCGAGGCGCCTGAAAGGGTAAACTCTCCATCCTCTCTCCCCACCTCAGACCATTGTCTGGCAGGGGCAACTACCCCCGATGTCAAGGCGCAGTGTCGTAGAGTGCCAATAAGTAATATCTCCTTGATCACACCGAGGCGTGCTCTGCAATGTTCGGTTTTGTAATTAATATTGAATTGACTATTTAAACCGAGAAGGTCCATATTAAAAAAATATTATTAAGTTTTAGAAAATGTTTACTAAATCTAATTGGTATTTTGTTTTATTATTAATTTTCAAGAGTTTAAGGGGTGGAAATTGTCACCAATTCAAAATTAGCCAGCTATCGGCGCCCACAATGGTAATTTATATCCCTTATTGTACTATCGCCTCTCTTACTTTTAAGTGGCCTTCTATGCTCTCTACCGCCACCCCCCACCCCCCACCGTGCACATTGTACGGCTATGCCATTAATAACTATACATTTATCCTCGTGTATTATTTTGTCAGGAAAATAATTTAAAACTTGGAAATTATGAAATTGATCTATTTAATCAACTCAATTCTTTATTGTTCAACTATTTATAATTTGGCAAATACTAGTTTTTCCAATAGTTTAGTGAAAATGGTACCTTCGATCTGAATTATACTTCCATTGCCCTCCTATCACATATTATATCCCCTTCACACACCAGAGCTAAAAATTGATCCATAGGGCCGATGAAGCAGCTCTTGTGAGCTATTTTATTATCTATTTTAATTATTTTCTTTTTATTAATATCTAAGCGTTATGTCTGATGTAAGACGTGGTTGTTAGTAAAGAAAGTGACGTCAGAGTCTTGTTTTGTTGTCTGGGGATGTATGACGTATTGATGTTTCTTTATTAAAACAATATTAAAGATTGAAATATTTTCTGTTGCCTTGAATTATATAACAATTATACTACAACAGCAGCGTTAACCAGTTATGTGGCCATGACATACTGTTGTTGTTGTTCGTCCCTCATTTCCGATTGTGGGGTGTGGCAGCGCCTTGCAGGTCTACTTGGCTTTTCTTTCTGCTCTTTTCTGTTCGGCCCTGGAGATTCTGTTTTGGAGACGTAACGTGCGCTTGATTTTGATTAAAGTGAGGGAGAGTTGCGCAGGTCGTCAGCCTCACTCTCTCGTCCCATGACATACTAGGGAATGTGTGACCAGCAAAATCGCCAACTGCCTTAATTTTAACCCAACTTAAGTACGGGTAGACTCAAGAACAACCTCGAGTCTTAGAAAACAATCCCAGCCTTCACCAGAATTCGAACCCTGCTTCTTTGGTACGCTAGTCGTAGATATATGTATACATATTTATGTAGAGAGAGGGGGAGATGGGTAAATGAATGCATACATAAACTGGTTTGGGTGGGTGGCTGCGTGGATAAATGGCTGAATAGTTATATAAATAAAGTCTACATTGACAACATCTTATCCTTCTTTCAATTAGGATAGTTATTTTTATTAAATACTTACCGATTCGTTTTGAAATGTGGTTGATAACGAACTTGTGAAAGTGAAATCTTTTATCAAAACGAATTGACAAGTTGCTGTTATGGAAAGAATGAAAATAATTCAGGCTCAAAATCATGTTGCATATTAACATTACGTTGTTTTTAAAAATACTTCAGACACATAATATATAACATTTTGTATTCACGAAACATAATCATGTTGAAATGTTTGATATCTTTTGTCATGTTTTGTTGATCCAGGTGTGACGTATTGGGCAAGATTAACGTCACACGCAATTAAGAAAGGTGTAAGTTCTCACCTGCTCCCACCCACGCCAAAGTCAAGAATTGTAATACATGATGCTATCATGCTTGAGCCCATCGTCTCTGACCTTCGCCTCCCCGTCCCTCCTTACTTCCTCGACCAACGAGATACAACATGTATACGAAAATAGACATCTTAAGATGTCCAGCTGGTCAAGTTGACCTCTGTAACTGTGTAACGTAATTAGTCGACCGTGACAAAAGCAAAGTCTGGCCAAGAACATGGACTTGTCGTCCACTACCGCCAAACCCCCCACCTACACCTATGGTCCGAGGCGTGAGAGAACCCCGCCCTCTCCCTAAATCATGATTTTATGTTTTCCCTACTCCTGTCAATCAGGCTAAGGAAACGTGAATAGTTACACCCTTCTCCCAATGCATGCTAGTTAACGATGTCAGTCTTGTTACACCACTTTTAGTTATAGATTTAACTTTAATCTTAGGGCAGTCTAGCTTAGGAGGTCGAGGAGCGGAGTGGGTCGCACTCTGGGCCCCTCCGGGACTTTGTAAAGGCTCCGACCCTAAGTCTATATCTAAGCTATTTATATTGTTGGAATTGTATGATATATATGCAACGGATTATGAAATTTCCATGTGAATAAACTTTAGAATCTAGTGTCTTCGCTCGTGTTCTCTAGTGACTTTATAATCGATGTTGTGAAATCTATTTATTTTAAGTAGGCCCTATAGTCAAACCGCTACATAGTCACTTTGGACAGCCATGAAATTACATACACATTAAATTTAAATATGTGTCAAGGAGTTGTTTTATATCTTCAATTCGTTAATCTCTATCACAGTAGTCCGGCTCATCGCTTAAAACAAAACGCAGCCAACTATGATAGAAAGATAATAATTTATCTCTTATCTATTTATAAAACCACCCTTATAAGGTTTTGATGAGACTAAGCCTAAGTTGATTGTTGAGTATTTATATGTAAAGGAAAGCATACACATACGAGCCTGCATGCAACACAGTGTGACATAATATCGTTCATTTACTTAATCATACAAAAGGCAAGACACACATGAGGCTCAGGTGCAAATCTAATCCCAACTTATAAAGTTTACGTGGTGATTATGTGATCTAAGTACCCAACACGCTACACCAGGACTCTGACGCCTCCAATTATGTCACATTGTTCTAAATTTGGGCCGCCTGATATAAATTCGCCTTTTTGTGTTATGAAAGAACTTAAGTCTAGGTTTTTTAACAAGGTTTAAAGGTAGTTAATATTCCTACGCAGATGTAATCCTTTAGACTTAATGTATTTTTTGAATTCTTCAATGCCTATTTTTGTTAATATTTTTTTTTTTTAATTTAGGCTGCTTAGTTAGAATGTATAATTTTATCTTTATTCGTTAATAATCACATAATATAATTACCGTGAGTTTGTTTATTTAGAGCAGCTTAACCAATGGGGTCAAAAGTTAAATGCATAAATTGAAAACGTCCTCCAAAAGAGAATTTTATTTTATCAACAATATTGCTTAATTCGTTGATTATTTTTTAAAAAATAAACTTACACCTTTTACTAATCACAGAATGTTATAAACTGAGCGCCATTTTCAGAATCATTACTATTTGAACGTTCATTTACTATGTGTTAAAGATATGAAAAATCTTAAAATAAAATTAAACTCTGATCAAATGAGAAATGGTCAAAGGAAAATGATGAATATAATCAAGTTAAATATTAAGAAGCACGAGTTATCTCAGTTTGATTGTCAATCTAATGATTGTCTAATTAAAAACAATCATTTTTCTGTAATGGGCAATTAATTCTGATTAAATTACGCAGTTATATTGTATTCTTGATTAGCACGATAATATTGTGCAAGAAATGATGTTTGAAAGAGAGATTGATCACGTGTAATTTACTAGATAATTTAGTTAACTTTGGGATCTTGAGAAGTCAAGATGTATGAGAATAGTTGTGTTTAAACTAAAATTGAAATTAGGAAACATATTGTCCTGAAGCATCTGAAGCATCCTGAAGCATCTCATTTCCAAGGCGTTTATCTTCAGGACCCTGCTCGGTATCTGTTACAAAGACCATATCTCCAACGAACAGATACGAAAAAGAATACAACAGGAAATTTGAAAATATGAAGACCTGCTCGCCAAGCTAAAAAAAAAAAGAAAACTGGACTGGTATGGCCACGTCACCAGAACCAACGGGCTTGTAAAGACCATCCTGCAGGGTACCACCAGAGAAGGCAGAAAGAGAGGAAGACAAAATAAACGTTGGGAAGATAATATCAGGGAATGGACAAGTACAAAACTGTGCGAGGCATTGAGAACGGCAGAGAGACGGGTGGAATGGAGGAGGCTAGTGTACATGTCATTTGTGGCGCCACAACAGACTACGGCATATGTAGGATGTAGGTAGGAAAGATATTGTAATTCGTGGATTTATGAATTGTATTTTTGATGTAATGAATTTATTAGTGAATTAAATTTATGTCCTTCAATGGTGTTTTATTATTCTGTTGAATATATACATGTGTAATTGAATAAAAAAAATACTGGATAATCATCCAAACGCCCACAACCAAAGTTAATCTCAAAGTTATACTCATAATAGCTACGAGTAGGCCTAATATGAAGTAACATAAATTAAAATAATAATGGCCAAATAATAATCCATTTACACTATGTTGAACGTGAGGCCTTCCAAATAACTCCCCTTGCATATAGTTGTTTATTTATCTTGTTCTTCTTCTTCTTCTTCTTTTAGCCAGTATGCAGAGCTGTTTGCTCTCTTGCAGTCAATGCCAGACAAACATATTTACATGTATTTTTCAGTTGTTCAAAACTGCTATATAGTGTGTTGGTAATGGTAGGTTGTGGGGGGAGCAGAGTGTATCTGAGGTCGGTCAGCTCAGGATATTCAAGCAGGAAGTGGTCTACAGTTTCTTGTGGGCAGGGGCAACGTCTGCAATTAGGTGGGTGAGTTGGGTTTATTCTATTTAGGTGTGAGTTGAGTGCTATATGTCATGTTGTCAACTGGAATATAGTGCGCTGTTCTTTGCGGGGGAGGAACTTTATGTTGTCTTATTTGTTGGGCTGATTCATTTCTCTGTACATTTTTCTTCCAGTTGTTCCCTGAGCCCATTGATTTAGCCATTCCTCCTTAAAGTTGTTTTTAGTATGTTGCACACTGTGTTGTAGCTGATAGGTCTTTCATATTGGTCCATGCTAGCTCCCTTTCTAGCCAGTCTGTTTAGCTTTTTCATTTTCTGGAATGCCAATATGTTCTGGGATCCATTGTAGAGTTATGTTGATGTTGTATGTGCTTATTAGGTAGTCCAGAGTGTGTTCTAATAGGGTGATTTCTTTCAAGCTTGGTGAGGTTTCGCTTGCTACTGTTTGAAGTGCTGATTGAGAGTCGGTGAAAATGACTATATCTGCTGGGGCAAGATGTTTGTTGTTATATTTATGTTCCACTGTCTCAAGGGAAATAATCATGGCATCTACTTCTGCTTGAAAGTTTGTGCAATAGTTCCCACCTGGTGCACTTATCTCAAGGCATTGTTTATCAGGGAAGATCAAGTAAGCGCCTAGTCCTGCATTTATTGTGGCTTTTAATGCTGAGCCATCTGTATAGGTGTGGATGGCTGTATCTGTATAGCTTTCGATGGTTTCTAGTGCACCTACTTTAAGTTCTAGCGGGTTTGATGTTTTGGTTAGGCTTTTTGATATGTAATGTTATGCAAGGGAAATGACTCACGTAAATCAATTGTAATACTAAGACACTTAAGAGTTATATAACATAGATAAAACAAGATTTGGATATTAAATAAAACTTAGAATCTCGCTTGGTAGAACGGAAGTGGTCACATGATCAAACACGCCGGTTTAGTCAGTCTCCTGCAGTATCTTGTAAAGTAAAGACGTATAATTATATTTGGGATGGACTCAGAAATATTTACTATATAATTACTGAACGTGTAATATTATTTCCTGGATGTGAAATGTAATTGTGATCAATGTAAATTAAATATTATATGCTGCAGAGGAGCGTTTCTTTCATTTGATTACACAATTGAAAGTGTTGTATTATTTCATCTGTCGATGTCGGACAGCCTAAGCAAAGGTAAAATATATATGGCATCCTTCCATCCTCAAGGGACGATGGCGCAGTCTCCTTTCTCTCTGCCTCTCGCCTTTCTCCTGGATCGTTTCTCTTCGCTTCTTTCTGTGAGGGTGGCTTCTGCAGCTTGAGTTCCCTCGCGCACCTTGGACCGCCAGGAGGTGCGTTCATCAGCATGGCTCTCCCACGTGTTTGGCTCAATGCGTGCCGGTAATAGGTCTTTCTTGCAGACGTCTTTTAACCGCAGGCAAGGGCGACCCCTCTTTCTTGTACCGGCTGCCAGCTCTCCATACAGTAGGGCTCTTGGGATGCGCTCCGCACCCATCCTGTGGACATGGCCTATCCATCGCAGGCGTCTCTCACTTAGGATTTAGTTTATGCTCAGCATATGGCTTCTCCTGAGCACCTCCACATTTGTGACTCTTTCTTGCCTTTTGGTGTGGAGTATCCTGCGCAGGCATCGCAGGTGGAAGCTATTGAGCTGCTTTATTTGCTTAGCGTATGTAGCCCAGGTCTCGCTTCCATAGAGAAGTGTGCTTAGCACACAGGCCTGGTAGACAGAGATTTTATCCTATCAGTGAGTTGAGCATTATCCCATACTCTTTGGTTGAGCCTTGCCATTAAAGATACTGCCTTACCGATTCTGGTTTGTATTTCTTTTTCCAGGGACAGTGAGCTTGAAATGTTGCTGCCAAGGTATGTGTAGTCCTCGACAACATCCAGAGTGTTTCCCTCAATTGAGATTGCTGGGAGGCATTCTGCACCTTGCCTCATAATGTTGGTCTTTTTTAGGCTTATTGTTAGGCCGAATACTTTGTACGCCTCCGAGAATCTACTGACCATTTGCTGGAGTCCTTCTTCTGTATGTGAAACAAGGTAAAAGGTAAAATACTACTTTATTAACTATAATAAATAATCCGAAGAGACACGAAATTATTGTATAATGGGAAAGACAAGAAATAACCCATTAACCATTTTGTTGTTCAAAGAGGTTTTAATTCTTGGTTGCCTTTGTCTTCCACCGGGGGGTAAAAGCGAATGTCTTGTAATTGGTTTTTGGTGAGGTGGTGCTTTTTTGTAGTTCGTCTGCTATTTGCAATAGGGACTTTTGTTTCTTTTTTTTAGGCTGTTCTGTTGCGTTCAATATGTATTTTGTTTGGGTGGTCATTCTCCAGTCTTTTGTACCTTTCCACTGCTTCTAAGGCTGCTCTGTCTCGTCTTAGTTGCAGTGTTTCAATGTTTATTTCACACGCTGCTGTGGGTGTAGATCTCATACCCCCACTGATGAGGCGCAGTGCTTTGTGCTGTATTGTGTCTATGGTATTTAGCTGTGTCCGGTTGGCTGTTGTTTGTAGGGTCAGGCAGTATTCTAGGGCTGATCTTATATACCCTATGTATAAATTCCTTAAAGTGTTTTTTCTGCCCTCAATGCAGTGCTGGATAGATGTTTTATAATGTTCAGCCTTTTTGTAGCTTTTTCTTTTAAGTCAGCCATAAAGTTTTTTAAGGATAATTTTTGATCAAGTTTCAAGCCCAGGTATTTTTCTGTTGTCCAAATTAGAACGTCATCTGCATACACTGCTTTGTTTACTGTGATGAGATCAGGTAGGTCATTGATGAATATTAGGAAGAGTGTGCAGCTAAGGGCTGATCCTTGAGGAAGTCCTTCCTCCAGGGTCCTGGGGAGCTTTATTTAGTTCTTGTTGTGTTGTTGTGTAAACAGTGTTTCAAAAGTGTTTATGTTGGCTGATGGGCTTTTCTCTTGTTTTTTCAATAGTTTTTTAAAAGGTTTTATCCAGGTGCTTTCTCGGCTTTGTTTTGTTTGTGCTTGCAAAATGTTTGTTGAAGATCTCAGCTCTTTTCTTGTTTTTTTGTTGTTAGGGATTTCCCATGGGTCATGGGCCATGGGTTGCTTTTAGTCTTGTTGCCTGCTAACTGATGTAGAAGTGTCCATGCCCTGCGTCCATCCTTTCTGAGATCAAGGTGTTCACATGTTTTGACCCACTTAGCTTTTTTATTGACTTTTATGTAATACTAGCTGATATGTGCCCGATTCTTCGAACGGGCTTTTTTTAGAATATGCTTGACACATTATAGTTTTTTAGTTTTGGTTTTGCAACATACATAAAGTACTATGTTGTTTTTTTTTAAAGTTAGTTCCGGCAAATTAAACATAGCCCGGCAATTTAAACATTGCCCGGTAAAATAAACATTGCCCGGCAATTTAAACATTGCCCGATAATATAAACATTGTCCGGTAGTATAAACATTGCCCGGCCATTTAAACATTGCCCGTTAATATAAACATTGCCCGTTAATATAAACATTGCCCGGTAATATAAACATTGTCCGGTAATTTAAACATTGCCCGGTAATATAAACATTGCCAAGTAATTTAAACAATGGCCGTTACCAAGGGTATAAGCCTAAAGGTGCCTATACACTTTGCCCGCAAATATAAACATTGCCCGGTAATATAAACATTGCCCGGTAATTTAAACATAGCCCGGTAAAGTATTAAAGTAGTGATAGATTAAGAAAATCAACTACAGTATTGGTAGTGTAAAGAATTTATGTTGTTTACGGGACGTAGGCAATTTAAACATGAAGAAAATTTGTTCTCGTCATTGAGATAAAATCCATGCACATAGTGTGATGACGTCAATTAAAAAAAATCATTGAAAAATGTCCCTTCATTGCTAAAAAATCTATGCGCAAACTTTGATGACGTCATCCTTAAAATAATCTCAACGCCATCCTTTTTTTTTTATTTTGTGAAGACAAATTATAAAAAGTTGTACTGGCAAATTCAATGTGAATCAAAAGTTGTGTTTTATTCGCGTTTTTTGACCAAACTGACCACTGCGGTCATTTAATTTTTTTTTTAAATTTGACAGTGTTCACCACCGTAACGCAAAGAATATTTGTAGCACATTTCACGTTTTTATGTCCAGTATTTAAAAAGATTATGCGGTATGTACATACATAGCCACATAGATACATATTCCTTTTGAGATTTATATATATATAAGCCGGTATGTGCCCGGTCCTCCGAACCGGCTAAAAGTTATGTTTACATACACTCTAACTGCTTGAGCAGTTATAATGAGATTGCCCGCACGACCTACGACACGAATTTAAACGTGAGGTAATTTTTTATTTTCCCGCTACAACATAAATTACCCGTTAAAATCATTACCCATTACCCATTATAACAATTAAAAAATAGCCCGCTATAAATTACGACGCAAATTAAAACGTGAATATATTTTGTTCTATTCATTGATAAAGAACATTCGACAGTACTTTTATTTTTAAAAAAATGATTGTTTGATATATTTTTTTACGACAAACATTAAGTCGCAGACCTATGTTGTGTTGTTTTTGTTTATTTGCTATTTATTTATTTATTGTTGCTTTGGAAGCAAACTTAGAATTAAATTTTCTATTCAACATGTAAAACAACAACAAATGAAACCCAGATAAAATAATGTTTATAAAACGTATACGACATGAATTAAAACTTTAAAAAGTTAGTTCCGGCAATTTGAACATTGCCTGGCAAATTAAACATTGCCCGGTAATATAAACATTGCCCGGTAATTTAAACATTGCCCGGTAAATTAAACATTGCCCGGTAATTTAAACATTGCCCGGTATTATAAACATTGCCCGGTAATTTAAACATTGCCCGGTAATTTAAACAATGGCCGTTACCAAGGCGATAAGCCTAGAGGTGCCCAGTTCTCGGAACTGGATAAAATAACCCATGGAGTTATGAGCAATAGTCTTAAGTGGTAATAAAGTATTTTCCGGTAACTTAAACCATTTAAATATTGCATTCTACAAATTACGACGCAAATTAAAACAAAATTGTGTTCCCTTCTTAAACGCATAAATAAGAAAAATTTGATGACGCTATATAATTATAAGCTTAAATATATAGTGTAACCAGGACCACTGCGTTTAAATAAGCTTAGTAATGCGTCGGTATTACTTCCCGAAACAGAAAAAAAATGCTAAATCTATTTGCTTTGTCCTATGTTTGTAAAGTTTTAAATTATTAATTAGTATTAAGTCATGTATTCACATTGTAAAGTATTAAAGTATTGATAGATTAAGAAAATCAACTACAGTATTGGTAGTGTAAAGAATTTATGTTGTTTACGGCACGTAGGCAATTTAAACATGAAGAAAATTTGTTCCCATCATTGAGATAAAATCCATGCACATAGTTTGATGACGTCAATTTAAACATGAATGAAAAATGTCCCTTCATCACTAAAACATCCATGCGCAAACTTTGATGACGTCATAAAATAATCTCAGCGCAATTTTTTTTTTTCTAACTTTGTGACGAAAAACTATAAAAAGTTGTACTGGCAAAGACAATGTGAATCAAAAGTTGTGTTTTATTCACGTTTTTTGACCAAACTGACCACTGCGGTCATTTTAATTTTTTTAAAACCTTGACAGTGTTCACCGCCGTAACGCAAAGAATATTTGTAGCAAATTTCACGTTTTTATGTCCAGTATTTAAAAAGATTATGCGGTATGTACATACCCAGCCAGCCAGCCACATACATATTCCTTTTGAGATTTATATATATACAAGCCGGTATGTGCCCGGTCCTCCGAACCGGCTAAAAGTTATGTTTACATACACGCTAACTACTCAGGCAGTTATAATGAGATTGCCCGCATGACCTACGACACGAAATTAAACGTGAGGTAATTTTTTATTTGCCCGCTACAACATGAATTACCCGTTAAAATCATTACTCATCACCCATTATAACAATTACAAAATTGCCCGCTAAAAATTACGACGCAAATTAAAACGTGAATATATTTTGTTCTATTCATTGATAAAGAACATTCGACAGTACTTTTATTTAAAAAAAAGTGATTGTTTGATATATTTTTTTACGACAAACATTAAGTCGCAGACCTATGTTGTGTTGTTTTTGTTTATTTGCTATTTATTTATTTATTGTTGCTTTGGAAGCAAACTTAGAATTAAATTTTCTATTCAACATGTAAAACAACAACAAATGAAACCCATATAAAATAATGTTTATAAAACGTATACGACACGAATTAAAACTTTAAAAAGTTAGTTCCGGCAATTTGAACATTGCCTGGCAAATTAAACATTGCCCGGTAATATAAACATTGCCCGGTAATTTAAACATTGCCCGGTAAATTAAACATTGCCCGGTAATTTAAACATTGCCCGGTATTATAAACATTGCCCGGTAATTTAAACATTGCCCGGTAATTTAAACAATGGCCGTTACCAAGGCGATAAGCCTAGAGGTGCCCAGTTCTCGGAACTGGATAAAATAACCCATGGAGTTATGAGCAATAGTCTTAAGTGGGGATAAAGTATTTTCCGGTAACTTAAACCATTTAAATATTGCATTCTACAAATTACGACGCAAATTAAAACAAAATTGTTTTCCCTTCTTAAACGCATAAATACGCAAAATTTGATGACGCTATATAATTATAAGCTTAAATATATAGTGTAACCAGGACCACAGCGTTTAAATAAGCTTAGTAATGCGTCGGTATTACTTCCCGAAACAGAAAAAAAATGCTAAATCTATTTGCTTTGTCCTATGTTTGTAAAGTTTTAAATTATTAATTAGCTTTAAGTCATGTATTCACATTGTAAAGTATTAAAGTATTGATAGATTAAGAAAATCAACTACAGTATTGGTAGTGTAAAGAATTTATGTTGTTTACGGCACGTAGGCAATTTAAACATGAAGAAAATTTGTTCCCATCATTGAGATAAAATCCATGCACATAGTTTGATGACGTCAATTTAAACATGAATGAAAAATGTCCCTTCATCACTAAAACATCCATGCGCAAACTTTGATGACGTCATAAAAATAATCTCAGCGCATTCTTTTTTTTCTAACTTTGTGACGAAAAACTATAAAAAGTTGTACTGGCAAAGACAATGTGAATCAAAAGTTGTGTTTTATTCGCGTTTTTTGACCAAACTGACCACTGCGGTCATTTTAATTTTTTTAAAACCTTGACAGTGTTCACCGCCGTAACGCAAAGAATATTTGTAGCAAATTTCACGTTTTTTCATGTCCAGTATTTAAAAAGATTATGCGGTATGTACATACCCAGCCAGCCAGCCACATACATATTCCTTTTGAGATTTATATATATACAAGCCGGTATGTGCCCGGTCCTCCGAACCGGCTAAAAGTTATGTTTACATACACGCTAACTGCTCAGGCAGTTATAATGAGATTGCCCGCATGACCTACGACACGAATTTAAACGTGAGGTAATTTTTTATTTGCCCGCTACAACATGAATTACCCGTTAAAATCATTACTCATCACCCATTATAACAATTACAAAATTGCCCGCTAAAAATTACGACGCAAATTAAAACGTGAATATATTTTGTTCTATTCATTGATAAAGAACATTCGACAGTACTTTTATTTTAAAAAAAGTGATTGTTTGATATATTTTTTTACGACAAACATTAGGTCGCAGACCTATGTTGTGTTGTTTTTGTTATTTGCTATTTATATTTTTATTGTTGCTTTGGAAGCAAACTTAGAATTAATTTTTCTATTCAACTTGTAAAACAACAACAAATGAAACCAATAAGAAACAAAGAAGAAACATTTTTTTTTAAATTGTTTTCAATGTAATCGCATAATAATATTTTACATACACTTTATCTACCCATGGAGTTATAATGAGATTGACCGCTACACGGTTAATATATAAGGCGATTCATAAAACCTTGCCCGTTAAAAAGTTTATCGATGTATACGTCACAAATTTAAATGTGAATGACATTTTGTACGCCCGCTAAAAACGAATTGAACTGCAACGTGAAATATTTCCCGCTAGAAACGAATTGAAACGTGAAATATTGTCCTCTCGAAAGCTGTTAATGCGTATACGCCCGCTACAAACGAATTGAAAAAGCTACAAGTTATGTTTACATACATTCTAACTACTCAAGCAGTTATAATGAGATTGCACGCAACAACTACAAAGTTTATATTTCGTATACGACACGAATTAAAACGTGAATATATTTTTTTCTATTCATTCATAAAATACATTAGCAAACATTGAAGCAAAGTTAATTTTAAATGAATACGCAAAATTTGATGACGTCATAACGAAAAGCTGGCTAGCTATCTCTGCGCAAACTTTGATGATGTCATCCTGAAAAAAATCTCAACGCCATCCTTTTTCTTATTTTATTAGCGCGATCGATCGAAAAACTATAAAAAGTTGGAACGGCAATTTTAACATGAACCCAAAATATGTCGTTTTATTCGCGTTTTTTGACCAAACTGACCACTGCGGTCATTTTAATTTTGTTAAAACCTTGACAGTGTTCACCGCCGTAAGGCAAAAAATATTTGTAGCAAATTTCACGTTTTTATGTCCAGTATTAAAAATGATTATGCGGTATGTACATACATACATACTCCTTTTGAGATTTATATATATACTAGCCGATATGTGCCCGATTCTTCGAACGGGCTTTTTTTTAGAATATGCTTGACACATTATAGTTTTTTAGTTTTGTTTTTGCAACATAAATAAAGTAGTATTTTTTTGTGGTCAGTATTTATTTGATTTATTTTTGTTTTGCACACTTTATTATACACCAATTCAATATACAACTAAAAAGGAAAAACAAATAATAATATTTTTTTTTTATTTCTTGCTCAAAGTATGACCACTATGATCGAATTTTGTAAGTTTATTGGGTAATTAAACTCTTTCTGTAAAACAGAACTCACATGTCATTTAAAAAGTACTGTTAATTCAAAAATGATTGTTTGATATATTTTTTGCTACAACATTAGTCGTAGATCAATATTAATTTTTTGTTTGTTTGTTTGTTTGTTGTTATTTGCTATTTATTTATTGTTGCTTTGTAAGCAAGTTTAGAATTAAATTTTAAGTTCAACAGGAAAATTAATAACAACTAAAACCGATATGAACCATAGTTTATACAACGTATACGACATGAATTAAAACTTTAAAAAGTTGGTCCGGCAAATTCAAACATTGCCCGGCAATATAAAAATTTCACGCTACATAGTTTATAAGACGTATACGATACAAATTAAAACTTTAAAACGTTGAGCTCGGCAATTTAAACATTGCCTGGCAATTGAAAAATTTCCCGCTACAAAGTTTATAAGATGTATACACAGAATAGGTATAGAACAGAATGCACAATCCCTATATACGCAGTCACTAAAAGTTACCATTTTCCGCAATGCATCGGTCGCTAGAGAAGCTACTATAGTAAAATGAGAAAGTATATCTACGTCTGCCATAAATATATACAATATATATAGGGCCTACATTATCTTTCATTATAGGCTTACTTTTATATAAATTTGACTTAATTACCCATTTTGTTTTGAACATTATATGATCAGGCCAATATGATGTAAAAATATTTATTACCCGGTACTGATTTGAAAAAAAAATGGCTTAGACGTAGCTCGGTACCGGTAACTAAATTGCTACGGCTACCGGTACATAGATATATATACTTTTTAAACCAAAATAAACTTTTAAAATTATGAAGGGAAATAGGCATATAATTCATAATGAGTTAATATGAGGTTGTTTATGCTGTTGTTTATCCTTTATGGAGTCAGGAAAGCCATGCAGTTTGACATGCTCTTTTTTACGATAATCAGTCGTTTTCGCATCATTGTTGTAGTTTGTTAACACAACCGTTTATGCACATTTTGCCTGAAATATTAGCTTTGGGTGTTCGAACTTGTAGATTTGAAGAAAAGGACGTTGTAGGCTAAATAAGCATAAATATAGAGTGTAACCAGGACCGCTGCGTTTAAATAAGCTTAGTATGGCGTCGGTATTACTGCCCTAAACAGAAATAAAATGCGATTGCGCATTCTGTTTTATACCTATTCTGTGGACATATACAACACGAATAAAAACGTGAAGGAATTTTTTATTTGCCAGATACAACGTAAGATACCATTAAAACCATTAATCATTACCCATTATAACAATTTAAAAATATCCCGCTATAAATTACGACGCAAATTAAAACGTGAATATATTTTGTTCTATTCAATCATAAAGTACATTAGCAAAGGTTGAAGCGAAGTTAATTGAAATGAATACGCAAAATTCGATGACGCCATAAAAAAAAAGACAACCAGCTATCCCTGCGCAAACTTTGATGACGTCATATAAAAATAATCTCTACGCGTCCTTTTGTCTTATTTTTTTAGCGCGATTGATCGAAAAACTATAAAAAGTTGGAACGGCAAATTCAACATGAACCCAAAATATGTCGTTTTATTCGCGTTTTTTGACCAAACTGACCACTGCGGTCATTTTAATTTTTTTTAAACCTTGACAGTGTTCACCGCCGTAACGAAAAGAATATTTGTAGCAAATTTCACGTTTTTATGTCCAGTATTTAAAAAGATTATGCGGTATGTACATACCCAGCCAGCCAATTACATACATACATATTCCTTTTGAGATTTATATATATATATACTAGCTGGTATGTGCCCGGTCCTCCGAACCGGCTAAAAGTTATGTTTACATACACTCTAACTACTTAAGCAGTTATAATGAGATTGCCCGCATGACCTACGACACGAATGTAAACGTGAGGTAATTTTTTATTTGCCCACTACAACATAAATTACCCGTTAAAATCATTACCCATTACCCTTTATGACAATTAAAAAATAGCCCGCTATAAATTACGACGCAAATTAAAACGTGAATATATTTTGTTCTATTCATTGATAAAAAACATTCGACAATACTTTTATTTTAAAAAAATGATTGTTTGATATATTTTTTTACGACAAACATTAAGTCGCAGACCTATGTTGTGTTGTTTTTGTTATTTGCTATTTATTTATTTATTGTTGCTTTGGAAGCAAACTTAGAATTAAATTTTCTATTCAACATGTAAAACAATAACAAATGAAACCCAAAAGAAACAAAGAAGAAATTATTTTTTTTGTTAAATTGTGTTCAATGTAATCGCATAATGATTATTTACATACACTTCACATATCCATGGAGTTATAATGAGATTGCCTGCTACACATTTAATATATAAGGCAATTAAAAAAAAACTTGCCCGATACAAAGTTTATCGATGTATACGTCACAAATTTAAATGTGAATGACAGTTTGTACGCCCGCTACAACCGAATTGAACTTAAACGTGAAATATTTCCCGCTACAAACGAATTGAAAAAGCTAAAAGTTATGTTTACATACACTCTAACTACTCAAGCAGTTATAATGAGATTGCACGCAACAACTACAAACTTTATATTTCGTATACGACACGAATTAAAACGTGAATATATTTTGTTCTATTCATTCATAAAGTACAATAGCAAACATTCAAACAACGTTAATTTAAGATGAATACGCAAAATTTGATGACGTCATTAAAAAAGACGGCTAGTTAGCTCTGTGCAAAATGTGATGACGTCATAAAAATAATCTCAGCGCATCCTTTTTTTTCTAACTTTGTGACGAAAAACTATAAAAAGTTGTACTGGCAAAGTCAATGTGAATCAAAATATGTGTTTTATTCGCGTTTTTTGACCAAACTGACCACGGCGGTCATTCAAATTTTTTTAAAACCTTGACAGTGTTCACCGCCGTAACGCAAAGAATATTTGTAGCAAATTTCACGTCTTTATGTCCAGTATTAAAAAAGATTATGCGGTATGTACATACCCACATATATACATACATACATACATACATACATAATCCTTTTGAGATGTATATATATAGTAGATATGATATGATATGATATGATATGACTAGCTGATGTGCCCGATTCTTCGAACGGGCTTGTATAGACTATGTTTGACACACTATAGTTTGTTTATTCTTTTTTTGTAGATTTTTTTTGCAACATTCATAAAATTGTTGTTATTTTGTTGTGGTCAGTATTTATTTTTGTATTGTTGTTTTGCAGAGATTAATATACACCCATTCAATATACAACTAAAAAGGAAAAACAAATATTCAATTTTTTTTTAATTCTTGGTCAAAGTATGCCCCCTTGCGATCTAATGGTGTTAAGTTTATTTGGTAGTTAAACTTTGTTTCTGTAAAACAGAATTGACATGTCATTTCGACAGTACTTTTAATTTTTAAATTATTGTTTGCTATATTTTTTAAAGATAACATTAAGTCGTAGACCTATGTTATTGTTGTTTTGTTTGTTGTTTTTTATTGTTGTTGTTATTTGCTATTTATTCATTTATTGTTGCTTTGGAAGGAACTTAGAATTACATTTTAAATTCAACATGAAAAACAATAACAAATGAAACCCATAAGAAACAAAGAAGAAACTTTTTTTTTTATGTTTGTTAAATTATGTCCAATGATCGCATAATGATATTTTATTGGAAAATAAAATTATTTCTGTCTTACGAATTTGACAATAATTTTTTTAAAATCAATACTTTGCAATAGGCCATATGCTCATTGTAACACATCTTTATATACAACATTCCTTGTTTTTGACATTGGTGCAAATATGAATAGTTGATTAGGAGAGCCAACTCTTGAGCAGGCAACATATAATTGCCCATGGGAGAAACATGGATATTCCACATTAATTCCAGTGCATTTGATTGATTGACCCTGTGACTTGTTAATTGTAATGGAAAATGCCAACCTGACGGGAAACTGCAGACGCTTGAAAGAGAAGTGCATGTCTGTTGGAATAATTGGGATTCTTGGAATAAACACATCTTCTCCTTTTCCTTTCCCAGTCAACACTGTCGCTTCTATCACATTAGGGAATAAACTTTTGATGCATAAGCGTGTTCCATTACAGAGTATTGGCGGGTTAATGTTGCGGAGTAGAATTATGGGTGAGCCAATTTTGAGTTGAAGCATATGCGGTGGCATCCCGGGTGTGTCCAGAGAATTTAAAAATTCCGTAGGGTAGTTAACGGTTTCATTGACATCCGTGACGGAATCAAATGATGCGTATTCAGTACATGTTCCGGGTATCATGTCCTGAATCAGGCCATTCAACTCACTGACAGATGTGTTCTTAGAAGCAAGAATTGCTCGGTCACACAGCCATTCCTTGTTAAGGTAATTTTCCGAAAGTTTCGGATACACTTGGTGGATAAGATCTTGTAGGGATGTCACTCTTTTGCAGAAGTCATCAAAAAAGGTAATGTCCCCTGATTTCATCTGCGTGGGGTAAGTCCCTTCACCAATGTGTAAAAGATTTTCAGCAAAAAAGTGTGTACTTGCTTCTTTTTGTTGCTGCACTCTCATATTTGTTCTTAATTTTATTGTTTTAACATTTCGCCAAAGAAAAGAAGATTTAAGGCAAGCATTGATTTCATCCGCTGGTGTTGACCTTGGTATGACAGGAAGAGTTTGACGAAAATCGCCAGCTAACACCACCAGAGCACCTCCCATGAGTTGACTATTGTCTCTTAAATCCTGCAATGTTAAGTCAAGAGCTTCAAGTGACTTTTTGTGCGCCGTTGTACATTCATCCCATACAATGATTTTGCAGGTTTTTAGAACCTTTGCTTGGCAAGAGGCTTTGCTAATGTTTCATGTTGGATGTTGCTCATTGGCAATATTTAGAGGTAACCGTAGAGCCGAGTGCGCCGTTCATCCTCCATCTAATAACGTCGAAGCAATTCCAGATGATGCTATTGCGATTGCCAAATCACGTTTCATTCTTATTTCTGCAAGGATTATGTTTATTAAGAAGGTTTTTCCTGTTCCTCCAGGAGCATCGAGAAAAAATATTCCTCCTTTTTCTTCACTGACATGATTCATAATAACCTCATATGCTTCAGTTTGATCGCTGTTTAACAGAACTTTGTTGGATTCTACATATTTGTGTAGTTCTTCAATGTTATAGTTTTTTTCTCTTATCAGGTCTTTGTCTAGAATATCCCGCTCATTTCTTTTAGGAGGCTGTAATCCTAAGTCTGGTAGTGTTTTGTTGTTTATTGATAAACATTTATCCTCCAACAGAATTAGGGCCAAGTTGAAAATATCTGAAGAACAATTTAAACGAAGTGTTGAACTTGCTCTAATTGAGTTATCACGTGGTAAATCTTCGCTCAAGGACTCTCTATACTTCTCCCACAAACCGTTTGGATTGGATGGGTTGCATATAGTAAGAATAATGCAAAAAATATTTCTTATCTGCTCCGGAGAAGATCTTAAAACAGCCTCTGATAAAGTGTGGTCCCAATGTCTATCATCTTCAAGTAATCCACGCCTTTGGCAAGCTTCTCTGAAAGTCTGGCAAACTTCACCGTTTACAGTTTTTAGATATTCAAAAGAAGTAGGTCCTCGAACTGCATGAAGAAGATTGAGAAAATAGCACTCTGCGTTGTTTGGGTTGACTGTATAGACACGACCCAATGCTTCACTTGCTACGGCATCTTCACCTGCAACTGGTACACCTTGTTTTCTTTTGCAAAACACCTTTTTGGACTTATTCCAAGTGTAAAAGCGAGGTACTTCTGGATATAGCAGTGTCCTGGCAAAAGCGTCAAATTGGCATAATTGAAAAAAGCTGTCAGAGTTGTATTTGGTGGTCTTTCTGCAAGGGCTTGCGCGTTTTCACGTGTGAAGTAAACTCTCTGCCCGTTCTCTAAGTGAACATTGAGATGAACTACTGTCGGGTGGCGTTCGTGAATTGGGAAACTCATAATGCGCCAAACCGCTTCGTTGCTACTGATGTATCTCCCTATCATGTACCGAGACACTTCATCAAGAGCGTTGTCATCTGTCACTCCAAAGACAGCCATGTCACTTCCTTTGTTTACATATTTGCAGATGTATTTGATAGATTTCACAGAGCTACAGTACTCGAAATTTATGTATGCGAGAAATATTTTGGAAAGAATTGGAGAATAAGGAACAACCCACTTGTTGTCCACTTCGACTTCCGTGTTGCCTTTAATTTTAATTGTTGCCGTGAAACCACCGTCTTGTGGGGCGCGTCTTCTGTAAACTGGATAGCCATCTTCACCAGTCTGTGTATCTTTAATTAATTTCCTAGGATATTTTTTGCTGCATTTTCCGTCTTTCATACAGGGTGCGTTGGTATTGAGATGTCCGCATGGTCCATGAATCATATTTTTCTTCACTACTGCAAACAGATTAGGGTCCGTCTCTGGATCTGGAAACTCGGCAGATATTATTTGATCAATATTGACTGGGTGTAGTTTTTCCTTCAACCAAATTAAAATGTGGGAGTGTGAAAGTCCTCTTTTCTGCCATTCAATGGAGTACATCCAGCATCGGGTTTCTCCAAAAATATTATATTTAGTTAAAATATCAATGAGTTTGATCTGTTTTTGTCTAAACACTCTTGCTATTATGTCTTGACGATCACTTGACGTCTGGCCAAATAAAAGTGATTCTTTGATTTCACCCCAGTCAGGATTGCACGTAAATGTGATAAATAGGTCTGGGCGTCCATAGGATCGAACATAAGACAGTGCATCTTGTGCATATTCCTGCATCTGTCTAGGGCTTCCGGTGAAAGTTTCTGGGAGAATCACAACTTTCCCAATATTTTGAATGTCCCCATCGTTCACCAAAGCATCCTTGAGGTGTATATAGTCTTCCACGCGCAGCTTATTTTGATTTAGACGTATGTACAGGAGTCGCTCACTCTCAATTTTTGCATACATGTCCACAACGTATTGATGGTATAGTTGTCGACATTGTAAAATATGATTTGTGGATCCATTTCTGATCATCAACCTGTATGCATAAAAGTCTAATGCTGAAACTTTTTTAACAGTTGGTGCACCTGTTACAGGATCAACCTGCTTCAGGTTGAAGTGGTATCCATCCTCGCCTTCACAAAATATGAGCGGGTATTGAAGAGCATCGTACGATCGATGTGTTTCTGAAATGCGTTGTAGTGAATTACTTCGCCTCTGAATTATGATGTCACGTTGATTGAAATCGTGGTCTGACATAATGATGGCGACTTCATTTACTTGAGGAGCATTAAAGCGACGTTCTTGTTCACCGGGCTCTCTTTTGTCTGTACGGATAACAACCTTGTATTCATCATTGGGCATGTTTTCTAGTGAAGTTTTGAAAGTATTAATGAGATGGTTGTTTTCATGAAGCATCCTTTGTAAGCTTAAAACAATATTGCGTCTCACCCCGGGGATACAATCGCATCGATGATCTACTTCAATCTGCTCATTTCCCATAAAGTAGACTTGTAGAAATTGTGGGTTTTGATCAGGAAGCGGGAGAAGAGATCCGATCCGGTGGTATACCTGTCCTTGTACTTTAAGAGTTGTTGCAAAACCGTTAAGATCCACTATTGAGGTAGCACCAAAAGACGTCATCTGAAAACATGAATTGTATCTTCTCAGATTACGCAGGAAATGTTTTGACTCTGAAGTCGTCCCAGACATTAATAACTGCAGATCATTGGGCGGTGTATTCAGGGGAGTAAGTTTAACTTTTCCACTCCTGCAGCACATTCCTGGTGGTTCTGTTTTAAATTTCTTTGCTTGACAATATTTACATATTTAGATCATTCCTCCAATATCAACATAAGGGTGTTGAGCGTAATCATGTTGGCGGTCATATTGGAATCCAGCTAAATTCAAATGTGAACTTCGTGACACCCTTGCCGTGTTTGCACTTTCCCGCTTTTTTTCAAGACGTTTCTGTCGCTCCTCTAAAGACTCGGTATCTCTTGATGTGGTTGCTATTTCTCTCAATTTTTCAAGACGTTTCGTCGCTCCTCCAAAGACTCGGTATCTCTTGATGTGGTTGCTATTTCTCTCATTTTTTCAAGACGTTTCTGTCGCTCCTCTAAAGTCTCGGTATCTCTTGATGTGGTTGCTATTTCTCTCATTTTTTCAAGACGTTTCTGTCGCTCCTCCAAAGACTCGGTAGCTCTTGATGTGGTTGCTATTTCTCTCATTTTTTCAAGACGTTTCTGTCGCTCCTCCAAAGTCTCGGTAGCCTTTGATGTGGTTTCTCCTTCCCGCTTTTTTTCAAGACGTTTCTGTCGCTCCTCCGAAGTCTCTGTAGCTCTTGATGTGTTTGCTTTTTCTCGCATTGTTTCAAGCCGTGTTCGACGCTCCTCTGATGATTCTATGGCTCTTATTGTCCTAGCCCTTTCCCTTTCTTTGTCATGTCTAGTATCAATTTGTTCAACAGTTTCATCTTTTCGCAAACGTTTGGCTTTTATTGACTTTGGATTCTTTTGTCCAATTAGTTTTCTTTTCTTTGGAGGCATTTAAAGTATTGGCTTGGAAAGTTTATCAATATTTATATATTCAACAATAATGTAGATATCTTGTATTGACTTAAACAGTTTATCAATATTTATATATTCAACAATAATGTAGATCTCTTGTATTGACTTGGACAGTTTATCAATATTTATATATTCAACAATAATGTAGATCTCTTGTATTGACTTGGAAAGCTTATCAATATTTATATATTCAACAATAATGTAGATCTCTTGTATTGACTTGGACAGTTTATCAATATTTATATATTCAACAATAATGTAGATCTCTTGTATTGACTTGGACAGTTTATCAATATTTATATATTCAACAATAATGTAGATCTCTTGTATTGACTTGGACAGTTTATCAATATATTTATATTTAACAATAATGTAGATCTCTTGTTCACAATATTGTTACTACCTTGATTTGTAAATGATCACATAAATACTAATTTTAACAATAACAAATGTTGCCCTTCTTGTTATTTTGAAAGAGAAATGGGCTTACATCTATATACAATCATGTATCATATATCAATATCATACATATCATAAACAAATAAATGCAGCATACAATAAATAGTTACTATTTTTAACAATAACAAATGTTGCACTTCTTGTTAGTTTTTAGTTTGAAAGAGAAATGGGCTTACATCTATATACAATCATGTAAGATATATCATCATCATACATATCATAAACACATAAACGCAGCATACAATAAATATGGGTATATAGACTATATGTACAACAGACAATAGTTAAAATATGCTTGATTAACTTCTTAACATTAGTATGAAAAATGACATTTAGAAAACACTAGCCGGTATGTGCCCGGTCCTCCGAACCTGCTAAAAGTTATGTTGTTATGTTTACATACACTCTAACTACTCAGGCAGTTATAATGAGATTGTTCGCATGACCTACGACACGAATTTAAACGTGAGGTAATTTTTTATTTGCCCGCTACAACATGAATTACCCGTTAAAATCATTACTCATCACCCATTATAACAATTACAAAATTGCCCGCTATAAATTACGACGCAAATTAAAACGTGAATATATTTTGTTCTATTCATTGATAAAGAACATTCGACAGTACTTTTATTTTTTTTTAATGATTGTTTGATATATTTTTTTACGACAAACATTAAGTCGCAGACCTATGTTGTGTTGTTTTTGTTTATTTGCTATTTATTTATTTATTGTTGCTTTGGAAGCAAACTTAGAATTAAATTTTCTATTCAACATGTAAAACAATAACAAATGAAACCCATATGAAATAATGTTTATAAAACGTATACGATACGAATTAAAACTTTAAAAAGTTAGTTCCGGCAATTTGAACATTGCCCGGTAATATAAACATTGCCCGGTAATTTAAACATTGCCCGGTAATTTAAACATTGCCCGGTAATTTAAACATTGCCCGGTATTATAAACATTGCCCGGTAATTTAAACATTGCCCGGTAATTTAAACATTACCCGGTAATTTAAACATTGCCCGGTATTATAAACATTGCCCGGTAATTTAAACATTGCCCGGTAATTTAAACATTGCCCGGTAATTTAAACATTGCCCGGTAATTTAAACATTGCCCGGTAATTTAAACATTGCCCGGTATTATAAACATTGCCCTGTAATTTAAACATTGCCCGGTAATTTAAACAATGGCCGTTACCAAGGCGATAAGCCTAAAGGTGCCCAGTTCTCGGAACTGGATAAAATAACCCATGGAGTTATAAACAATAGTCTTCCATTTAAATATTGCATTCTACAAATTACGACGCAAATTAAAACAACTTCTTAAACGCATAAATACGCACAATTTGATGACGCCATATAATTATAAGCTTAAATATAGAGTGTAACCAGGACCACTGCGTTTAAATATGCTTAATAAGGCGTCGGTATTACTTCCCGAAACAGAAAAAAAATACTATATCTATTTGCTTTGTCCTATGTTTGTAAAGTTTTAAATTATTAATTAGCTTTAAGTCATGTATTCACAGTGTAAAGTATTAAAGTAGTGATAGATTAAGAAAATCAACTACAGTATTGGTAGTGTAAAGAATTTATGTTGTTTACGGCACGTAGACAATTTAAACATGAAGAAAATTTGTTCCCGTCATTGAGTTGAGATAAAAATCCATGCACATAGTTTGATGACGTCAATTTAAACATGAATGAAAAATGTCCCTTAATTGCTATAAAATCCATGCGCAAAGATTGATGACGTCATAAAAATAATCTCAGCGCATCCTTTTTTTTCTAACCTTGTGACGAAAAACTATAAAAAGTTGTACTGGCAAAGACAATGTGAATCAAAAGTTGTGTTTTATTGGCGTTTTTTGACCAAACTGACCACTGCGGTCATTTTAATTTTTTTAAAACCTTGACAGTGTTCACCGCCGTAACGCAAAGAATATTTGTAGCAAATTTCACGTTTTTATGTCCAGTATTTAAAAAGATTATGCGGTATGTACATACCCAGCCAGCCAGCCAGCCAGCCAGCCAGCCACATACATATTCCTTTTGAGATTTATATATATACAAGCCGTTATGTGCCCGATTCTTCGAATGGGCTTTTTTTTAGAATATGCTTGACACATTATAGTTTTTTAGTTTTGTTTTTGCAACATACATAAAGTAGTATGTTTTTTTTTGTGGTCAGTATTTTTTAAATTTATTTTTGTTTTGCACACTTTATTATACACCAATTCAATATACAACTAAAAAGGAAAAACAAATAACAATAATTTTTTTTTATTTCTTGCTCAAAGTATGACCACTATGATCGAATTTTGTGAGTTTATTGGGTAATTAAACTCTTTCTGTAAAACAGAACTCACATGTCTTTTAAAAAGTACTGTTAATTCGAAAATGATTGTTTGATATATTTTTTTGCTACAACATTAGTCGTAGATCAATATTTATTTATTTTTGCTTTTTTTTTTGTTTTTGTTGGTGTTATTTGCTATTTATTTATTGTTGCTTTGGAAGCAAACTTTGAATTAAATTTTAAATTCAACAGGAAAAACAATAACAACTGAAACCGATATGAATCATAGTTTATACAACGTATACGACATGAATTAAAACTTTTAAAAGTTGGTCCGGCAAATTTAAACATTGCCCGGCAATATAAAAATTTCCCGCTACATAGTTTATAAGACGTATACGATACAAATTAAAACTTTAAAACGTTGAGCTCGGCAATTTAAACATTGCCTGGCAATTGAAAAAATTCCCGCTACAAAGTTTATAAGACGTATACACAGAATAGGTATAGAACAGAATGCACAATCCCTATATACGCACTCACTAAAAGTTACCATTTTCCGCAATGCAGCGGTCGCTAGAGACGCTACTATAGTAAAATGTGAAAGGATATCTACGTCTGCCATAAATATATACAATATATATAGGGCCTACATTATCTTTCATTATAGGCTTACTTTTATATAAATTTGACTTAATTACCCATTTTGGTTAGAACATTATATGATTAGGCCAATATGATGTATAAATATTTTTATTGCCCGGTACTGATTTGAAAAAAAAATGGCTTAGACGTAGCTCGGTACCGGTAACTAAATTGCTGCGGCTACCGGTACATAAATATATATACTTTTTAAACCAAAATAAACTTTTAAAATTATGAAGGGAAATAGGCATATAATTCATAATGAGTTAATATGAGGTTGTTTATGCTGTTGTTTATCCTTTATGGAGTCAGGAAAGCCATGCAATTTGACATGCTCTTTTTTACGATAATCAGTCGTTTTCGCATCATTGTTGTAGTTTATTACACAACCGTTTATGCACATTTTGCCTGAAATATTAGCTTTGGGTGTTCGAACTTGTAGATTTGAAGAAAAGGACGTTGTAGGCTAAATAAGCATAAATATAGAGTGTAACCAGGACCGCTGCGTTTAAATAAGCTTAGTATGGCGTCGGTATTACTGCCCAAAACAGAAATAAAATGCGATTGCGCATTCTGTTTTATACCTATTCTGTGGACATATACAACACGAATAAAAACGTGAAGGAATTTTGTATTTGCCAGATACAACGTAAGATACCCATTAAAACCATTAATCATTACCCATTATAACAATTTAAAAATATCCCGCTATAAATTACGACGCAAATTAAAACGTGAATATATTTTGTTCTATTCATTCATAAAGTACATTAGCAAAGGTTGAAGCAAAGTTAATTTTAAATGAATACGCAAAATTTGATGACGTCATAACGAAAAGCCGGCTATCTATCTCTGCGCAAACTTTGATGACGTCATCCTGAAAAAAATCTCAACGCCATCCTTTTTTTTATTTTTTTAGCGCGATGGATCGAAAAACTATAAAAAGTTGGAACGGCAATTTTAACATGAACCCAAAATATGTCGTTTTATTCGCGTTTTTTGACCAAACTGACCACTGCGGTCATTTTAATTTTTTTAAAACCTTGACAGTGTTCACCGCCGTAACGCAAAGAATATTTGTAGCAAATTTCACGTTTTTATGTCCAGTATTTAAAAAGATTATGCAGTATGTACATACCCAGCCAGCCAGCCAGCCAGCCAGCCAGCCAGCCACATACATATTCCTTTTGAGATTTATATATATACAAGCCGTTATGTGCCCGGTCCTCCGAACCGGCTAAAAGTTATGTTTACATACACTCTAACTACTCAGGCAGTTATAATGAGATTGCCCGCATGACCTACGACACGAATTTAAACGTGAGGTAATTTTTTATTTGCCCGCTACAACATGAATTACCCGTTAAAATCATTACTCATCACCCATTATAACAATTACAAAATTGCCCGCTATAAATTACGACGCAAATTAAAACATGAATATATTTTGTTCTATTCATTGTTTAAGAACATTCGACAGTACTTTTTTTTTTTTTAATGATTGTTTGATATATTTTTTTACGACAAACATTAAGTCGCAGACCTATGTTGTGTTGTTTTTGTTTATTTGCTATTTATTTATTTATTGTTGCTTTGGAAGCAAACTTAGAATTAAATTTTCTATTCAACATGTAAAACAATAACAAATGAAACCCATATGAAATAATGTTTATAAAACGTATACGACACGAATTAAAACTTTAAAAAGTTAGTTCCGGCAATTCGAACATTGCCCGGCAAATTAAACATTGCCCGGTTATATAAACATTGCCCGGTAATTTAAACATTGCCCGGTAATTTAAACATTGCCCGGTAATTAAATTATTGCCCGGTAATTTAAACATTGCCCGGTAATTTAAACATTGCCCGGTAATTTAAACATTGCCCGGTATTATAAACATTGCCCTGTAATTTAAACATTGCCCGGTAATTTAAACATTGCCCGGTAATTTATCATTGCCCGGTAATTTAAACATTGCCCGGTAATTTAAACATTGCCCGGTATTATAAACATTGCCCGGTAATTTAAACATTGCCCAATAATTTAAACAATGGCCGTTACCAAGGCGATAAGCCTAAAGGTGCCCAGTTCTCGGAACTGGATAAAATAACCCATGGAGTTATAAACAATAATCTTCCATTTAAATATTGCATTCTACAAATTACGACGCAAATTAAAACAACTTCTTAAACGCATAAATACGCAAAATTTGATGACGCCATATAATTATAAGCTTAAATATAGAGTGTAACCAGGACCACTGCGTTTAAATATGTTTAATAAGGCGTCGGTATTACTTCCCGAAACAGAAAAAAATAAATATATCTATTTGCTTTGTCCTATGTTTGTAAAGTTTTAAATTATTAATTAGCTTTAAGTCATGAATTCACAGTATAAAGTATTAAAGTAGTGATAGATTAAGAAAATCAACTACATTATTGGTAGTGTAAAGAATTTATGTTGCTTACGGCACGTAGACAATTTAAACATGAAGAAAATTTGTTCCCGTCATTGAGTTGAGATAAAAATCCATGCACATAGTTTGATGACGTCAATTGAAACATGAATGAAAAATGTCCCTTCATTGCTATAAAATCCATGCGCAAAGATTGATGACGTCATAAAAATAATCTCAGCGCATCCTTTTTATTCTAACTTAGTGACGAAAAACTATAAAAAGTTGTACTGGCAAAGTCAATGTAAATCAAAAGTTGTGTTTTATTCGCATTTTTTGACCAAACTGACCACTGCGGTCATTTAAAATTTCTTATAAACTTGACAGTGTTCACCGCCGTAATGCAAAGAATATTTGTAGCAAATTTCACGTTTTATGTCCAGTATTTAAAAAGATTATGCGGTATGTACATACATATTCCTTTTGAGATTTATATATGTATATGACAAGCCGGTATGTGCCCGGTCCTCCGAACCGGCTAAAAGTTATGTTTACATACACTCTAACTACTCAAGCAGTTATAATAAGATTGCCCGCATGACCTACGACACGAATTTAAACGTGAGGTAATTTTTTATTTGCTCGCTACAACATAAATTACTCGTTAAAATCATTACCCATTACCCATTATAACAACTAAAAAATTTCACGCTATAAATTACGACGCAAATTAAAACGTGAATATATTTTGTTCTATTCATTGATAAAGAACATTCGACAGTACTTTTATTTTTAAACAAAAAATGATTGTTAGATATATATTTTTACGACAAACATTAAGCCGCAGACCTATGTTGTGTTGTTTTTGTTATTTGCTATTTATTTATTTATTGTTGCATTGGAAGCAAACTTAGAATTAAATTTTCTATTCAACATGTAAAACAACAACAAATGAAACCAATAAGAAACAAAGAAGAAACATTTTTTTTGTTAAATTGTGTTCAATGTAATCGCATAATGATATTTTACATACACTTTATCTACCCATGGAGTTATAATGAGATTGCCCGCTACACAGTTCATATATAAGGCAATTAATAAAGCCTTGCCCGTTAAAAAGTTTATCGATGCATACGTCACAAATTTAAATGTGAATGACATTTTGTACGCTCGCTACAAACGAATTGAACTGAAACGTGAAATATATCCCCCTAGAAACGATTTGAAACGTGAAATATTTCCCTCTAGAAAGATTTTAATGCGTATACGCCCGCTACAAACGAATTGAAAAAGCTAAAAGTTATGTTTACATACACTCTAACTACTCAAGCAGTTATAATGAGATTGCACGCAACAACTACAAAGTTTATATTTCGTATACGACACGAATTAAAACGTGAATATATTTTGTTCTATTCATTCATAAAATACATTAACAAACATTGAAGCAAAGTTAATTTTAAATGAATACGCAAAATTTGATGACGTCATTACAAAAAGCTGGCTAATTTTCTCTGCGCAAACTTTGATGACGTCATCCTGAAAAAAATCTCAACGCCATCCTTTTTTATATTTTTTTAGCGCGATCGATCGAAAAACTATAAAAAGTTGGAACGGCAATTTTAACATGAAACCAAAATGTGTCGTTTTATTCGCTTTTTTTGACCAAACTGACCACTGCGGTCATTTTAATTTTTTTTAAAACCTTGACAGTGTTCACCGCCGTAACGCAAAGAATATTTGTAGCAAATTTCACGTTTTTATGTCCAGTATTTAAAAAGATTATGCGGTATGTACATACATATCCACATACCCACATACCCACATAGCCACATACATACATATTCCTATTGAGATTTACATATATATATGACAAGCCATTATGTGCCCGATTCTTCGAACGGGCTTTTTTTTAGAATATGCTTGACACATTATAGTTTTTTAGTTTTGTTTTTGCAACATACATAAAGTAGTATGTTGTTTTTTTTTGGTCACTATTTTTTTAATTTATTTTTGTTTTGCACACTTTATTATACACCAATTCAATATACAACTAAAAAGGAAAAACAGATAATTTTTTTTTATTTCTTGCTCAAAGTATGACCACAATGATCGAATTTTGTGAGATAATTGGGTAATTAAACTCTTTCTGTACAACAGAACACACATGTCTTTTAAAATGTACTGTTAATTCGAAAAGCATTGTTTGATATATTTTTTTGCTACAACATTAGTCGTAGATCAATATTTATTTATTTTTGCTTTTTTTTTTGTTTTTGTTGGTGTTATTTACTATTTATTTATTGTTGCTTTGGAAGCAAACTTAGAATTAAATTTTAAATTCAACAGGAAAAACAATAACAACTGAAACCGATATGAATCATAGTTTATACAACGTATACGACATGAATTAAAACTTTTAAAAGTTGGTCCGGCAAATTTAAACATTGCCCGGCAATATAAAAATTTCCCGCTACATAGTTTATAAGACGTATACGATACAAATTAAAACTTTAAAACGTTGAGCTCGGCAATTTAAACATTGCCTGGCAATTGAAAAATTTTCCGCTACAAAGTTTATAAGACGTATACACAGAATAGGTATAGAACAGAATGCACAATCCCTATATACGCAGTCACTAAAAGTTACCATTTTCCGCAATGCAGCGGTCGCTAGAGACGCTACTATAGTAAAATGTGAAAGGATATCTACGTCTGCCATAAATATATACAATATATATAGGGCCTACATTATCTTTCATTATAGGCTTACTTTTATATAAATTTGACTTAATTACCCATTTTGGTTAGAACATTATATGATTAGGCCAATATGATGTATAAATATTTTTATTGCCCGGTACTGATTTGAAAAAAAAATGGCTTAGACGTAGCTCGGTACCGGTAACTAAATTGCTGCGGCTACCGGTACATAAATATATATACTTTTTAAACCAAAATAAACTTTTAAAATTATGAAGGGAAATAGGCATATAATTCATAATGAGTTAATATGAGGTTGTTTATGCTGTTGTTTATCCTTTATGGAGTCAGGAAAGCCATGCAATTTGACATGCTCTTTTTTACGATAATCAGTCGTTTTCGCATCAATGTTGTAGTTTATTACACAACCGTTTATGCACATTTTGCCTGAAATATTAGCTTTGGGTGTTCGAACTTGTAGATTTGAAGAAAAGGACGTTGTAGGCTAAATAAGCATAAATATAGAGTGTAACCAGGACCGCTGCGTTTAAATAAGCTTAGTATGGCGTCGGTATTACTGCCCAAAACAGAAATAAAATGAGATTGCGCATTCTGTTTTATACCTATTCTGTGGACATATACAACACGAATAAAAACGTGAAGGAATTTTGTATTTGCCAGATACAACGTAAGATACCCATTAAAACCATTAATCATTACCCATTATAACAATTTAAAAATATCCCGCTATAAATTACGACGCAAATTAAAACGTGAATATATTTTGTTCTATTCATTCATAAAGTACATTAGCAAAGGTTGAAGCAAAGTTAATTTTAAATGAATACGCAAAATTTGATGACGTCATAACGAAAAGCCGGCTATCTATCTCTGCGCAAACTTTGATGACGTCATCCTGAAAAAAATCTCAACGCCATCCTTTTTTTTATTTTTTTAGCGCGATGGATCGAAAAACTATAAAAAGTTGGAACGGCAATTTTAACATGAACCCAAAATATGTCGTTTTATTCGCGTTTTTTGACCAAACTGACCACTGCGGTCATTTTAATTTTTTTAAAACCTTGACAGTGTTCACCGCCGTAACGCAAAGAATATTTGTAGCAAATTTCACGTTTTTATGTCCAGTATTTAAAAAGATTATGCGGTATGTACATACCCAGCCAGCCAGCCAGCCAGCCAGCCAGCCAGCCACATACATATTCCTTTTGAGATTTATATTTATACAAGCCGTTATGTGCCCGGTCCTCCGAACCGGCTAAAAGTTATGTTTACATACACTCTAACTACTCAGGCAGTTATAATGAGATTGCCCGCATGACCTACGACACGAATTTAAACGTGAGGTAATTTTTTATTTGCCCGCTACAACATGAATTACCCGTTAAAATCATTACTCATCACCCATTATAACAATTACAAAATTGCCCGATATAAATTACGACGCAAATTAAAACATGAATATATTATGTTCTATTCATTGATTAAGAACATTCGACAGTACTTTTTTTTTTTTTAATGATTGTTTGATATATTTTTTTTACGACAAACATTAAGTCGCAGACCTATGTTGTGTTGTTTTTGTTTATTTGCTATTTATTTATTTATTGTTGCTTTGGAAGCAAACTTAAAATTAAATTTTCTATTCAACATGTAAAACAATAACAAATGAAACCCTTATGAAATAATGTTTATAAAACGTATACGACACGAATTAAATCTTTAAAAATTTAGTTCCGGCAATTTGAACATTGCCCGGCAAATTAAACATTACCCGGTAATTTAAACATTGCCCGGTAATTTAAACATTGCCCGGTATTATAAACATTGCCCGGTATTATAAACATTGCCCGGTAATTTAAACATTGCCCGGTAATTTAAACATTGCCCGGTAATTTAAACATTGCCCGGTAATTTAAACATTGCCCGGTATTATAAACATTGCCCGGTATTATAAACATTGCCCGGTAATTTAAACATTGCCCGGTATTATAAACATTGCCCGGTATTATAATCATTGCCCGGTAATTTAAACATTGCCCGGTAATTTAAACAATGGCCGTTACCTAGGCGATAAGCCTAAAGGTGCCCAGTTCTCGGAACTTGATAAAATAACCCATGGAGTTATAAACAATAGTCTTAAGCGGGGATAAAGTATTTTCCGGTAACTTATACCATTTAAATATTGCATTCCACAAATAACGACGCAAATTAAAACAAAATTTTGTTCCCTTCTTAAACGCATAAATACGCAAAATTTGATGACGCCATATAATTATAAGCTTAAATATAGAGTGTAACCAGGACCGCTGCGTTTAAATAAGCTTAGTATGGCGTCGGTATTACTGCCCAAAACAGAAATAAAATGCGATTGCGCATTCTGTTTTATACCTATTCTGTGGACATAAACAACACGAATAAAAACGTGAAGGAATTTTGTATTTGCCAGATACAACGTAAGATACCCATTAAAACCATTAATCATTACCCATTATAACAATTTAAAAATATCCCGCTATAAATTACGACGCAAATTAAAACGTGAATATATTTTGTTTTATTCATTCATAAAGTACATTAGCAAAGGTTGAAGCAAAGTTAATTTTAAATGAATACGCAAAATTTGATTACGTCATAACGAAAAGCCGGCTAGCTATCTCTGCGCAAACTTTGATGACGTCATCCTGAAAAAAATCTCAACGCCATCCTTTTTTTTATTTTTTTAGCGCGATCGATCGAAAAACTATAAAAAGTTGGAACGGCAATTTTAACATGAACCCAAAATATGTCGTTTTATTCGCGTTTTTTGACCAAACTGACCACTGCGGTCATTTTAATTTTTTTAAAACCTTGACAGTGTTCACCGACGTAACGCAAAGAATATTTGTAGCAAATTTCACGTTTTTATGTCCAGTATTTAAAAAGATTATGCGGTATGTACATAGCCAGCCAGCCAGCCACATACATACATATTCCTTTTGAGATTTATATATATACAAGCCGTTATGTGCCCGGTCCTCCGAACCGGCTAAAAATTATGTTTACATACACTTTAACTACTCAGGCAGTTATAATGAGATTGCCCGCATGACCTACGACACGAATTTAAACGTGAGGTAATTTTTTATTTGCCCGCTACAACATGAATTACCCGTTAAAATCATTACTCATCACCCATTATAACAATTACAAAATTGCCCGCTATAAATTACGACGCAAATTAAAACATGAATATATTTTGTTCTATTCATTAATTAAGAACATTCGACAGTACTTTTTTTTTTTTTTTAATGATTGTTTGATATATTTTTTTTACGACAAACATTAAGTCGCAGACCTATGTTGTGTTGTTTTTGTTTTTTTGCTATTTATTTATTTATTGTTGCTTTGGAAGCAAACTTAGAATTAAATTTTCTATTCAACATGTAAAACAATAACAAATGAAACCCTTATGAAATAATGTTTATTAAACGTATACGTCACGAATTAAAACTTTAAAAATTTAGTTCCGGCAATTTGAACATTGCCCGGCAAATTAAACATTGCCCGGTAATTTAAACATTGCCCGGTAATTTAAACATTGCCCGGTATTATAAACATTGCCCGGTATTATAAACATTGCCCGGTAATTTAAACATTGCCCGGTAATTTAAACATTGCCCGGTAATTTAAACATTGCCCGGTATTATAAACATTGCCCGGTATTATAAACATTGCCCGGTAATTTAAACATTGCCCGGTAATTTAAACATTGCCCGGTATTATAAACATTGCCCGGTATTATAAACATTGCCCGGTAATTTAAACATTGCCCGGTAATTTAAACAATGGCCGTTACCTAGGCGATAAGCCTAAAGGTGCCCAGTTCTCGGAACTGGATAAAATAACCCATGGAGTTATAAACAATAGTCTTAAGCGGGGATAAAGTATTTTCCGGTAACTTATACCATTTAAATATTGCATTCCACAAATAACGACGCAAATTAAAACAAAATTTTGTTCCCTTCTTAAACGCATAAATACGCAAAATTTGATGACGCCATATAATTATAAACTTAAATATAGAGTGTAACCAGGACCACTGCGTTTAAATAAGCTTAGTAAGGCGTCGGTATTACTTCCCGAAACAGAAAAAAAAAAGCTAAATCTATTTGCTTTGTCCTATGTTTGTAAAGTTTTAAATTATTAATTAGCTTTAAGTCATGTATTCACAGTGTAAAGTATTAATAGTAGTGATAGATTAAGAAAATCAACTACAGTATTGGTAGTGTACAGAATTTATGTTGTTTACGGCACGTAGGAAATTTAAACATGAAGAAAATTTGTTCCCATCATTGAGATAAAAATCCATGCACATAGTTTGATGACGTCAATTTAAACATGAATGAAAAATGTCCCTTCATCGCTATAAAATCAATGCGCAAAGATTGATGACGTCATAAAAATAATCTCAGCGCATCCTTTTTTTTCTAACTTTGTGACGAAAAACTATAAAAAGTTGTACTGGCAAAGACAATGTGAATCAAAAGTTGTGTTTTGTTCGCGTTTTTTGACCAAACTGACCACTGCGGTCATTTAATTTTTTTTAAAACCTTGACAGTGTTCACCGCCGTAACGCAAAGAATATTTGTAGCAAATTTCACGTTTTTATGTCCAGTATTTAAAAAGATTATGCGGTATGTACATACCCAGCCAGCCACATACATACATACATACATACATATTCCTTTTGAGATTTATATATATATATGATATGATATGATATGATATGATATGATATGATATATGATATGATATATGATCCGTTTTTAGTTGTCAGTTTATTGTAGCTTGTTTTCTTTTCTTTTGATGGGTATTTTTCAGCAGTTTTTCTAGCTTTGGCTCTATCTTTTACTAGGGATTCTAGCTCTGGGGTCCAGAATGGTGAGTATTTTTTTGTATCGCCACGAGGAATATGTTTTTCAGATGCTCTAAGAATTATGTTTACAATGTTTGAATAAGCAGTAGTATTTAGAGACTGCCATGTAATGCTTGACACTTCTGAGTCTATTTCTTGTGCATATGTGGTCCAGTTAGCTTTCTTATAGTTCCAGAAAGTTTTTCTCTGTGTCTTGCATCTACCTGATCTTCCTATGTTAATTAGGATGGGTCTATGGTCACTGCCCACATCATCGAGCACTGTATATGTGTGTTGATTTATGATGTCTGTTGATATTAGTGTCACCTCTGGTCTGCTGGTTGTATTCTGTGCCCTGTGTAGAAAGGTTGGTGGAGAATCCTTGTTATGTAGTAGCAGAAGGTTTGTTGAGTTGACAATATCCTCTAGGTGTTTTCCTCTGTTGTTGTAGCTTGAGTAACCTAAGGTTGGTGTATGGGCACTAACGTCTCTTGCAATAATTCTTCTAGAGTAGTAGGGGAGCTGTATGTCAATTCTTGCAGTTGACGATGGGGGGCAATACATATTTCTTGAAGTGTACTTCATTCCTCCTCTCCAAAGAACTATGTCTTGTATGTCAATGTCTGAGCAATTGTTGTTGTTCGTTACTTCTGCTTGGGTGTCATTTCGGATGAATGTCATGATTCCTTGACATTTTTTGCAGCTGCATTTATATTGAGTGTATCCTGTGATGTTGACTTTTTTATTGGGGAGTAGTGTCTCTTGTAGTAATACGATGTGTATCTCATGCTTGTGAAGTAAGTGTTCTAGTTCAGTTCTTTTGTTTTGTAATCCTAATATGTTCAGTTGCAGAATTTTTAGGTTGGTGTTTCCAGTCGCTGACTTATCACAGGCAGCCCTGGAAGAAACTGCCGTGCGCAGACCTTTTACGAGGCGACTTCTGAGCTCGTATGTTTTTTTTCTTAGGTTTCTCTGACATTGTTATTCTGGGGTTTCCTTTGCGGCTTTTTTCAAACCCCGCAGTTCAAGAGAGTTTTCGGTTTTGTGCCCAGCACCCGTGAGTTGTACTCCGGGATCGGGCCGCATTGAGTCAGGGCTGAGTTGTACCGAGGTGGGGCTGGCCTATGGTCCAATCTCCGCCATCCACTGAGCTCTCCAAATGGTTATGACACTCAGTTGCGCCATTTAGTGTTTTTTTTTAGATTTTGGGAATACTTAGTGGAATTGTCACATCCTGGATCTAGGCCCCTTCACGACTTTACACCCAGTCATCCCCATGCCTGTAAGTTATCACCGATCACGGGATTCATGGGTTTGATCTTCAGAGGGAAAGGGGTAATTCTAAGTAATAGTAACCAAATGTTTTAATTATTTCACGGATTTCAAGTCGCTAGTGTTAACACCATTTAATGAACGACTTTATGCAATCAATTAAACAATAAAAAGAATAAAAACTAAATACCGAAAGAAACTTTCTCACTGCAGTTTTTATTGTAATTTTTTTTTGTCTTCTCTCTTAACAAAACATATTGTAGTCATTCTTTTCTCCGATATTTTGAGGAGAAAGCACCTAGTAGTAATATATCATAGCTATTTTAACCTGTAAGAGAGGGCGTAGGCAGACTAGGTGCGAGGGCCACCGGTACGATTTTTTGTTTTAATAAAAAGAAGCGACGAATTAATTACTTTGTCGGCAGCCTCTGTTGGCCGCCACGGCTGGTTGTTTCTGTACACTTCTGCACCCATGGGCGTCAAAGATTGGCGAAGTGTGTAAACCGCAGAAACATTCCCATTAAGAATACACCGGCGGGCGAACGCTTGGGGGACAGCTCCCGTAGCGGGTCCGAGATCCATTGCACTGCCGAGAGGTCACCGGGTCTCGGTGGGTAGATAGCAATGGACGCTGCAATCCTCTCTCGAGTATCACCCGGTGCCTGGATGCCTGTACCTATTGTTACGTCCACAATCCCCTTGTGGCCAGAGCCGTGTAGATATCGTTGATAATTCTCGTAGTCCTAGGGTTGACTTTAGTTATTATTATTTATGTTTCAGTATTACACCAACTCTCCTTATGGTACTGGGCACAAACTGAGGATTCGCGTTCTAATAGTTATCTTCCTTGACGTTGGAGTAGTAAATAAATATTATAGTATTGTAAACAACACAATAGAACAGTAACTTGACGAGGACGCTTCAGTGTAAATGTTGTTGGTAATTTAATTCAGGTGATATGTCCACATATATACAATATGAAGTTTATGTACAGTTAGAATAAAATAGTGCAAACACAAGCGTCCTCAAAAGAAATTATCTCGAAACTCACTGCCTTTCAGACAAACAAATCATTGAATACTATTAAAGTGGTGCCGGGGACAGTCCTATTACTAGAAGAGGTGAAAATAATGGTATCCTTATAAAAATCATATTAAAAATGATAGGTTTTTCCCTATGCAGAAATAATAAACCATTCCTAGCCACTCCGAGAATTTGAGGTCAACACGGAATACCAAAATTACCAAGAATCTTTCGCCTTCGTACTAAAAGTCAATCTTATCTTATCTTATACATTACAGACGCTCCTTCTATAAAGAAGATTATTGCGTCCTACGCTCATCCGTGGTCCGAGTCTAGTCTTGCATTTTTATTAATGTTTTAAATGATGTTAGGTTATTGGTTTTCCTGGTTTGTTCAGGCAACCCATTCCATGCCCGAATGCCACTCGGGAAGAAAGAGTACTTATATGCATTTGTTCTCGCATAAGGGACAAGGAAGGTGTTTTTGTCTTTATGTTTATCTGAGCTTTGCAACAGATTGTTATTGGGTTGTATTTCTAAATTAGAGTTTAATGCCTTATGTATTATTACTACTTTACTCTTTGCCCTTCTGTCCTCTAGTGTTTCTAGGTTTAGTGATTTGACTAATGGTGTTACTCTTGTCAATTGGGAATATTCACTAGTTATAAACCTTGCAGCTCTTTTTTGAATTTGTTCTAATTTTTTAATGTTTTCTTTAGTTGATGGGTCCCATACAGATCCTGCATATTCTAGTATAGGCCTAACTAATGTGAGATAGCATTTTAGTTTTATATTCTTATTACATTTGTAAAAGTTCCTTTTTATGAATCCTAATGTTTTGTTTGATTTTTTAATTACTTCATCAATGTGAGGGTTCCAAGATAACTTATCATTTATTATTACTCCTAGATACTTAGCATTGCTAGTTTGAGTTAGTTCTTTACCATGAATGAAGTAGTTTGTTATTATTTGTTTCTTTTTCTTGGATACCCTTATTAGTTGGCATTTTTCTGGGTGAAAAGACATACTCCAGTTTGATTCCCATTTTTGTAGTTCATCTAGGTCTTTTTGTAATAGTTCACTATCTTTTCCTGTCTTTATTATTCTATAAATTATGCAATCATCAGCAAATAATCTTACTTTTGTGCCTGTGTTGATGCAATTTGGCAGATCATTAATGTAAATTAGAAATAGTAGGGGCCCTAGAACAGTTCCTTGTGGAACTCCTGAGTTTACTGTTATTGGTGATGACTTAGAGCCATTTATTATCACTGTTTGTTCTCTGCCTATAAGAAAGTCCTGAATCCACTAATGTAAGGGACCAGAGATGCCAAAGTATTTAAGTTTTTTAAGAAGACTAGAATGATGAACTTTATCAAATGCTTTTGAAAAATCTAGTAATATAGCATCAATTTGGTTGTTATTATCTAATCCCTTAGACAAGTCATCTATTAAGCCTATCAATTGAGTCTCACATGATCTATTTTTCCTGAAGCCATGTTGGTGTGGGCACAGTGCATTTAGTTTGTCTAGATGATTTACTATACTACTATATATTATATGTTCAAGTAATTTACATGTTATGCTTGTTAGAGAAACAGGTCTATAATTTCCGGGGTCAGATTTATCTCCTTTTTTGAAAAGGGGGGTTACATTGGCTAATTTCCAATCTTTGGGCACTTTGCCCTGGTTTAGAGAGGCCTGAAAAAGTATTTTAAAGATTGGAGATATTTCATTAGTTAGTTCTTTAAGCAGTCTTGCTGGTATTTCATCTGGACCAGAAGCTTTGTTTACTTTTAAGTTGGTTAGGAGTTGTTTAATGCCTTTTTCATCTACATTTATATTTCCTATCTCTTCTAGTTTGTTTAAATTTATGAATATTTCTTTGTCACCTGGATTTGAAAAAGATGATTCAAAGTTTGTGTTTAGGATATTAGCTTTAGTTTCATTATCATTATAAGTTTTGTTGTTTTGGCCTTTTAGTGGAGCTATGCCTGTAGTGTCCATTTTTCTTGATTTAATGTAGGACCATAAGTTTTTATTATTATCTTTAGAAATTACATTGTTTACATATTCATTCTGCAGCTGTCTGCTTAGTTTCTGAGTTAAATGTTTAATTTTTAGGTATTTTTTATGTAGTCTAATTGAATTAGTTGCCTTAAACTTTTTGAATAGATTTTCTTTTTGTTTACACAGTTTCTTTAGTTTAGTGTTAAACCAACATTTGTTAATTTTATTTGATGTTTGTTTTGTTGGCACAGAGTCAGCCATTATTGCTTTTAAGTTGGTTTTTATAAATTGCCAAATATCTTCAACTGGACTATCTATATTGTATTTAGTAAGAAAATTGGTTTGGAATTTTATTGCTGCTTGATGTAGTTCTGTTGTGTTACATTTATTCCAGAGATAAATTATTCTTTTAGGTTTCTTGCTAATTTGGATTTTTATTTTGTTATTTACTCTGACAATATCATGATCTGAAAGTCCAGGGATTATTTCATAATCTAATACTAGTCCTGGTCTGTTCGTTAAAAATAAATCTAGTATATTATGGTTTCTTGTTGGTTTTTTATTAATTTGGTCTAAGTTTAGATTTTGGATGGTATTGATAAACATTTCATTTATTTCTTTTGTGTTTTGGTGCTTTTCTATTGAGTAGCTATTCCAATTTATATCAGGGAGGTTGAAGTCCCCCATTATCCAAATTATAGCATTTTTATATTTAGTTTCAATACTTGTCAGCTGATTACACAGATCAGACATGTACTCTGATGTTGAGTTTGGTGGTCTGTAAACACTGCCTACAATTAGTGGTTTGGAATTAGGTCTGCTTATTTTACAAAATACTGACTCTATGTTATTTTGAGGTTCTAATTTAATTTCTTCAGCTATTAGGGTAGATTTTATGGCTAGTAAGACTCCTCCATGCCTGTCTGACCTATCTTTCCTAAAAATTTCATAATTATTATTGAATATCTCTGTGTTGTAAATATCTGGGCTAAGCCATGTTTCGGAAGCTGCAATTATGTCTGGTTTTTCATTATTTATTAAAAGTTCCAAATCAGCTTTTTTATTTTTAATGCTTTGGAAATTTATTGTAAGAGTTTTGAGGTGATGCTGATTTGGGGTTTTATGGGATTTAGTGTTAAAGAGGGTCTTTTTACTTTTTTTTATTGGTGTTGATCTAGCTAAGGGTTTATTTAGGTCTAAATTATTAACTTCTGGGCTTGTCAAGGCACTGTAGGGGTTTGTGGTATCCAGGTCATGAGAATTAAACAGACCTGAACTAAATTGTGGCAACCCACACTGTACACAGTGCCAAGAGGCATCTTTATTTCCTAATGCTATATAAATTGGGGTGTTCATATGCAAGCATGCAGCATGGTACCATTCATCACAGGTGTCACATTGAATGGCTCGTTGTTTTGCTGTGCATGACTTACTGCAAATGTTACATCTATCTCTAACTGTCTTGACTGGGCCTGGGTTGGATTCTACATCGCCAGCCAAGAGCAACAATAGTACTAAATGATTTTGTCTGTACCTGCAAATTTTGTGTTTAAAATGGTTTAGGGAGATCTTTTTTAGGAGGATATAAGCATGAGTGTTGTCAATATCTTTGATGTTGTGGTGATTAATTATTATCTGCTTATGGACAATTTCATGTTTGGGTAGTTTTAGTGCCCTTACCAGAACTAGGGCTAAGACTAGGATTACAAGTTTCATTTCCTTTTTTAATACTTTTATTTAATAGTTTGGTGTATTTTATAATTAAATATAGTAGTTCTAATTGATGTTTATTGTTTTGTAAATAGGCTATAGCCTAGGGACTATAGGCTATAGGCCTGTTACTACTTAGAATTTAGATTTAGGCTAAGGTTTAATAATTTGGTAACCTTATATATTCTTATATAAAGTTATATAGTATAGGTCTAGTGGCGATTGTATTGTTTAAATACTAATAAAACGAATGTTATTATTTGTCTCTTATATAATTAATTATGTTTTATTACTATAATATGTGTTTATTTGTCTGAGTTTCTTTATTATTTATTATAATTGGGCTTAAGTAATTATTTTAAACCTGGCCTAGACCAGTAATTGTAAACAAACAATTCGAATATGGGGTCAATATGGCGGCCTCCGAAGCGCCAAGTATAAATATAATTTGTCTCTGAGTGTCTCCTGTGACTTGTGTTTAAACGATGCTGTTCAAGAGCTTTCAATTGTTAGCTCGGCACCTGTGGGAGACATTCTAAAATCAGGATTGCACAGCAAGATATTTAATATATCTGCATCCTGTTGGACAGAAGATCTATTAGAATTTGTTAAATACTTACATTGTTTGTCTTAATTTTTTCCTTTTAAGATTTCTTAATAAAATGAGTTTAACATTGTTACATTTTCACAATTTTCTTTTTCATTTTCAGAGACATGGTTATCTAAATGACTAAATGGTGAAAGTTCCTCACAAGACAATATAAATAAACAAGAATTTTTGTTTAAAATGATTCAATATTACCTTGTTTATAATGTATATATTTGGTGAATATATTGTTCAATGAGTGTAGTAGGCGATGCAAATAATTGAGCTTAATACTTTCTCATTTTATTAATATTTATAGATAAATTTTAATAGAATTTTTTTTTCATGTCACTTTAACTCTGAAATATTTATATTGATAGTATAAAATATTTTACAATTTATGTGCATATGTTTTGAAACAGATAAATGCTTTAGAAATCAAAATAAAATGTTTTTGATCTGTCTCGACACTAGTCGTTTTTCCTTTTTGTGTGACCCCTGCTACTTCTAATATTTAAACAAAAATAATTTTCATTTAATAAATCAATGTAAACATTATATTCTTTAAGCATAATGAATTATATGTAAACTCTGAAAATTTCATTGAATTATCTTTAGCATTTTTAAAGTTATGAGCATTATAGTGAGAATATTGGACATTTTCGGTCACAATTTTAAAAATTAATTACAATGGTTATATAAGTGGTTGTTTTTGCTCATAACTTTTGTTCTAGTAAAGATATCTTCACAAACTTAGTATCATTGGAAAGCTGGTAAAAATCTCTATACAATGGATATAATTATTAAAACATAGCTTTAATTTGAATTTTTTATCAAAGTACCTACTTTAAGCTCACTGTTACGAGCAATTATTCTATTTAATAGTATTTGCAATATACATATACTAAGTATTAACTTAATTAAAGGTTAGTATAAAGTTTAAATGGGTGTTAGTTATATAAATATAGAAAATATATTGAAAAACTTATCCGTGATATGAATGCGTACTAGCCCGAAGCCGGAAGTCAATGAAATGGAAAATAAGCCCCGCCCACAAAATCTTGTGTAGGGAGAAAAAGAGGGGGGGGGAAAGCATCGTGTGTTCTAATACTTGGAAATCAACAGTATATGACACTATATTATAGGATTTGTGCTACCGGGTGACAGTGCAGGTATACGGGCGAGCGTCCATGATAATGATCCTTAGGGGAGAACGATCGCTGGGCTGCAAAAACCTTCCCTGTTACATGGCACGCCACGCCTTTGGTGGGGGTGGCTGGAGCCCGGACAGAGCTTTGGAGTGCCCCCTTGAGCTCAATCCTAAGCGTTACCCCCTGGACACAAGAGCCAAAGACTCGTTCGGGATTTTTTTTATGAGACATTTTAACTCGGTTGTTTCTGTAAGGTATTCTTTTGTTGTATAAACAATTTAGTTTTTTTTATTTATGTATGTGTACTTTTGCATTTGGCTTTTGGGAGCAGGTGCATTTAATCCTACGTGTGGTAATAATTATGGACCACGTTGTGTTTATATGCTTTGTGTAATGAATTTAATGTATGATTTATGACACCTACCGTAACATGTGTGGATGTTCTTTTATAGGCCTGTTGTTGATGGATTTGATTGTCATCCACGTGTGGATTATAAGGTATTTTGATATTTTATTTTTACAATTTGTATTTTATTGCTTTTACCAGTCATCTGGTGGGGTATAAAGTATTGGGACTAGGAGTTAGGTAGGGCTTAGGATATTGTTTAGGGTTTCGGATAGCCTTGCTTTAGATGTTTGTTTTATGTTAGGATTTAGTTTTTATGAGACTAAGCCTGAATTTATTGTTGAGTATTTATATGTAAATAAACGTATAGTGTTCTTTTGTTATTTTCTTATTCTATGTTTGTGCTTATCCTTGTATGTGCTGTCGTGCTGTGTAGTTAGTTAGTTGTGGTTTTGTAGTTAGCGGAAGTCTTAGACGGTTCTAGACCGTCACCTTGGGTTCAGTTTGCCAAGGTTGAACAGACCTAGACCCTTCTCATCGCTCTTATCTCTCTCTCTCTCTCTTCTTGCTTCTCTCTTTATCTCTGTTCCTCCTCAATTCTTTCTTCTCTACCCCCACCCCTTACATAATAATCCCCGACACAGAGCCCTAAATTAAGTCACCTGGTGATTAATAATTCTGGAAAAGGACCTAATTATGTCACGATGCAATTTGAAGGATAAAAAAGCAGTCATTAACATATCGTAAGGCCATAGGCAAGTTGTCTAATCTTCTTCTATATAATAAAGCCATAGGCAAGTTGTCTAATCTTCTTCTATATAATAATTGCCCAAAGAAATATGTGTATCTATGTGTGTATCTGAAGCTTAGCGACTTGGTTTTGAGAGTATAGACAGATGACGTAGTATCAAAGACTATAAAAAGTGGACCGCTCGCGCTCTTTTTCGAGCTCAAGAATCGTGTTTTCGGTGCGCATCAAATAACGCGTAGTTCAAAATATTTCAGCTGTATGCAACTTTCAATGTTATTGTTAATACGAAAGTACGAAGTTATTCTATGCAGAGTACATACAGGACATACAAAACTAACACATTATTTTCTCTTAAAACGATAAACTGCCCCAATATGCGCTTTCTGTAATGTCAACTTAACAGTTCCTCACATTTTGTTGGTATGCAATACATTTAGTGAAATTTGACGTAAATACCATTACGGTAGAACTCTTCGTGAACTTTTCAGCAAAATAAAACTAAAAAAAAAAATACTATATAATAAACTATATTAAAGAGACTAACTGTACTGCAGAATATAAAGATATAAGAAAATTAAAATGGATACAAGAAAAACATGACAATAACGGACAAAAGTAGATCTAATTAGAATAGGTAACATAAAAGTATTCTTAATTAAGAGTATAATTGTTTTAATGCAAGCACAATTTAATACACTTAAACTCTTTATAACTAAATGTATTAAGAATTATCTGCATATTAATATTCTCCCCCCCCCTCGCCCCAACTTGGATCGAAAATTGATTTTGAAAAAAGGTTAATTAAAGGAATCGTACAGATATAAAAAAAATAAAAAAAATTAAAGGAGACACATCAGCTTAAAAACAATAACTTGGAATAAAAATAAATATTGTTTTTCTTATTAAAAATGTTTGCCTTTATATATTATATCTTCCCGATATTAAAAAAAGTAGTAAAGTACCCCCCTGTTAGACCAATTTGACCCATAAGGACCTTGAAGCAGTGTTCACACGTTTCTTTGGCCACGGCATACTAGGAAACTGCATGGCCTGCAAAATACACAATGCTTTACTTTTCCCTAACGAATGTCAGGTATCCTTCAGAACTGGGTAGGCTCAGATACCATCGAAACCGGGGACAAACCCTATCCTTCACCAGAATTCATACTCAAAACCTTCGGTAAGCCAGCCGAATGCTCGGTCTCACAAACAGTTGTGATAGCCAACGGGCTATTTCTAGTAACAGTAATACTTGCATAGTGCATATACCGCTGGGAACAGTTCTTTGCGCTGCCAACAGTCACACACAGGGTACAGACAACGAATAAAAGACGAAAATGTAAACATGAAAAATATTAAACTGCTACTTGAATAGGTGCGTCTGCAACCGGCTCTTGGAGGTGTCGAATAGGCCTCTGGCGAAGCTGTAGCGGGGATGCCCTCTTATTGTGCTGTGATTTTGCTGTGCACACGGTCCTAAAACTAGCGAACCTCGCTTTGTCCATTTTGTTGCCAAAACAATATTTTACGCTTTTTAAATTCTTTGTTTGGCTATAACAAATTGGTTCAGTAGGTTCAGTAGGGATTTTTAGGGATCAGTAGGGTTTTAGTAGGGTTCAGTAGGGTTAAGTAGGTTCAGTAGGGGTTCAAAAGGGGTTCAGTAGGTTCAGTAGGATTCAGTAGGTTCTTTAGGGTTCAATAGCAGTTTAGTAGGGTTTAAGTAGGGTCAGAGTTATTATCTTTTATCGGTTAGTTTCTAGGCTAGGGTTGGTTTTGCAATATTTTTATTTTTGAAAATAAATATTTATTACAATTCCAAAAAAAATAATTATATTAATGATTTAACCCATATCTTGCTTGCGTCCTTTTTTAAGGACACTTCGTAAAATGCGATTTAAGGTATAAAATTAAGTTAATGGTTTGCAATTTTTTCATTAAATGTAAAGAATATATACTGATCTATCTAATTATTATCTTTATTTGTCTGCTTTAGATTTTTTTGCGTTCAAAACAAATTTATGTCATGAGTTTGATAAAAATGCGGAAAAAAAATTAAGTCTGAAAAAGTGATAATTTGTTAAAATAAAAATGATAAAAATTGAAATAATTTAACATAACTTTGTTAATTAATGTTAGTAGAAGACATTAACATAGATATTTAAATTAAAACGATAATAATAATTACACAGAGGAGTTCAAACTAATTGTCTGTTTTTAAGGACGCCAGCAACAAATGATACCGTGACTTTAAATTAATTATTTTTTTAGTGTTTTCTTTGCTAAAACATAGAAAAACGTTATTTTTTTTGGATTTTGTTTGGAATATATTATGGAGTCTTTAACAATTGAAGATAGTTGAGTAGGAATGATATGTTGTTTGTCCATATTAACTAGTTTTAAAACCACATTGCCTATTTATATACATACATATACATTATTATACTAATTCTAGTATATATCTATATTTTATTCTCAACATATGTCACAAACTTTACTCAATTTAACATGCTATTACTTAAATAGACCAATAATATTATATTATGCACTCAATATATTGATTCAGCCGCCAGGTAATGTAATAAAGAGGATGTAACTAAAGACATTCTAGTGAATTTCTAGATTCTAGGTCTCCTAATTATCAACAATCAAATACAAATGATGTTGAGTTTGAGATGAGACTATTCAGCTTTACAGATTGTTTGAGCACATGTGTGTTGACTAAATCTTAGAATACATCATACAGCCGACAAAGACAGAGTTCTCCTTTTCTAAAGCTGACTACTCTTTTCTATTACAATAGGTTCGACGCAAACCTTTCTAGCTATTTTTGTATTTTGCTTGCTTTGATACATTGCCCAAAAGACAAACCCGATGCCTATAAGACTATCCGCTACCCAGATGACCAATATCATGCCCAAAAGAACAATTTGTTGCCAACAAGATCTGTTCGATGCCCTAAAGACCAATCCATTGCCCAGTAGACACATCAACTGCACAAAATACAAATATGATGCCCTAAAGACGAATGCGCTGTCAATAAAACCTATCCGTTACACATAAGACCAATCCAGTGCCCATAAGACCTATTTGATTCCCGTAAGATCAACATGTTGCCCATAAGACGAATTAGCTCCACAAACAATGAATTTGCTGCCCAGAAGACATATCTTCTACACAGAAGACTAATCTAGCGCCCATAAGACCTAATTGTTTCTCAGAAAACCAATATCTTGGCTTGAAGACCTATGCGATTACCTGAAGACCTAGCCGATGCCCAGAATACAAATACGCTGCCCAGAATACTAATCCGCTGCCCCGAAGATATATCTGATGTTCAAAATACCATTACTGAATAATATATATACCATGCAGTATGATGAAAACAATACGAGGAGATGCCATCATAGAATATATTTCTTTAAACCTATATAATGTAGGCCTATTAAAGGAAAGAATATCAGATTTCGTTATAAGCAATGAGTGATATCAACTTCTGTTGGCTAAGCTGCCTATAGGCCCTATATACATATGTATCTCTATCTAGGTGATCACGCCAAGTATCACAATATCTAATACATATTTTGCAAAAAACACATATATATTATTATATAAAGTATACTTGAAAAAAAATGATTTATATAATTTGATATTATAAATTATATATACTCCTTCTGTAATGAAGATTAATGCATCCTAGGCTTATCTGTGGTCAGAGTCTATTCTTGCATTTTTATTAGAGTTTTAAATGTTGTTATTGGTTTTCTTGGTTTGTTCAGTTAACCCATTCAGTGCCCAGGTGCAACTTTAATGTCAATGTTTTATTACGCTATTTTCTGATCTTATTGTTTTGAAAAGCTATAATTTAATCATTCCAACTTAAATTGTTAAAAGATATTTATTTTTCCTTGAGATAAAAGGGCCTGTTTCTCTCGCAACCATGCAATTTCACGGTATCATTTCTTGCTGGCGTCTATTTTTAAGGACATAATTTAAAATCTAATTATTGCCTAAAAAAATAAAAAATGTCAAAAACAAAGTTTCATTCGTTTATTACACTACGACTTTCTATAACATATATAAAAAATAAAGAAAAAATAAGACTCAGCAAGATATGGGTTAATTAATTTGATAAATATATTAAGACATTTGCATTTTATTACACTAATTATTTAGTATTCCTTATTGGAGTTGTATAGGTCAGTGCACCCAATATATTTTAGGAAATCTTTTATGAAAAAAGATTAAGTTTTTGTTAGAATATAGTCGGCAAGTTAGGACTTCCGCCAAGTGAGAAGCATGGCGTTAGACTCCTGGTAGAGACCCAAGTGAGTTGGAGCTGATTTAATATCTCCATTGTTAAAATGTTTAATTAAAGTATATTATATGTGCCTAAAATTTGTACATTCTGATTCATCAAAGAATATTTACCTGTGTGGTTTTAAAGTTAATAAAGTATTGAAGTAAGTGTAAAGAACATTGTTATTTCCATGCATCGGATATAACTATCTACAAAATAAACGGTCACATTATTGGCGCCAAACGTGAAATCTTGAAGATCATCCAGAGGACATTCTTGAAGACTAATATAAAAACCACAGTCAGGGTGAACATTGTTTGAAGCTCAACGAGAAAGAAAGCCTGCAATACATTTTGAAGCCCGGCGTAAAAAGATATTGGATAAACATTTTCTACAACTTAAAAAGAAGATTGAAACTCAACGTAAAACATATCACAAAGCAAGAAAATTTAACGGTTGGACAATAGCCTAGCACGATCTTGTAATTTAGTGTTCCCGGTACATAACGGTGTACGTGAAGATGAGTTGGCAGTTGAACCGGAAGGAAGTGTTACCAAGTAAATAAACAGGCGGTGAAAAAATTCTACTAAGGATTAAAGGTGTCTCACACACAGTATAAATGTGTGGAACTTGGTGACGGTTAGAAACAGTATTGAAACTGTATATTGGATAGGAGACAAGCTAAGTTTGTCGAGATATAAAAAGAGATCAAGAAGAATCTCGGAAGAACATGTGTCATTAAAGTGAAGCATACGAAGAATCGTCGTAGCTAGAACTGGAAGTAGCAGAAGTAGAAGTTAGAAGTTAAAAAAAAAAGCTTCAACAAATGGAACGTGCACTTAACACGGAAGGATTGTAATCCCTATTAATCAATGAACATACTGAGTAACCTGTGTGGTGTATTGTCTTTTCGAATCTGAAACCTTGGAGAAGGGAGAAAACGGAACAACGCGTTTATTAAGATAAGTAAAACTGGTGTACACGTTTTGTTGTATCATAGTATATGCCTTGAAATCACTGGCATGTATTAGTTTTTTTAAATGCTTTTGTTTATACACTTATTCAAAAAGACCCTGAAAGTCAGGTTAGTTTAAAATGACTTTCATAAGTGTATATTACATAATATATGTTAGATTGTGTAGTTTTGTATGCATAGTGTTATTATATTGTTTATATATTTGTGACAGTACATTTTTTGTCAATCTCAAATCTTCTCTACTGTCTGTCGTGTTTTTATTTTTACATTGACTATTATATTATTATTCATTTTATGCTTTTATGTAATATTGATTATATTTTAAATTACAATAGTCTGTGATATATATTATTTGAAAATGGAATGTCCCAAAGAGGAGACATGTGCATATTGTAAAAGATGTGGCAAGGAGTTGGGAAAGATAGATAAGGAATTAGATGATAATGTGGAGAGAAAATGGAGAGAGTATTTAGATATTAAAGAAAAAGAAAGTGATCAAGCCAGAGCAGATAAAGATAAAGAAAGGGAAGATAAGGCTAAAGAAAGAGAAGAAAATAATAAAGCTAGAGCAAATATGATTGAAATAAAGAGATTAGAAGAAATTACTAAGGAGAATTACTGAATATTTACACTAAAGAAACTAGAATTATAGGCTAAAATTAATACAGCAAATGTAAATATTGGGGCCACAAGACCTGTTGTTGATCAGGCTAAAATTAATACAGCAAATGTAAATATTGGGGCCACAGACCTGTTGTTGATCAGGATATGGCTATTAGAAATAACATGTGCAGATTTACTTTACCATTATTTAATGTAAAGGATGGTTATATTAATACATTAAAAAAAAAATTGAAATGGAAATGGAAAGACAAAATTTTCCGGTACGTTACTGGCCTGGACTTTTTGGGAAATCCTTTACAGGAGAAATTCTATCCTAAATTTGTATGGAGCAAACAGAATATGCATCTGTTAAGGAACAATTAGTGAAACATTGGAAGCACAGAAGAAACTTATGGAAATAAATTGTTTGAAATGACTTTGTCAAAGGATGAAGATCCCAAAAGTTATTTTGATTCATTGACAAGTGCAATAGACAAATGGTTAAAGTGTGCTAAAATAGATAAATCATTTGAGGAACTGAAGAATTTTATTATAAGAGACAAGGCAATATATTCACTGGATAAGACTATCAAAGCATTTATTCAGGAGAGATCTCCCAGAACTATAGAGGAAATAGTTGAACTGATTAGGAACTTTAAATTGGCTCATCCCATAGCACCTACTTCTATAGGAGAGGATTACCAAGATATAATATGCTTTGCTAGAGGCAATGATAATTTTCAGATCGGTAGACAGGTATAAAAAAACAAGATAAAGTGTGCTATTTGTGGGAGAAATAACCATATTACAAATGATTGTAGATATAAGAGAGATAACACATTGACATGTTTTATATGTAAAAGAAGAGGACACATAGCAAGATATTGCTTAAGAAGTTCAAGTTCTGCTGGAAACAATAATAATAAATCTCATATATTTACTCACTCAAGAGATCCTAACTCCAAATATAATCAGAACAGAAATCATTGAGGAGCTGTGTTATCAAGAAACAAGGGAATAAATCTGTTTCCAGGATTTGTTGGATTAATACCTGTACATGCAATCCGTGACAAAGGAAGTAATGTAATTGGAGTTCATAGCAAATATGTTCAGTCACACCAATACACTGGTGATGTAGCAGACTGTACATCATTTGATGGAAGAGTTATAATACTACGATTGGCTTATATTGATATTAGGACACCATATATTACAGGTAGAGTACTGGCTCATGTTATAGATGATGAACCCATTGATTTGATTATTGGAAATTTAGAAGCAGTTAAAGAATGTACCTGAGAAGAAATAGATACATGGGATTTGAATAATAATGAAGCACAATGCGATGCGATTAATGAATGTAAGGTAAGCAATACTGGAGAAGTCAGACAATTTTGGATAATGACAAAGACACATCAGTTGGTAATGAATCGCTACTGAATGAAAACTTTAAATTGGAAATATTAAAAAAGAACAAAGAGTAGATACTACATTTGATAGACTTTTTAAATAAACAGAGAAAAGAATTAATAATTTAATAAGAATGGTGCATGCAAAGTGATAAACGATACACAACTATTAGTCAGAGAGGTACTCATTAATGGCAGACAAGTAGAAAAAATAGTTGTACCACATAAATAGGACAAAAATAATGACTACTGCTCATTCTTTACCATTGGCTGGTCATATGGGAGTTGGCAAAACAAAAAACAGAATAATACAACATTACTTTTGTCCTAAAATGTCAAAAGATGTGAAAAAATTTGTTGAACAATGTGAAGTTTGTCATATGAAAGGACCTAAGAGTAACTTTACCAAAGCACAATTACAAAAAGGAGTGACTGCAAATGGACCATTTCTAAAGGTAGCTATGGATATCATTGGTTTAATGCCGATTATGTCTAACAGAAGACATATATATATTCTGACATTGATTGATCTATGTTCTAGGTATGCAGAGGTACTACCATTAAAGAAAATTGAATCTAGAGATATAGTGCAAGGCATTATATCTATTTTTTACTAGAATGGGATTTCCTGAAGAAATGTTATCTGATAGAGATACTCAGTTCACATAAAAAATGACTAAAGAATTTATGGAAACATTTGGTATAAAGCAGAAATGTACAACACCATACCATCCTCAATTTAATGGAATGTGTGATAGATTCAACAAAACTCTTAAAGAAGTGTTGTCAAAAGCTAGTAATGAGGATCCAAAGAATTGGGATTTATCAATACCATCAATTTTGTTTGCATATAGAGAAACAACTCATGATAGTACAGGTTTTTCACCATTTGAGCTAATGTATGTGGTTAACCCAAGAAATCTTTTGAGCATTTTTAAAGAACCGTTGGTAGGCACTGTTGAAAACAGTAAAAGAACTAGCTATGATATAGTTACAAATACTAGACAACAATTAGCTATTGCTTGGGAAAAGTCTGGAAATAATTCAGATAATAATAATGTGAAGGCTCACACTAGAATAAATCAGGATAGAAAACTCAGAACTTTAGAGCCAGGTGATAAAGATTCGCTGTTATTTAAAAACCAAAATAATAAACTGTTTCATTAATGGATAGGGCCTAATGAAATGAAGTTGTTAGAAAATTCACAAACTCAGATTATGAGATAAGAATTAAAAATAACTTAGGGTTTTTTCATATTAATATTTTGAAAAGATACTATGATAAACCAGTAGAAATTATATCAGAGAACATGTGTTGTAGTATAGTGTCAGAAGAAATTAAAGATGACATTGAAGAGATAGCAAAAGTTAATACACAAGGCCTACAAACATAATATAAGGATGTGGACTTAGATAAATTAACACATGAACAGGCATATGAGATGTCAAAAATAATACACAAGCATAGAGGTATATTTTCTAATTTGCCTGGTAGGACCAATGTCATACAACATGACATTATTGTGACAGATGATAAGCCAGTGCGGCTAAAGCCATATTCAATTTGTCATGGACGTGATAGGGGTTTGGAGTTGTTATGGCTAGTTGTCGTAGGTGTATGTTACGCCGATGCTGTAGTTGACCTGGAATATTTATTTGTTCTCTCCGGCTCGTTAAATTATGTAAAATGCACATACAACAGACAGTTCTAATTGGTAAGCAAGCAAGTCTCTGATTACAGTTATGGCGTTTATTATCGTTTCAATGATCCAATGGTTAAATATATATATATATATATATATATATATATATATATATATATATATATATATATATATATATATATAATGGCGCAGTGATAACTAGCACAAATACATGGTAATGTCATGTATCCTAACATTAAGGAACGTAACTACACTGTGGAACTTTATTACTGGCTGAACATCGATATCTAACATGTGGGATGATATGCTATATGAGGCGAGATATACAAGTATTATTTGGCTGAAGGGTTCTAATATCCAAGACTAAAATGTACAGCGTATCAGCCAAGCGCCAACTCTAGACTCAACTAAGTTTTTGGAGATAGCGTCCTCGAGTCTTGAGTCACGTGGTCGCGCTCAATTTGGTTGGTTAACCCTTTAATTACATTTAATTACATTTGATTCTCATTGGTCAGTTCGAACATAGATTTACATAGAGAATGACTTATTGGAGGGAAAATGGGGTGGGGGTAGGGGAATTAATTATACCGCCAAACCGCGGGTGGGGGTTTAGATGAAAAGCAATTGATACGGACGACAATCGGGGTGGTAGGGGAACATAGTAGAGGGGAAACCGATTTATCTCCCCTGCAAGAGGTTTGACATGGTTATCTCAAGTGGTCCTGCTTCGCACTCGGCCGAAAAAGTGTTATATAGGTGTAAAAGGTTTCGCTGATCAATTTCCTGGAAACCGCGGGACAAATGAATAACTAATAAGCTGCTGCTCGCTCGTGAGTTGGGTGGGTGAAGTAGAGATAAGTGTTGGCGGGGAGGGAGGCGCGAAATGGGGGTGGGGGTTAGCGGGGAGGGCGCGGGTGGGGTTTTTAACGAGGGGTCGAGTATTTGGGTCAACTGGCGTAATGCCTACTTACAGCATATTAAATTAACAACATGAATTAATACATTAGACATGATATAAATACATTAATATAATTTCCATATAACTAGCACATTCACACTCATTCAACCAAGATTAAATACCAATTTGGCAGTATTCAGCTAGCAACTTTGAATAGTATTGGTAAAGTAAAAAAGATAAACTATAATGTTGTGTGGGGATTATAGGAAATTAAATAAAGTTACTATTTTTGATCCATACCCATGAGCAATGCAGAAGAAATTATGGCTCAGTTATCAAATTCAAACATTTTTCTAAATTGGATATGTCTAAAGTATATTATCAAGTAGGTTTGAGTGATAGGGCTAAACCATTAACAAGTTTTGACACTCCATTGGGACTTTTTCAATGGAATGTGATAAGTTTTGGATTAGTTAATGCCCCTGCTACATTTAAGAGAATGATGGCTATGATTTTAGGACCTAGGAAAGACACTATATTTTACCTGGATGATATATGTATTTTTATGATACATGGGAAAATATTTAAAAACGCTCAATAATATTTTTGAAATAATAGAAAAACAAAGCAACACAATGAAACCTAAGAAATTAGAAATAGGTATGAAAGAAATTACTTTTTTGGGACATACGATCTCTAATAACACAATTACACCATTATAAGACAATATTTCAAAAATTCTTAAACTTGACGTTTCAAGAAATATAAAAGAAGTAAGAAATCTTCTGGGTGTACATTTTATAGAAAATTCATCCCTATTTTTTCGGAGATGGTAACTCCATTGACACAATTGATTAAAAATAAAAGTCCAGTTAACGTAATTTGGTCTCAGGAGTGTGAGATGGCATTGAATGGGATAAAAGTTGCTTTTTTATTAAGACTTTCAGACATTAATAAAACATTAATAGAACATTTGTGGTTTTAACTGATGCAAGTTTAGTTGGTTTGGGTGGAGTTTTGGGACAATATCATGACAATGTCTTACACCCGATTCAATATATTGCAGAAAATTAAATGGTGCTGAGGTTAATTATACAAAGCTATAACGGAAAGCCTTGAGTGTTGTTTGGTGTATTACTAAATTGGCGAGATACATAATGGGTACAAGGTTTGTCCTTATGATGGATCATAAGATGGTCACTTGCAGGCAAACAGTTTTACTGTAGAAAATATCCCTGGGGTTGAAAATATATTGGCCGATCTGTTATCTAAATATGGTGTTTATGGTGGTGCTGTTCGATACGTATTCAGCAGTTTAGAGCGTGCGTAAAATTATTTTTCATTTAAATTTGAAGTATAAATAAGGTGTTAATGGAATATTGATTTTTTTCAAAGGTTCTGGATGAAAAATAACTCTACACCTGAAGCACGGTGATTCAAGCACAACTTACCATATATAAGTGAGGGATGTTCTATCACGTCCCCACAATATCGTTAACGGATCTTATAAATGCCATATCAAGCGACATCATGACGATATCATATGAAGAATACAGTATACGTTGTCAACACTGAACTGTGGTCATGTTATCACCATATGGAAGGTTCATTTATTTGTCAACAGTGAATTGATGTCATGTTATCACCATATGGAAGGTTCTTTTATTTGTCAACAGTGAATTGATGTCATGTTATCACCATATGGAAGGTTCATATATTTGTCAACAGTGATTTGATGTCATGTCATCGCCATATGGAAGGTTCCTTTATTTGTCAACAGTGAATTGATGTCATGCCATCGCCATATGGAAGGTTCATTTATTTTGTCAACAGTGAATTGATGTCATGTCATCGCCATATGGAAGGTTCATTTATTTGTCAACAGTGAATTGATGTCATGTTATCACCATATGGAAATTTCATTTATTTGTCAACAATGAATTGATGTCATGTTATCACCATATGGAAGGTTCATTTATTTGTCAACCATGAATTGATGCCATGTTATCACCATATGGAAGATTCATCAGGACAATATGATATTACTAACATTTTACAATTTTGTTTGTGACCATGTCAACACTATATTTATTGTTTATATACAGACAGTTCGGGGAAGTTTTCAACAGCAAGTTTTACCGTTTGGAATATGAACATTGAATTTTCAACTCATTGTTGTAACATTATGTGGACTATGTTATTAAGGTGTTTAAATACCCTACTTTACAAGGGATTTTGTAATATGAAATATTCAACTAATAGACTTTTGGAGGAGGAAGGTAATAATATTACATGGAACTCTAAGGACTGATGTGTTTTCGGGCTTAATGATTATTGGGAATATTGGTTTGTGTATTTTTCATTACTTCAGGACAGAATACACTATGATACTTGATGGACTGATCTATGGATGAAGTGTGTTAGTTAATATGGATGAACTATATTAGTAAAGCTATTGATGCATTTTTTTTTGCATAGTACATTAATGAATTTTGTTGGTTAACACAATTTTAATATGTGTGATATGATAATTATGTATGTTCTGATTATCTATATTATGATAATATGCTTAGAGACATTATATATTTAATGACAGTAGCGGTTTAGAGACATTGAGATAAGAAGATATAACTTTTGTAAATGTGTATGACAAATTTAATAGGTCGATGGGGCAATGTTAGGATTTAAAATATATCTTGTGGTTTTAGTAAGACGCATTTTTTTATAATCTCTTACACGGTGTAAATTTATTAAATATACGTGTGACGTGGAACGACAAAAACGATGACGCGTGATTTAGATTTGACGTCACATAGATATTGCAGAAACGTTAGACGACCTTAGACCAAATGAAATAAAAATATACAGCAGTGGGGGAAAAAACGTTATGGTCAACTTGACTTTACTGAAGAGTTGATCAGGATGTTGGGAAAAAATTGAAGAATATGCACCGGTCCCCACTGCTGCAGTCAAAATAAATAAAACCACCCTGATATGGTTCTTCTAAGCAATTAAAATTGTGCTATTTACTGTATAAAATAGAGAGAAAAACTAGGTCCAAATGCAATGCATGTAACACTTTATTATGTTATCAAGAAGATACACATTTTCTTTTGTTGTATCATAAATATTTTTTTTCTTAGGTATTTATTATTATACTAACGATTTGTTTACATCATTATATATTTTATTATGTTGTTTGTTCATTTAAAAAAATAATTTTTTTATTGTTTTTGAATATTTAATGTCATTGTTTTCTACCTTGCTGCATAAATTCTTCGAAAAGTTAATTTTTTTCATGTTTTTTTACATATATTTTACTTAGTCACCTCAGTATTTCAGATATTAGTAAAAATGCTTGAGATTTGTTCATAAGTTGTGTAAATGGATATACTTGCTAAATAAAAAGAATAATTTATTTTTCGCTTTATACTTTTTGTTGCTTCTTATTGTTTGTGACACCTTTATATTTTTCATCTTAAAATTTTACAAGATTAATTAATTTAATAAAAAACAGTTCAATTTAATGGGCCGTATTACTGCTGAGAGTTAACATCCCTGCCCTTTTTACAATTCAGTCATATACGATTGACTTCTATAAGGGGCAAGGGTGTTAACTCTCAGCAGCAATATATTTACAATTCAGTCATATAAGATTGACTTGTATAAGGGGCAGGGGTGTTAACTCTCAGCAGCAATACAACCCATTAATATTGAATTAAAAATTACGTAAGCATATAGAGTATTTCTTTTTTAATCAAATGACATATGGCAATGTCATATCATATTTTATCTGATAATATAAAAAAAAATAGTAGAGTATCATGAATAGGCAGAAAAAAAGTGCTAAAAATCAAAGTACTTTGAGAAGAGTCCGATATTAGCATTTAAATCTTGATAAATTTTATTTATATATCGAAAAGTGACGTTAATATACATTGATCAAGGGGTCCCATTGAATATCATGATATCCTTATATTTTGATTCTATAAGCGATAATGAAGAAGTATTTGAGCGTTGATAAGCAGGTATGTGAGTGTAAATGAGCAGGTATGTAAGTGTGAATAAGCAAATATGTGAGTATGGATAAGCAGGTATGTGAGTGTGGATGAGCAGTTATGTGAGTGTGGATGAGCAGGTATGTGAGTGTGGATGAGTAGGTATGTGAGTGTGGATGAGCAGGTATGTGAGTGTGGATGAACAGGTATGTGAGAGTAAATGAGCAGGTATGTTAGTGTGGATGAGCAGGTATGTGAGTGTGGATGAGCAGGTATGTGAGTGTGGATGAGCAGGTATGTGAGAGTAAATGAGCATGTATGTGAGTGTGAATGAGCAGGAATCTGAGAGTCAATGAGCAGTAATGTGAGTGTGAATGAGCTGGTATGTGAGTGTAAATGAGCAAATATGTGAGTGTGGATGAGCAGGTATGTGAGTGTGGATGAGCAGGTATGTGAGTGTGGATGAGTAGGTATGTGATTGTGGATGAGTAGGTATGTGAGTGTGGATGAGTAGGTAAGTGAGTGTGGATGAGCAGGTATGTGAGTGTGGATGAGCAGGTATGTGAGTGTGGATGAGCAAGTATGTGAGTGTGGATGAGTAGGTATGTGAGTGTGGATGAGCAGGTATGTGAGTGTGGATGAGCAGGTATGTTAGAGTAAATGAGCAGGTATGTGAGTGTGGATGAGCAGGTCTGTAAGTGTAGATAAGCAGGTATGTGAGTGTGAATGAGCAGGTATGTGAGTGTGGATGAGCAGGTCTGTGAGTGTGAATGAGCAGGTATGTGAGTGTGAATTAGCAGGTATGTGAGTGTGGATGAGCAGGTATGTGAGTGTGAATGAGCAGTAATGTAAGTGTGAATGAGCAGGTATATGAGTGTGAATAAGCAGGTATGTGAGTGTGAATGAGCAAATATTATTATGTGAGTGTGATTGAGCAGGTATGTGAGTGTGAATGAGCATGTATGTGAGTGTGAATGAGCAGGTATGTGAGTGTGAATGAGCAGGAATGTGAGTTCGAATGTTGAAGGCGTTGTTGTTGTAGGTGTCGTTATTGTAAAAGTTGTTGTTGATTCTTCAATTAAAACAAAACCGAAAATATTTAAACAGTTTGTCACTTAGTGCAGAAAAAAGATGACAATACAATAGAACAAGATAAAAAAACGACCTAAAATGTTTACTACATTAATGTATTAATATTTTTTTTTTTTTGAAAAAAATAGATCTATTCAGGGCACTTGACAATAAGTATTTTGTAAAGAGAGATTCGCAGCTCTCCTTGATTTTATGTTTACATTATTTGCCTACAATTTACCTCCACACGCCCCTTTCTCTCTCTCACACACACATACAAACATACACATACTCTTACTTTCTAGTGTTCACTGTTCCATCGATCTGTTCATTTACAATCACAAAAAGAATAACACACAAATACACTATTATATTTTGTCAATTTGTTAACTATGTGTTTATTCAACATAGAGTAATTTTAAAATGTATTCCCTTCTGTCTTTATTTTATTATTACTACTTTTAACATTCGCTTAAGATAACTACTTGAACTGTTTTAAATTGAATAAACCTTATGTACTGACAACTATTGTGTACTCAATACAATTGTATACTATCTACACGTGTGCACTCACTACATATGTGTCTCACTACACTTGTATACTCACTACAATTGTGTACTCAATACAATTGTGTACTAACTACACTTATGTACGCACTACACTATTGTACTCACTACACGTGTGTACTCAATACCTTTGTGTACTCACTACACTTAGGTACTCACTACGTTTGTGTAATCTCTAAACTATTGTACTCACTACAAGTTAGTACTCACTACATTTGTGTACTAACAACCCTTTTGTACTCACTACATTTGTGTACTAACAACACTTTTGTACTCACTACATATGTGTAATCATTACACTATTGTTCTCACAACACTTGTGTTCTTACTACAACTGTGTACTCACTACACTTGTATACTAACTACAATTTTGTACTCACTACACTTGTTTACTCATTACACCTGTGTACTCACTTCAATTATTTACTTAGTATATTTGTGTACTTACTACAAATGAGAACTCACAAACGGTTACGGCAATGGCATGTTGTGAATAAACCATTTTTTTAATTTGTGATGAGTATTTAGTTTGTGATGTATTTCGTTTGTGCTGTACGCAGTTTATGATGTATTTTTCCTGTGATGTACGTAGTTTGGGATGCATTTAGTTTTTGATTTACGTCGTTTGTGATGTATTCACTTCTAATTATATCATGCTGTCTATATAATTTTTTGAACCCTGTGAGTATAAATTTTTTCTTGCATTGCTTTACTGAAACATATATGTTGTTGTTCATTTAAATTGTATTTGATGTTGTCATGCTAAATTGTGTTTTTGTCAGTGTTCAGAAACAATACTGGGTACCTGTATCGAGCTTGTTTATTGAAAAAAATATTTGAAAGCAAAACGGCGGGGATTTTTTTCATTGGGTGAAGTGAACAACATTTAACATCACACAGACAGACCAGCAACCACGCCCATAAACTTAAACTTAAGCGTCATGATTATCTAGATGTCTATCTCTTGTCGTGGCAATACTCTTGAAATTCCTACTATACATAATTGTTTTTGTTTCATTAGTTTAATTCCTAGTAAGTCGTACGCATTGACTTACCGTCACACTGTCTCACGTACATCCTATCGCCCGGTGATGATACTTTGTTTTCATTAGATTGGGAAATGTTACACGTTGAAGGTGGAAGAAATTTATATGCCTGACAGTCGGTAAACGCACATTCCGTAGCGCAGTCCTAAAATAAAGAAACAAAAAGAAAACAATAGTTTTATATAATAGTTTGTATGTCTTCTTAAACATAACAACAAATAAGTTTCTCGTAATTTCCATTACTAAAAAAAATCAAAAGAAGTCTTGTGAGAATTACATCATAAAAAAATATGTATTGTGAGAAATTAGGCTTGCGTAAATAATAAAAATCTGATCAACTCAAATTCATGATGTGAAATTTCTTTGACCAAATCGGTTTTGTCTAGTCAAAAAAATAAATTAACACACAATAAAGCCAATGTAGGCTACATTTAGTGGCAATGTGGCGAGGCGCCTGGAAGGGTAAACTCTCCAGCCTCTCTCTCCAACTTGGAGCAACCACCCCAGATGTCAGGGCGCTTTGGCGCAGAATGCCAAACAATAATATCTCCTTGATCTCACCGAGGCATGCGCTGCAATGTCCGGCTTTGTCCCATATTAAATTGACTATTTAAACCAAGTAGACCCATATTTAAAAAAAAAGTATTATTGTGTTGTAGAACATTTTTAATAAATCTAATTTGTATTTTGTTATATTATTAACTTTTAAGAGTTTCAGAGGTGGGAATGGTCACCAGTTCAAAATTAGCCAGCTATCGGCCCCATTATTGCAATTTAGGTCACTTTTTGTTCTACCATCCATGCTCTCTACCGCAACCCCCATCCCCAGCCCCACAGAGCGCTCATTTTGCTAATACACATTGTAATCCCGGCTACGCCACTAATAATTATACATTTAGCCTCGTGTATTCTTTTGTAAGGAAATGAAAATTTAAAACTTGGAAATAACGAAATAGATTTATTTAATACAATCAATTGTTTACGTTTCAACGATTGATAATTTGACAATTACTAGTTTTTCCAATAGTTTAGTGAAACTGGTACCTTTGATCTGAATTATACTTCCATTGCCCTCCTATCACATACTATCTCCACCCCTCACACACCAGAGCTACATTTAAATCCTGACTAAGCCACTGCTGGGACGTAAATAAAAAGTTAGATGTCCAGAATAGGTATCATGTGACAACTTGTGGGATAAACTAGACAAAAACAGACGGACAACAAGACCAAAAACCTCAACTTGGGATAGATTGGAAACGCCTTGAGATGAACTGCCCAAGATCGAGCCAGCTGTAGAGGTGTGATTACGCCGTATGCGCCAATATGGACCCACAGGAATAAGTCAAGTCAGGTCTACAACTAATTGCATTAAATTAAAAAGGACTTTTTGTGATTCATTTCCTACACTCCATTGCACATGTGTTGAGTTTAACACTGTTGTTGGCAGAGTAAAGTAAAGTACCTTTGGGCCAAATTGATCCATAGGGCTGATGAAGTAGCTCTTGTGAGCTATTTTATATGATAGATAGATTGTTCTTTTATGTTGTATTTTATTGTTATCTATTTTAATTTTTTTCTTTATAACAATCTCTAAGCGATACGTCTGAGGTAAGACATGATTGTTAGTGAAGGAAGTGACGTCAGAGTCTTGTTGACTGATGATGAATGACGTATTGTTGTTTATTTATTGCAAAGATATTGCTCTCAGTATTGTTTAATATTAAACAATATTAAAGATTGAAACATTTTCTGTTGCCTTGAATTATAAATTATAGAACAATTATTCTACAACAGCAGCGTTAACCAGTTAATGTGGCCATGACATACTAGGGGATGGGCGGCCAGCACAATCGCCAACCGCCTTGTTTTTATCCGAACAAAAGTCAGAGTAGGCTCAGGGACACCCTCGAGTCCCAGAAAAAATCCTAGCCTTCACCAGGATTCAAACCCTGCTTCTTTGGTACGCTAGCCGTAGATATATTTGTATATATTTATGTAGAGAGAGGGGGAGATGGGTAGATGAATGCATGAATAAACTGGTTTGGGTGGTTGGCTGCAAGGATGGATGGCTGAATAGTTAGATGAATAGAGTCTAGATTGACAACATCTTATCCTTCTTTCAATCATAATATTTATTTATAATTTATACTTACGGTTTCGCTTGGAGATGGAAATGATGTCCAACTTGGCAAATTGAAATCATTTAGAAAAACGAATTGACAAGTTGCTGTTATAGAAAGAAGGAAAATCATTCAGGCTCATAATCACGTTGCATATTAACATATTTTAAAAAAAAAAAATATTTTAGAAACAAAATATATGATATTTGTATTCACGAAACATAATCATGTTGAAATGTATGATATCGTTTGTCAAGTTTAGTTTATCCAGGTGTGACATTTTGGGCAAGATTAACGTCACACGCAACTAAGAAAGGTTTTGAATGTAATTCGCTCTTATAAGATAATATAACCATATTATCATCTGTACGTACAAACCATGACATTATATGCCACTTTTAAATGATTGATTGGAGTGAGAATGTGTCTTTCTTTTCTCTCTCAAATGTTTAACACTTTTTGTATTTAGCTTTGCATTGAATAATATTTACATATATATGTATATGTTCTGCATGCCCATAAGTATATTGTGGTTATATGACTAGTTACTATTGTTATTAGTTTCCTTTCCATTCATGTATATTATAAATGTTTAGTTTATCCAGGTGTGACATTTTGGGCAAGATTAACGTCACACGCAACTAAGAAAGGTTTTGAATGTAATTCGCTCTTATAAGATAATATAACCATATTATCATCTGTACGTACAAACCATGACATTATATGCCACTTTTAAATGATTGATTGGAGTGAGAATGTGTCTTTCTTTTCTCTCTCAAATGTTTAACACTTTTTGTATTTAGCTTTGCATTGAATAATATTTACATATATATGTATATGTTCTGCATGCCCATAAGTATATTGTGGTTATATGACTAGTTACTATTGTTATTAGTTTCCTTTCCATTCATGTATATTATAAATGATTTTGCACGTGTGTTTTCTCTCCCTCCTCCATCCCCACGCCAAAGTCATGCTTGACGCTAACATGCTTGAGCCCACCGTCTCTGACCTTCGCCCCCCCCCCCCCTGTTCCTCCTTACTTCCTCGATCAACGACAAATAGAATGTATACGAAAATAGAAATTTAAAGATGTCCAGCTGGTCAAGTTAACCTCTGTAACTATGTAGCGTAATGAGCTACGGTCGATATAGGCTCCTAAGACGTCTGACCAAACGGGTCAAAAGTTAAATGTATAAATGAGATGTCGTTAACTACCGCCATATTCCCACACCTATGGTTTGAGGCGTGAGGGAACCCCGTCCTCTCCTTAAATCATGAATCCAGGTTTTCCCTACTCCTGTCAATCAGACTATCAGACTAAGGAAACGTGTACATTTACCCCCCCCCCCCCCAATGCATGATAGTTATCGATGTCAATCTTGTTACACCACTCCCATTTCACACCACGTGACTATTAATGCTTTTAGTTATAGATTTAACTTTAATCTTAGGGCTGTCTAGCTTAGGAGGTCGAGGAGCGGAGTGGGTCGCACTCTGGGCCCCTCCGGGACTTTGTAAAGGCTCCGACCCTAAGTCTGTATCTTCCCTCTTTATATTGCTGGAGTGTGTATGATATATATGTAACGGTATATACAGTTTTCATGTGAATAAACTTTAGAATATAGTGTCTTCGCTCGTGTCCTCTAGTAACTTTATAATCGATGTTGTGAAGTCTCTATATGTTAAGTATAGTCAAACCTCTACATAATCACTTCGTACGAGCCATGGAATTTCATTTACATTAAATATAAATTTTAACTTCAATACGTTAATCTCTATCAAAGTAGTCCGGCTCATCCTTTAAGAAAAAACGCAGCCAACAATGTTAGAAATAGAATAATTCATCTTATCTATTAATGTAGATCACTCTTATAAGAAAGAAATAATACACATACGAGCCTGCCTGCAACACAGTGTAACATAATACAGTCACTTTGCTTAATTATACAGAAGGCACGACACACATGAGGCTCGGTTCAAATCTAATCCCAACTTATAAAGTTTACTGGTAATTAAGTGATCTAATTACCCGAAACGCTACACCAGGACTCTGACGTCTCCAACTATGTCACATTGTTCTAAATGTGGGCAGCCTGATTTAAATTCGCCTTTTTGTGTTATGTAAAAACTTAGGTTTAGGTTTTATAACAAGGTTGAAAGATGTCTATTTATTAGTTTTTATTCCTATATGTAATCCATTAGATTTAATGTATTTCTAAAATGCTACAATGCATATTTTCGTTTAGTTTTTTTTTAGTTTAGACTGCCTAGTTAGAATTTATAATTGTATCTTTGTTCGTTGATAATCATCACATAATATAATTAGCGTGAGTTTGTTTATTAAACTTTTTTTTTGTTTGCTATAGGCTCCTAAGCCGTTTGACCAATAGGGTCAAAAGTTAAATCTATAAATTGAAAACGACCTCCAAAAGATAATTTTGTTTTATCAACAAAATTGCTTAATTCGTTAATTTATTTTTTAAATAAACTTAGACCTATCACTAATCACCATATGTTAAGGTTCTAAACTGAGCGCCATTTTTAGAATGATCGCCTTTTGAACGTTTATTTACTATGTTGAAAGCGAGGCTTTCCAAATAATTCCCCATGCATACAGTTGTTTATTTATCCTGTAAGTTATCACCGATCTCGGGATTCATGGGTTTGATCTTCATTTTGACGGGAAAACCACTAGTAGTAATATATCAACTCTATTTAAACCTGTAAGAGAGGGCGTAGGCAGACAAGGTGCGAGGGCCACCGGTACTATTTTTTGTTCTGATAAAAAGGTGCGACGAACGAATTACTTTGTCGTCAGCCTCTGCTGGCCGCCACGGCTGATTGTTTCTCTAAGGTAATTATTAATTTATGTTTTATGAACAATGTAGTTTTTTTTATTAATGTATGTGTACTTTTGCCTATGGCTTTTGGGACCTGGTGTATTTAATCGTAACTGTGGTAATAATTATGGACCACGTTGTGTTTATATGCCTTGTGTAATGTATTTAAAGTATGACTTATGATACATACCGTAACATGTGTTTTTGCTCTTTTATAGGACTGTTATTTTCTACACGTGGATTTATTTAGTAGTTATCAACGTGTTGTTATTAAGTATTTGATGTTTTATTAAAACATTTTTTATTTGTATTCCTTTTAATTTTACCAGTCATCTGATTGGGTGTTTAGTAGGGACTAGGAGTTAGGTGGGTTTGGAAAAGCCTATATTATTTAGATTTTAGATAGCCTTGCTTTAGATGTGTGTTTTTGTTAGGATTTTGTTTAGATGAGACTATGCCTGAGTGGATTGTTGAGTATTTATATGTCAATAAACGTATAGTGTTCTGTTGGTATTTGATTCTTCTATGTTTGTTCTTATCCTTGTATGTGCTGTCGTGCTGGTAGTATAACAACACACACATACATTCATCCCACTCTTTCATATACAGAGTCCGATATTAGCATTTAAATATAGATTAATCATATCACTATAACGAAATGTGAAGTTAAGTCAATTTTTATTATTTTCATTAAAAACATTTTCACCTTTCAGACTTGACTTTTTTTCTGCAATTTTATCAAACTCACGACATAAATATGTATCGAGCGCAAAAAAACAAACAAACCAAAAAGCTAACAAATGAAGATAATAATTAGATAGATCAATACATGTTCTTAACATTGAATGAAAAAAATGGAAACTATTAACTTTATTTTATGTCTTAAATTGCATTTTACGAAGTGTACTTAAAAAAGGACGCCAGCAAGATATGGGTTAATATAATTTTACTAAAGGGTCCTTTAGAATATCATGATACCCTTGTATTTCGATTCATTTATTGATATTGAGCAAGTATTTTAGCGTGGATAAGCAGGAATGTGAGTGTGAATGGGTAGGTATATAAGTATAAATCAACAGGTATGTGTATATAGATTAGCAGGTTTGTGTGTATAGATCAGCAAGTATGTGAGTATAGATCAACAGGCATAGGAGTATATATCGGCCGGTATGTGAGTATAGATCAGCGGGGATGTGAATATAGATAAGCAAGTATATGAGTAAAAATGAGCAAGTGTGTAATTATGGCTGAGCAGATATTGTAATAAAGATGAGCATATATGTGAGTATATATGAACAGATATGTGGTTATATATGAGCAAGTATGTGAGAAAAGATGAGCAGATATGTGAGAAACGATGAGCAGACATGTGAGTATAGATGAGCAGATATGTTAGTAAAGATGAGCAGGTATGTCCATGACCAGTATCCACATAGCCTCAAAGACTGGCGGTCATGTGTGCACGGAACACGGATCCTTGCTCTAGAGGACTCTGTTCCGGCTAATAGTGTGGAGGCAGCAGCTGGGGAAGTGAAGGTCCGAGCTTTGTCGGGTGGAGTGCTGAGGGGCACCTACAAATCCGGGGCGTGGTAAAACCGCCGAGTATCGTATACGGGAATACGATTGTAAAAGATTGTCCAGCAACCTGATGACTGCGAGTTCGCCGGAAGGCACATGCCTCCGAAGGTAACCAAAAGGGTTATTGCGCATATTCAAAGTGCAGATTGCAAGGCCCCCGAAGCATTATCCGACCGATTGACTAGCTCGGATTTCTGGAGCGCCGGGTCGGCCGTCGAATATCACATACGGGAACAAAAACGGTTGCAGCAACGCAACGCAGCCAAGCGACTGTGAGTTTGATTGGACTGGTCCGGTTCTCCCAGTGAGATGATAGGCTTGAGCCCTGCGGGGCCGAGTCGAGTACGTAAACCTGGGCATGTGCACGCCCTAGAGCAGGAGGCCAAACCTGTACAATGCCCAATATGCACGCGCATAGTACCCATGTGGCTATGGTAAGGCAAAGAGTACACTGGCTTGGTCGAGTAGGGGACCAAGACATCCTGGACATGCGCACGTCCTGGAGCAGAGTGGCAGGGATAGCGAACAGCTAGGGCAAGACATGCGCATAGCACACTTGTGCGGCTGGAAAGATAGAAGAAAGGAGCGGGTGGAGGGACAAACGGCCTGACACATCCGGGCTGGGCGTCTCTTTTACCTGCTCTAAAAAGATTGCCATAGCACCGTGTGCTCGGCGCGGCGGGGGACTGGCGAACCTGGTCCCAGCGCCCTGACGAGCCCAACGGTAAGCAATTCTAATAGCTAGCGTCACAATCGGTCGGTATTGGGAACAGATAACCTGAACCCTTCGCCAGCCGAGCACATGGGGCCCTACCGGAATATTGTTCGGCATCCGCTGCGGACTGAAACACCGCAAGATGCTGGAATAAAGCAAATATTAAACCAGCCGCATAGAATGATGTGCAAAAGGCGTAACCTTGCCTGATTTTCCCAAAACCAGCTGCCCACAGGAGACGCTCCCCGAAAGTCCAATGCCAAACGAGAGAGAGGTACTTGGAGTAGGCGGGCAGTGAAGCTAGGTCCCTGACCCCACGGCAGGGTGAACGAAATATATACCCCAACGCCGAAGGGGAACGGGCGGCTAGCCTTGGAGCCAGTGGACCTGGCCCCTTGGCCGACCCGCACAAGTGCCTCATACTTCTAGAACGTATCCGCTGTGCTGTAAATCCCATTTTACCAGCATAAGATACGAAGATTAAAAGCACCTATGCCACCGCTGAAGTACAAAATGCGTGCACATGCAAAGTGCAGGCAAACAAACTGCCTTCAGGTTAACATACGTTACGAGGCAAGGCTCTTAGGGGCAAGAGTCTTTCACTGCACTCCAACGGTGCGGCTGATGAAAGCCGAGCAGATCCCCGGGGTGCTAGAGGGTGTCTAAGCCAACACCCAACGGCAAGGCCCCCCCCTGGGTTTTTAAGAAAGGCACCCCAACCTACTCCTTCCAGGAGCAAGAACTCAATAGTGAAAGTGGGTTTTCCTTCCTTCTCTAAGACTACGAGAAGGGGGAGCCCCAGTGTACCCAGTGTACCCTATAGCCTCCCCTGAGGCAAACGTGGCGATCCAGCGCCCGTCGACGAAGGGTTCTAAAAAGCCCAAGTCTAAGCTGGATAACGCTCAATCTACAATGAGCTCATGGCTGATAAAAGGTGCAGCCACCCAAGTAGCACTCCCGTTGGGAAGCGCCCAAATACCAGCGGGCCTAACTGAAGCAACAGCAGCCGCTCAAGCTGCTGTCGCTAAGAAACGTATCGAACAAAACACGACTTGGGAAACTGTGAAGCCCCAGACAAAACCTAAACTAAAACGTCTCAACGTGTTGCAGCTCAACGTCAATGGATTAGCACCAAAGGCGCTTGAGCTGACGAAGCTTCTGCACGAAAACCAGGTCGATATAGCCCTATTGCAGGAGACCATGCTCCGAGATAGAAAAGTAGTCATTAAAGGGTACACAATGTACCACTGCACGTGCCAGGGCTGCCAGGGGCTGGCAACTCTAATATCAAACTCACTTACTGCCAGACCTCTGACGGCACAATGCTCGACTGGCCGCACAGATACTCTAACCACGGAAGTATGGGTGGACGAGAGAAAGATCTTTTGCATAAACATATATAACCCGCCGAAGCACGACATCTCTCTGTCTGTAGATCCACCCATACTCTCAAACTCTATCATAGGAGGCGACTTTAATGCACATTCTTCTGCATGGGGCTATACAATTTATGATATGTCCGGTAGAAAGGTTGAGGAGCTCTGTAAACACTACCAACTTGTTCAGATTGCAGGACGCAAACTCTCCTCCAACCCTTCTCCACGAGGGAAATGGCACCCTGTCAAGACCAGATCTAACACTGGTTTCGGGTGATCTCATCCCCATAACAACCTTTAAAGTCCTGGACCATAGGCCAACAGTAGTACATATCGACCTGGAAAAGGCCAGGTAAAAGAGTAAGGCCAAGGGTAACAGAACCAAAGACGGGGCAAGGCGGTTCATGTTTACCAAAGCTAACTGGCCTGCCTTCAAAGAAGCAACCGAAATTGCTTTCGAGAGGGGCGAAGAGCACGACGCTCCAATCAACACGGTGTACACAAACTTTACTAAAGCCATATTGGGTGCGGCCCGCAAAACTATCCCAAGATCCTTCCAAGGCAGGAAGTACAAACCATTCTGGACGACCGCGCTTGGCAAGCTGGTTAAGGCCCGACGCAGGGCAAGAAAGAAGGCCGAAAAAAACGGGTACTCCTGACGATAGACGGGAGTACAACAAAATAACAGCTGAGATAAAGCTGTCATGCCAGGAAGCAAAACGGCAAAAATGGAGTACGACCTGCCAAGGGCAGTCCGAAAGTGCCAACCAAAGAAAGCACCAGACCCGGATCAGATAGCGAACGAAATGATCCGAAACCTGGGCAGATTAGGTAAGGCCAGACTCCTGGACCTAATAAATCAAACATAGTCAACCGGCGATGTACCAAAGGCTTGGCGGCAAGGGGTGATAGTCCCAATCTTGAAAAAAGGCAAGATCGCCACCGAGGCAGAGAGTTACCGCCCAATTTCCCTTACCTCGTGCGTCAGGAAGCTGGCCGAACGTATGGTCGGCAACCGGCTAACGTGGTATCTTGAGAAAGAAGGCCTCATAGCCCCAGAACAGGCAGGTTTTAGAGCGGGCATGAGCGCGATAGACCAAACAAACCTCTTCGTACAAGAGATGGCCGATGGATTCCAAAGGGCCGAGTCCACCAAAGCAGTTTTCCTAGACCTCAAGCAGGCTTACGACCGAGTCTGGAGGCAGGGCCTCATGCAGAAACTGAGGAGAATGGGCATTGAGGGCAATATGCATCGCTGGATCAAATCATTCCTATCAGAGAGAACGATCCAAACACGATACGGGACAAGCCTATCCAGGGAAACAACCCTTGAGAACGGCTTGCCACAAGGCTCTGCTCTGTCCTGCATTCTCTTTCTAGTTTACATAAACGACCTGCCAGAAAAACTTGGCTGTAAGAAGCTGCTATTTGCGGACGATCTTTTCCTTTGGAAATCTGGAAAGAAATCTGCAGGCATGCAATTAGACTTGCAGAAAGACCTCCAAACCATCTCCGAGTACGCCAAACAATGGCGACTCGAAATTAATTGTTCCAAAACAGTCTATACGCTGTTCAGCCTGGGCATCGACATTCTCAAGGAGCCTATAGAGTTAAAAATAGGCGGTGAAACCCTCAAAGAGGACAAATCACCCAGGTACCTAGGAGTAGTACTTGACAGGAAGCTTAGACTATTCAACCATATCCAGGATCTGGCACGAAAAGCTTCGAACAAGTTAAACCTAGTCAAACGACTGGCCAGCACAAAGTGGGGTGCCGACGCCAAAGTATTAAAAACCCTCTACACATGGGCCGTAAGATCACAATTAGATTACAGCCTGCCTCTACAGGTTTACGCGTCCAAAACGGCCCTAGAAACTTTGGATCGCATCCAGAACCAAGCACTACGCTTTATCTGTGTCACCTTTCGAACGTCCCTAGTGGCAGCTGCCGAGGTGATGGCTAACATACCACCCCTTCAGCTTAGGAGAGAATGCGCTGTCATAACGACCTATGAGCGCTATAAAAGACTCGAGGAAAGCTTCCCAACCAGAGTCTTAGTAAACACCTGGAAGGGTAGGAAGAGAATAAAGATGCAGTCCTTTATGCACCACGCAACAAGGCTGTCATCCGAAATCGACCTACCCGATACAAGGCTGCCTATGCAAAGGTACTCGAGTTTCTCTCCGGGGAACACGCCAACGCTCCCCGAAATACGGATGATGCTGAAGGACACCTCAATTAGCAAAACGACCGACCCAAAACTACTCAGAAAAGTAGCCATGGACACGCTAAATGCCCTACCGCCCGGGGCTGTCCCTGTCTACACCGACGGGTCGGCTAACGCAGACACCGGTGCCGCCGGCTTTGATGTTTACATAGAGTACCCCGGCAACCCGAATAGAGACGAACTATGGGGGCCTTGCGACGGTCTCTGCAACTATGGCGCAAAGATCGAGGCCATCAGTCGAGCTCTGGAGTGGATTCGCCTTCGCCACGTGGAAGGCGCCCTCGGCTCTACGACCGTCATTATCCTGACTGATGCGTTGTCTGTGCTCCAGGTTACTGAGAATATGAACATCTGGCCCCCTCAGATAGAGAAAATTTTACTGGCTTCAGACGAGCTAATCCAACACTTTGGAGACCGCGTACTACTGCAGTGGGTCCCAGGGCACATAGGCCTACATGGCAATGAGAGAGCAGACCACCTTGCCAAAAAAGGTGGGCTGAGTACACCCACCTCCATGGGCGCCCGCAGGGGGGGGGGGGCAAGGGGGGGCACTTGCCCCCCCCCCTGGAAAAGTGCCCCCTCCCCCCCCCCCCGATTTATAGATATAAAAAAAATTTGGACTAAAATAGACAAAAAAATGAATAATTAAAACATGTATAATTAATTGTAACAACTGTGACTCCTTCCATTGTCATATCGATCTCATTATCTTTGGGGATTAATCAGGTATACCACATTGATAATTGAGATAGTGAAGCCTTGAGTTAGTTTGATTTTCGGAAAACGCGATAATACAAAAGTATCCAAAAATTCATTGACTTGCCGCATGCCTTACTAGTTTTTCTAACATTACCAGCAACAACATGTACGGTGGAGCGATCGTTCAGCACAATCGTCGGCATTTTACGTCTCGAGAGACGATTAATTTCCCTTGCAAGCCCTCATTTGGCTAAAGAGGCCAATCCTGGACGTACAGGCACGGTCACACTTGCTGCAGTTGAATGTAGCGGAGGGGACCACATTTTTCTCCACTTACTTTTTCCTGGCGCGCTCCTCTCCCGCAAGCCTGGAACCTTCTTTGATTCCTGCCCTCCAGGTGGGCCTATCCTGCGCCATGATCTCCCCACTGTTTGGGTCAATTTGGAGTTGTTTCATATTTCTTTTGCAGACATCCACAAATCTCAGTTTTGGACGTCCAGCAGGTCTCTGTCCCGAAGCTAACGTTCCATATAGAATGTCCTGTGGAAGTCGACCCTGTGGCATTCGGCGTACATGACCTAGCCAGCTGAGACGTCTGTTACTGAGAGTATTACGGATGTCTTGACACTCTGCTCTTCGTAGGACCTCTGCGTTTAAAACCCTGTACTGCCAACTTATATCTAAAATGAGTCTGAGACACCTAAGGTAAAAGGTGTTCAGTTTTCTCTCCTCCCAGGAATATGTGCTCCATGTCTCACAGCCGTACAGCAGAGTAATCAGAACGCATGTTCGATAAACTGGCGACTTAGTGGAGCGTGTAAGCAGTGAGTTCATCCAGACTCGTTTTTTTTTGTTAAATCTTGCCATAGTGCCCATGGCTTTAGCTATTCTACTATTTATCTCCCCATCTAGGAGAACACTGCTTGAGATTTTGGCTTTGAGCCTGTTTAGATTGAAGAGCTTTCCAGATCTTATTGTGTGAAGGTAGACACCCTCGTTGCAGTCTCCATAAGCATAGTACAGTAGACACGAGAAGAATATTCCAAACTAGGTGGGTGCATGTACGCGGTCTTGTTTAACACCGCTGCGGACTTTAAAGGGCTCTGATTAAACTTCACTGTGCACCTGGTTTTCTAAAAAAAACAGGCAATGAAAGAGAGCAGTTTTGGAGGGAATCCTATTTTTTCGCCAGGAGTTTGAGGAGTCCACTTCTGCTGACCATATCAAATGCTTTAGTGAGATCAACGAAAGCAATGTATAATGGCTTATTCATCTCGCGGAACCTCTCTTGTAGCAGTCGAATGGAGGAGATCATGTCTATAGTGGATAAGTCGCTTCTGAAACCGCACTGAGACTCTGGATAGACTCTAGATGACAGCACCTGCAGCCTTGATAGTGCCTCTTGCAAGGATCTTACCAACTATGCTCAAGAGGGAGATTCCTGTATTTTGCAGTCGCTGCGGTCCATTTGTTCTTATATATATGTAACGAAATCTGCTAAATGACTGTGTGACGCGTCTTGGTAAATATGGTGTGCGGCTGGCTGGTCCTATTGTTGGTTCACCGGACTGTCAACCCTGCTGACAGTTTACTTTCGCCCTAACACATGTTAATATTAATGATATTTTGATCTCAGTTTTACCAAGATGTCAGTTCGAATCCTTTAAAATTAATGTCCAAGTTATCGTTAAATGGTATAGATACGTAGTAATCATACAAACTGAGTAGTTATTGTAATGCTTTAAAATATAGGCTTCTACATATAAATTCTTTAGTCATATAATATTTATATAATTTTCAAATACTTTTTACAGTTTGATCATTTTAAAGTTATAAATGTAAGCCATTTATTCTTTTTTATAAAAGAAAAAATACAGAAATATTAGCTCAAATGAAACGAAATAATTATCTCCCTTTAATTAACAAATGTTTCTACGTTTGATTCAATAGTGATGTTTTGTGATATAACACATTTTACTGATTATTATTATTTCTTTATATACATTCAACATTTTGGTATTCATAACAAGATTAAATTATTTGAGGATTAAAATAATTTACGTTAAACAGTTGTAAATAAACATTTCCTGCATTAATTGTTTTGTCCATTTAAGGAGTTTATATTTAAAACATTAATAATTACAGAAATTACATGATATAGTGCTATTAAATAAGTCTCTTATATTTCTAAATTAATAATACAAATAAATTTGTTTTAGAATTAATGATAGGCCTATATATGTTTAATTAAAATTAAGTTGGGGGAAGGGGGGGGGGGGGCGGTGAGCGGTAAGATTTTAAAAGGGTGCGGTAAGCCGAAAAAGGTTGAAAACCTATGGCTTAGATCTACAATGTCAGATGAACGTCTGTCAAGATTGTGCATGTTGTTAGTACACAGAGACAAAGTGAACAGCAACAAAAAAGAGTTTATGGACAAAATTGTAGATATGTTTGGTAGCGATAACAGACGACTTCAGTTCTTGTTTAAATAATAAATTTTATTTTAAATTTACGTTGTAATATTGTTTGTTTAAAGTAAGTTTTTTTGTATGGTTTACGTCTATTATATACATATATTGTGCTAATAAAAAATGTGTTGCTACAGTATGCCCTTCTTTACTATAGTGTACTACAAATACTTCAGTGTTCTGTCCGTTCGTTCACCATACAAATGCGCTCAGTAAATTAAAACTACATTAAAACATTACTAAAAATATTTTGCCCCCCCCCCCCCTAGAAAATTTTCTGCGGGCGCCCATGCCCACCTCAAAGGAGCCCGGCAGTACACCATGCTCCTTTGAGAAGGCCCGTACATTGATCCGGAGGTGGGAGACAGAAAAGTGGAACGAGAGCTGGGACAGCTCTGACAAGGGCCGAGAAGTCTGGCGGCATTTGCCCCGCCCTAACCGCGCCGACCCATGGTAGTGCCTAAATAGGTCGGAACAAAGTATCATATCTTGATTCCGCACTGGCCACTGCCCCATTGGGGCATACTTCGCCAGGTTCCGGCCTAATTACGACTCGCGGTGTCGCCACTGTGGGGAGGAGGAGGAGACAGTGGAGCATATCCTGCGGGAGTGCCCCCGTCTCGTCGATCGAGGAGATGGGACGGGTGACCCACTACCCACTGATCTCTACGGAGATAGAGCCGTGCTCAAACGCACGGCTGAGTTCTTGCTCAGAGCTACAAGGGAATAATACTCCCAGCTCTCGTTTCCAATAGGAGTTCAAGCTAGTTAGTTAGTTAGAGCAGGTATGTCAGTATAGATGAGTAGATGAGCAGATATGTGAGTATATATGAGCAGATATGTGAGTATATATGAACAGATATGTGAGTATAGATGAGCAGATATGTGAGTAAAGATGAGCAGATACGTGAGTTATTAGATGAGCAGGTATGTCAGTATAGACCAATAGGTAAGTGAGTGTGGTTTAGCAGGTATGTAAGTTTGGATGAGCATCTATGAGACTTGGACGGTATGTGAGTGTGAATTAGGCTATTTTGTATTTAGAAATGCCAAGAAAGCGCTAAAATATGCAGACAGTTAAAAAAAGGAGATTTTGGTGGTGAATTAATTAATTAATTATTGAGTAATTAATGAGTAAAATATTTAGGTTCCCGTGAGACATACCACCAACTACTCAAATGCTTTCCAATAAAATACTTGCCTGAGGTATCTTGGACACAACAGGAGAACAAAATCACCACAGTCGTCAGCAATACGTTGCTGAAAGACATAGCTAAATAAGATAAGGGAAACCACTTTCTCTGTGTGTATACTCTGTAAAAAAGAAAAATGGAACAAACGATTTGAGTAAAATATCTAGCGCTTTAAAAGGAAACAGTTCTGTGTTAACCAGTTTATTTTTTAAGCTGTAGGGCTGCGGGGTGTTGAAGTCTTGCATGAGAATAATTTAACTTTATTCTTTTGCGAATGTACGGGTACTAAAGTTTGTTTTTTTATAGAATTGTTCAAAAGATGTTTTCCCCTTTTCAAGATGCCATGAGCCCCCCCCCCCTAAACCCACTCCCCTTTGCATTCGCCATTGTTTATTAGATAGCTAAAGGTTAGGGTTATTGAGCTATATATATATATATATATATATATATATATATATGGCTCCTATCTGTCTCGCAAGACAGTAGATATACTTAGGATTTTAAAGAGAAACAGCGCCTGTGGCTAAACAGCCCGATCCTTGAATGACAGTCCCTTGAGCATCCTTCGCATTTGAACAGCGAGGGCGGCTGTATGGAGGATTATTTTGCCTTCCTTTTCTACCTTCTGTCAATGTCAGCCATGGCTCTTTTTGCTTTCAGGGAGGTTATCGCATTGCCGACGGCCTGTCGCCAGTCTCCACGGTCAGATTCAATTTCCTACCATGAATCCTCGTCTATGTCCATTTCCCTGAGATCCCGTATAAACACATCTTTATATCTCCGGTATTCGGTCATCAATCATGCGTCTGGTGTGGCCAAGCCAACGCAGTCTGCATTGTAGTAGCAATTAATACATGCTTGGTATGTTGGCCTGGTTAATGTTGTCCTGGTTTGATTTGCGTTCTTCCCAGGTGGTGCCTAAAATTCGACGCAAGCAGCTATGGTGTTTAAGCGGTGTTCCTGTTACTTGTAAGCTTGTTTAGCTCTCACTGCCATATAGCAATGTGCTTAAGGTACAATCTCTGAAGACGGACATTTTGGTAGCGAGGGACAACTTGCTGTTTTCCCCACTCTTTTTGATAGCTTTGCCTTGGCAGCAGATGCTTTCCCTATCCGTTTGTTTAGCTCATTTTCGAGGGACAGGTTACTGGATATAGTAGACAGATCCAAGGTAGGTGAACTCTTTCAGCACTTGCAGAGTGTGATTTTTAATGTTGATGGGGGGGGACAATCGGTTACATCTTGACCTATTACCTCTGTCTTGTTAAGGCTGATGGTAAGTCCAAACTCTTGGCAAGCACAAGCCAGAGAGCTTACCAAATTATGAAGCCCTGACTTCGTGTGGGATTTGAGAGCAGCGTCATCAGCAAAGAGCAGTCCTTGTATTAGAACATGGCGTACTTTGGTTATGGCCCTAAGACGTGCTAGGTTAAATAGTTTGCAATCAGATCTTGAGCGTATAAATACACCGTCCTCAGAGATTTCTAAGACGCAGAGCAGCACAATGGAGAAACATATTTCAAATAATTTTGGAGCAAGTACTCAGTCATGCTTTACTCCGCTTTTAATGGGAAATGGGTGGGACGCGGAGCCGTCAATTGCACCGTTCATTGCATATTGTTGCGGAAGGCGGTGATAAGCAGTTTGAGCAGTTTTGGGTGGCAACCAATCTTCTCTAGGACAGTACAAAGGCAGATTCTGCTAAGTCGATAGCCTTTGTGAGTTCAATAAAGTTGATGTATAATGGCTAACTCTGTTCTCTTCTCTTTTCTTCCAGTTATTTAAGATAGAAGATCATGTCTATTGTAGATCTCTCAGCCCTAAATCTGCATTGGGATTCTAAATATATTCGTTTAGGTAGTAGCTGTAGCCTCGTCAGGATCACACTGGCAAAGTCTTGCCAATGAAGCTGAAGAGGGCAATGCCTCAGTAGTTGTTCCAGTATGTGCGATCTCCTTTATTTTTAAACAGCGTGATAAGATTAGCATCTCGCATGTCTTGGGGAACTTGTCCGTCCTCCCAGCACTGACAGAGCAGCTCATGCAGGTGTTTAATAGGGCTGGTTTCCCATATTGTATCGCTTATGTATGGGATGCCAGGAGCTTTCCTGTGTGCAAGCTTATCGTTGGCTTTACTTAGCTTTATTTCTTTTGGGAGTGTTTCCAAGTCCTCCATTATCTCTATAGTTGGTAAATTAGCGACAGCAGTTGCAGAGACAATATTTTCTGTTGCATAAAGACGTACCATTTGCATTTTTCATTGTCTTTTATGATGGAGCCTTCTGTTGCTTTTAACCCGGGGGCAACCTTACTGATTGAAGGTCCAAAAGCTTTTTTGATCCCCTCATATACCCTGCGAATGTTTCTGTGGTCAGCGCATGAGTGGTGCATAGTTCCTGTCAGTATTTGTTTGCGCATTGTCTAGCAGTCGTTTGTGCGTCTTTTCTTGCACTTTTTTAAATCCCAAGGATTTTCTGCAAGGGATTAATTAATTAATTAATTGGCCATTTATATAGCGTCTCACTCCATGTTAATGCGAGCATGCTAAGCAAGCTCATAAAATCAAAACGACAATAACAATCCAAAATAATTAAAAAGAAAAAAGAAAGTTTTGCCGATGGATGCACGAAACGACAATAACATTCTAATGTATTCTCAAACTAAGTTTTTGAGGATTGAAGTGTACTTGATCAACTTTGAAATTTATTTTGAATGTCTTTTTTGTCACAGAGTTTTTCAGTCTCTCAGGTAAGCCATTCCACAGTGAAGGCACCACAGACAGACTCAAACGAGCGCACATCAAGAGTCCTTTTCCTGTGACCATCGAAACATGGAATTTCCAGGAGAGACTGTGTTGAAGAGCGCAGCATCCTTAACAACACATGTTTCGGTATGAGCACTTTTAGATATGCAGATGCTGTGCCTTCCACGCATCCATTTGCAAGGGGCATAATCTTGTGATCGATGCGCTTCGTAACAGGGAGCCATTGGAGCTCTTTGAGAACTGGGGTGATATGGTCATGCTTCTTTACTCGTGAAACAATGCGTGCTGCAGTATTCTGGACTTTCTGAAGTCTTTCCAGCTGTTTTTGGGGTAAACCCCACAGGCAACTGTTACAATAGTCTAGTCTTGACTGTATTGTAGCAACAGCAAAAGCATTGGCTTTTTGTTTTATTAATTAGACGTCGCCGCTGACCAAGGGCACGAAGATGGAAGCAGCAGGCCCTAACCACAGTACTAATGTGTACTAAATGTTATTGTTAATAATAAAGCCGAGGTCTCTGACAGTGTTGGACAAAAATATATTAGAGCATGTATACTTTAATAGATGGAATATCGACTTTCCTAAGATTGAAGTCTGAACCGCACATAATTGTTTTAGTCTTGTCGTCATTTAGTTTGAGTTTTTTGGCATTCATCCATGCTTTCACCGCTAGACAGCAGTCTTCCACTGCATTAACAGCAGCAGCACAAGCATTATGATCATAATGAAAGCTCTTGTACAGCTGGGTGTCATCCGCATATATTTTGCGAAATAGTCATTGGCTATCAATTATTCTGCCAAGCTGGCTAGTGTAAACGGCAATAAGGATAGGCCCTAAAACTAAACCTTGAGGTACGCCACAGATAAGAGAAGTGGCTTTTGATAAGGTCTGATTGATAGAGACTCTCTGGGTCCTGTCTGACAAATATGAAGTAAACCAATGAAGTGCAGTCTCAGTAATGCCCATCTTGTATTAGAGTCTTGATAAAAGTAAGTCGTGGTTCATAACATCAAAGGCAGCACTGAGGTTCAACAAAACTAAGATAGTCAGATCACCACGGTCAGCACTACATAGAACATCATTCAGGACAAGTATTGCTGGATCTTTTTAGTATTGTATCATAGCTGTTCTCTTGGTCTTGATAACAGGTTGTATAACAGGAAGGTTGCTTTCGGACCAATCCTTGCCCTTTTTTTGTCTGTTTCTCGATTGTAAGCAGTGCTGAGTCGTATGTGGTGTCGCGAAAGAATCGCCACTTCTCCACCATGCTTATTCCTGTATTTCATTAAATGTATTTTTCAATTGGTTCATTGAGTTTTTTCTGGAGTTCTGGGTCTGGAGCTTCAGGTATTTTAATACGTGGGAGGCTTTTTTTGTTTGGAGTGATGTATAGCTATATGATTGATCCTCACTTTGCAGGTCAACATTTGGTGGTCTGTGTCGCGATCATCAATGTGGAGGCTTCGTTTTAGGAGTATGTTGTTCAGAGCATATTTTCTTGTGATTATCATGTCTAGCTTATGCCAGTGCCCGGATCTAGGGTGTCTCCAGAAAAAAATAATGAGAGGCTTTGAATTAAAGAATGTGTTAGTGATACAGATCTTATGATAGGAGCAGAGTTAGAGAACTATGTGTCCATTTTCATTCATTTTCCCCGATTCAAAAGTGACCTAGGCATTCAGGCCAAATTCTGTAATCTGATCCAACTCCGGCATTGAGATCGCCGTGCAAGCGTGGTTCTACAAGGGGTTTGCCCTGCCGGAAGAAGGTGTAGACTTTTTTGCGTTTAGATTTCTCTGTTCGTAGTTCAACCATTTTAATATTTTTAATTTATAATAGTGATAAGACTAATGTATCTGAATTTTTTGTTGTCATAAATTATAGACTCCATATAATCACACTGCCTGTTTTGATATCAGAAATAGCCTACATTTGTGTTTAAATAAACACACAAATGCTGACCTTTTTGTTGGTTTGTTACATGAGAAATATATTAATTTATTTAAAATTGTATTTTAAAGACAACGCTTACAGAATTCATTTTTTTTTCTGAAAATATGTGCATACAATAAAACAACATATTTAATTCATGTCTTTAAATGTGTGAGAGAAACAACTTTTTTTTTTATATTTTTCAAAATATGTACATATTACTGCTTTAAAATTACTTTGTATTAACTTCAATTTTGTTTATGTGTTTCTTCTTAAGGCTAAGTGAACACTTCATGTCATCCTATGAAGCTAACATTTAGAACATAGACTAGTTGCCGCTGACAACATCTTATATTATAAAGTTCACAGCCGCACTACCACTTTCAAAAAAATATAATTTTCCTGTCGGTGTTTTGTTCGTTGGTTTTAGGTGCTGTTTAATTGGGTCAGAACTCTTCAAACAAAAGGGGAAAAGTTCATTTACGTCAAAAACCGTTAGAGGTTTTACTTTTGCTATAATATTTGAAACAGTGCTTTATCATAAGTAAATCTTTGTTGTAATACTTTTTGTTTTTGGATGTAAATAGTTTGAATGATAATAATGAAAACAACTTAAAGGAAAGGTATTATTACAATACTATTAATTAAAAAAAGCAACTTCCCCATGGTTTCGGATAATGAAAATAAAAGACTTGACAAAGATCCTTTGCATTTGAAAAAGTTTAAAATTCAAATACCATTAAATGTATCACTTTATGAATCACAGTATTTTCTACCCCAGCCCCCTGTTTGGGTATCGGGGTCCTGGAAATGACCACTTGAAAGAATAACCCCACTGATTAGTTTCACTTGCATGTCGTAAAAAGCGACTAATAGTGGGTTGTGCATTGGGTATAACCCGAGCACGTAAAACGTGTACCCTCCACCCTTTGTGATGCTGCTCGACAAAGGCCCAGTTTGCACTACCCTGGATAGAGGTTTGTGCGAACCTCCTGCTAGGGAAAAGGAGGTTCTGGTGTTGGTAGCATGGAGCTGGGTTGATGTAAAGTCGTGAATTGGCCTGAATCCAGGATATGACTATTCCACAGAGTATTTCCAGAATCTAACAAACGCACAACTGAGAGCTCTGTAGATGGCGAAGGACGGAACGTAGGCCAGCCACACATCAGCCCTGACTTGAAGTAGCACGATCCCGGAGTAACACTCGCAGGTGCTGGGTGTAAATCCGAAAACTATCTCAAACTGCGGGGTTTGAAAAAAGCCACAAAGTAAAACCAATAAAAACAATGCCAGTGTATCTGGCATTGACTGCAAGAGAGCAAAATGCGCTGCAGACTGGCTATTAAAAAAAATATAAGTATCACATAATAACTTTAAAAAAATTAAAATTAAATATAATTTTTGAAGAATAAAAAGGTGTAAAAAAATTCAATGAAAACTATCAGACGATGGTTGCTTTAATTTGATTATAAATTTAATTATTAATGTTTTCTGTAAAAAAAATTCGGCGATTTACGAAATTGTTCACATGAGCATAAACAGTGACTGTTTTTAAAAATTCATAACTAAAGCATGCTTTAACGTATATGAAGGAAACTAGTAAATTAAAAGAGTATATATAATATATTTTGTAACATAGAGCTTATCATATACCTTGGCTCCACTATCACTAGCAACCTATCTCTAGATTCAGAGCTCAACAAAAGGATCGGCAAGACCTCCACAACACTGGCCAGACTATCACACAGAGTGTGGAACAACAAAAAGCTGCCCATAAAAACCAATGTTGCAGTGTACCGTGCATGTGTGTTAAGCACTCTACTCTATGCCAGCGAAACCTGGACCCTATATTCTAGTCAAGAGAAGAGATTGAGTGCTTTTCACATGCGCTGCCTCCGACGCATACTCGGGATCTCCTGGCAAGACCATGTCGCAAACAACGAGGTGCTGCAGCAGGCTGGGATGCCAAGCATGCCTACTCTGATCCGCCAACGCCGGCTCAGATGGTTGGGACATGTGTGTAGGATGGGCGATGGCAGAATACTCAAAGACATCCTATACTCTGAACTAGCCAGGTGAAAAAGGACTGCAGACCGGCCCCACCTCAGTTGTAGGGATGTCTGCAAACGAGACAATAAAGCCCTAGACATGGACATAAACAGCTGGGAGGAACTTGCCAAGGACAGGTCCAGTTGGAGACGAGCGCTGACCTCCGGACTGGAAGCAGGAGAAAGAAACCTGCAACGGCTCGCTTACGAGAAGCGCACCAGAAGGAAGGGAAGAGACCAGTCAAGTCTTCTTGTGCAAGACGTGCAACAAGCTGCAAGGCCAGGAGCACAGATTCCCTCAAGGGCACACAAATTTTTGTCGTCTCTCGAGACTAATGTAAGCCAACTACACAAGCTTATAATATCTTCGGTCTTGGCATTGTTATTTATATTTAGCACTTGAAACTTACCTTTTTAGGAAAATTTAAAAAAAAAATGTTTGAAAGAAAAACGATCTACATATAAAATGAATGACACAGTTTAAACAAATTTTCGTTTTTTTTTTTACCTATCAATGATGTGCAGATGTTGGTGGTTTGCGTTATATACCCAGTTTTATAGCCAATTGCGCCTGTCTATGCTTAACAGACGCCATTAAATCTATTGCAATATTACGTGGCAGGAAATCGACCCATTTTGACATGCGCGGAGCTGCTGACAGTGAAGTTGCTATACCAGGCAAGAGTTTATCATTAACTAGCAAATATGTGCCCGGTTCTCCGTAGCGGTTAATATTAATTTTTAAATACACTGTAGCTACCCATGCAGTTATAATAATATAGCCCGCTACAAAGCGATTTAAACCATACCCTCTACAAAGTTTATAAGATGTAGGACCTATACGACAAAAATTTAAACGTGAATGAAATTTTATTCTATTCATTAACAAAGTTCATTCGCAAACTTAAAACATTGCCAGTAACAAAATTATTTTAATCGTACACAACACTTAGGCAATTTATACATGAATGACAGTTTTTCCCTTCATTACTTCATTCACAAAGTACGCGTGTGTCTTGACCGATTGCTTGGGGGCGGCTTACAAATTTACTGTTTCCTAATGCCCAACAACTAGCCACGTGTTTTAGGCAAAAGTAAGAAATCATTTTATGGTGGGTGTTTGTTCTGTGTTACTTACAAAGGCAGACTTGGGCCGTGGATCTGTCACTATATCATTAGATATTATAGAAAGTACAAATGTTGTTAGATGAAGAAAAAAGGTGTGCATGTTATTATTATGTACGAGATTGCACTATGGTATGAAAGGGAAGTTTAAAGAGTATGAATGATATAGCAACGCTGAATTCTAAATACACTTCAGTTGGGATTCTGTCGGTACATGAACAAGTCGTATATTATATCAGTCTTCATCCAAGTTGGAAGTGCTATACGACCAGTACCAGTCATGAACAGAATGTATTGTTGTAATGGCTTATTGCATCCAATGTCATAAGGATTAAAGAAGCTATATGTTGTACCTAGCAGCCTTCGTTGAGTGCCTTTCATGAATTATCCGTGTGACTTGGTCCTGTGACAGGATCTAAAAACAACAAATAAAAAAAAGCCAATTTACAAAATCTACTTGTTTTAATTAAAAGTGGTTGTAGGATTAATTAGGCCTACAGTCTTGTCTACTATGAAGTAAACGGCATGAAACAGCGTAGTCTCAGTAGTTAATCAAACTTACAATGGACCCCTGCGTAAATTAAGTACATGTAGGAACAACTTAATACATAATGTCAATAAATAAAAATAGGCAAATCATGTATGTAAATTTGAACCAGTTAATGAACGTAAGATAATTCCTTATGAAACTCTTCGTTTTAAACTTAATGGAGTTTATTTATAGTTATTATAAACTATAGTCATGTGTGGAGTTTCTGATCTCCCATCGAGCGACTCCCCGGGTGGCGGATCGGGGAACGCCCACCAGATATGGTAGGTTCCGGGAAATGAAATACCCGGGGCGGACCAAAATCAGAGCCTGCTGCCTTGCAGGAAGTGGAGGGATCCACAAAGGCTAGGGAACCTTACCAGAAAAAAAAGGCAGCTATCCAGAGAGCTGTAAAGAGAATCATCCCAGGCGGTTGTGCGCAGGGCTAACATCCCGGCCATGGAAAAACAAGCCTGTTACAGAAACCAAAAACAAAGCAAATTTACAAAACACAGTCAGGGGCGAGAGTAGGGCCCCACAAGGGAGATTTAAAAGCCGTGTGGGGAAAATTCAACAGAATCCCTCAAGGCCGACCACTCTACTCAAACCGACGAAAAAGAAACATTTCCAAATGCAAAAGGCACCTTTCAGCTTGGGAACATGGAATGTCCGAACCCTGCAAGAGCCAGGCAGATGTGCCCAAGTTGCCAAAGAGATGGATTCCACAAACTGCACATTTTGGGACTGAGTAAAGTGCGATGGAACGCCTTTGGAGAAACAAGGCTTCAAGCAAGTGAAACCCTGCTCTTTTCTGGAATAGAAAACGAAGAGGACACCCATGAAAATGGAGTGGCACTATTATTGAACAGAGATTCATTCAAGAGTCTCCTAGAATGGGAGCCTGTTTCAGACATAATTATTAGAGCAAAATTTCTATCAAGATTCCAAAATGTTCACATCGTCATGTGCTATGCTCCGACCAACCTTGTACCCGATAAAGATAAATTTTCATTCTATGAACGACTTCAACGTATAGTGGATAAAATACCCAAATAGATGATTTTCTTCTCTATGTAGGAATATCAAGTTCTTCACATTTCGCAAGTGCCTGCTGGACGTAATTGTCAACAACCTTCGTACGCTGCTCTTCCAAAGAGACCTTGCATAATATCAATGAAAGCTGTCGCCCACTTCGAACATAGTGTCACCCTCCATATGCCGTCACCCGGGGCTGTCCGCCTCCTCACCCCCCCCCCCTATAATATCACACATAATGTTTATATTATAATGTTTATATATATATAATATATATATATATATATGTATATATGCCTTACCTCCGTTTTAGGGATGTCTGCAAGAGAGACATGAAAGCCCTAGCCATGGACATAAACAGCTGGGAGGAACTTGCCAAGGACAGGTCCTGTTGGAGACGAGCGCTGACCTCCGGACTGGAAGCAGGAGAAAGAAACCTGCAACGGATCGCTGACGAGAAGCGCACCAGAAGGAAGGGAAGAGACCAGTCCAAGACCAATTATGTCTTCTTGTGCAAGACGTGCAACAGGGACTGTCACTCGCGTGTGGGCTTGTACAGCAACAGCAGAAGCTGCAAGGCTAGGAGCACAGATTCCCTCAAGGGCACACACAATTCCGACGTCTCTCAAGACTAATGGAAGCCAACACACATGTATATATATATATACATAATGCTTTTGTATTTCATTTTTTTTAATGATAGTTCACTAGAATATGATTGATAGTTATCGTATCATTAATGACCTATGTGTTTCTTTATTTCTGTAATAGAACAAAATAATAATTTAATGAATTTAAATAATTTTTTTACGTTTGGGAAGATAGGTAAGGAAGATAGGTAAAACGTATAATTAACTCCCTTGGTTTTTGTTTATCTCTCCTTTTGTAACTCGTGGTCAATGTCTTTTTGGTGACCCGAGAATGACCCTTGTCTGAATGAAGCGTGGAGGTGATTTCCGTGTGTAAAGTTAGTAGGATGTGTGTAGTAGTTTTACGTCAGTTGAGAGAGTAGCATATAGATAGTAAGCGTGCATTTGATGTATAGATTGTGTTTTTTTTTTAATTAAAAGTATTATTCTGTTTCATGAAATCTAGTTTATTATTTCTCCGAAGAAAGGTATTAATAATAGAACCTAATCACCAGAAATCGAGACGTAACACTATGTAATATGTTAGTTAATATGTAGTTCTACATGTCTATATAATATGTTAGTTGTTAGGTTGTTCAACATGTCTGTGTAATGTGTTAGTTTATAAGGAGTTCTACATATTTATGTAATATGTTTTTTGTTAGGTAGTTCTACATGTCTATATACTATGTTAGTTTTTATGTAGTTCGTCATGACTATGGTATATGTTAGTTGTTAAGTTGTTCTACATGACTAAGTAATATGTAGTTAGCAAGTTTTACATGTCTATGCAAAAGGCTTGTTGTTAGCTAGTTCTACATGTTTATGTAATATGCTAGTTGTTAGCTAGATCTACATGTCTATGAAAAATGTTAGTTGTTTAGCAGTTCTACATGCTATTGTAATAACTCTGCTCTACTCTCTGGACTGGCTCCCTATTTAAAATAGGATTTCATATAAACTGGCATCTCTATGCTATAAATGCATCAATGACACTGCCCCGGATTACCTTATTTTCTGTCTGGAAATCTATACAAAACCACGCCCACTTCGATCGGCTGCTGACAAACTCAATTTGATGATCCCGCGGACAAAACTCGTAACAGCTGGTCAGCTAGCCTTCACCTACTCCGGCCCCTCCGCATGGAACACCCTGCCACTCTAGCTGCGACATAGCTCGAACTTTAACATTTTCAAGACCGGACTCAAGACTCACCTGTTTCTTATGGACTCCTAGCTCACTCACATTTTTTTAAATATTTGCCTGTTAATGTTATCATCGTCTGTAATTGTTAAGCGCATAGAACTGATTGCAAGATATGCGCTATATAAGCTTCATTTATTATTATTATTATTAAAATGTAAGTTGTTAGCTAGTTCTACATGTCTATTTAATATGTTACTTGTTAGCTAGACCTACATGTCTATGTAATATGTTAGTATTTATTAAGTTCTACAGGACTATGTAATATGTTACTTGTTAGCTAGATCTACATGTCTATGTAATATGTTAGTTCTTATTTAGTTCTACATGACTATGTAATATGTTAGTTGTTAGCTAGTTCTACATGACTATGTAATATGTTAGTTGTTATTTAGTTCTACATGACTATGTAATATGTCAGTTGTTATTTAGTTTTACATGTCTATGTAATTTAACCCTTCACCAAAGAAAACTGCCAATGCTTACTGTTGAATACATCTACACATTTTTTATTAGTTTTAACGAGTTTATTTAATAAATTAAACTAAACAAATAGGGATAATTGTAAAAAAAAAAAAAAAAAAAAAAAATTCTTTTGAAACTCCATATTTTTGTAACTCCATATATTATATTGATAGAGAAATTTTAGTTTGGTCGTAATAATCTGTCTTAATGAAACAGTGTGCCGATTCAGTTTATCCTAGTCCTAACCCTGAATATAAAGTTTATTTACAAAGATCTTATCTTCCTTGAATTAAATCACGTTTCTTTAATACCGACCGTAAAGTCACGTATGTAAACACACAAAAGGCGGCCATGTTTATTAAGTGAAGTTAAACTATTTCAATACAAATTATGACTAAACCTAGATATTATCTATGGACTAACCTTCACTGTGAATGGCATCCTTCTGATCCCCACTATCCTTCCCTACCCAGCGAGTTTATTAACATTGGCTTTTATGTTTCTTCGTGAAAGTTCTATTTACAAGTGACTAGTTCGTAATTTACATAATTCTATGTAGATCTAAATTTAAATGTATTTGTGTTTTTTTTTAAATACTTTTTGCATTACAATATGCTTGGTGAAATTTTAAATAGATCTATTCTTTGCGTATTCATTATAATAAGTTTATTTTAATATTATAAGTATGTTTGGTTGTAACTTCTCAGTGTAATTTATTTTAATTTATATTTTTTATTATACATTGTATATTTTTTATATGTCTATGTTGCATACTTTATTATGCATTGTGTATTTTATTATAATTTCTGTATTTAGTTATACATTGTGTATGGGGCCGTCCATAAATTACGTCACACGATTGTAGGGGGGGGAGGGGGTCACGCTATTGTGATGATGCATTGTAAATTACATTTTGATCGCAATGTTTCTTAGCTATTTTCAAATAATGATAGCATCATTAACGCGTCTCATCGCAAAAAAAAAGTGGGAAAGATTCCATTGCTTGGCAATCACCTTCGTGCATTCAGGGACACAAGCTGATTCCGTCAGTGTTTGCAGTTCAAAGTCTGAAAGTGGGGATGATATCCTTCCTTGGACATCAAATCCTTCCTGTTCGATTCCATACGATTTGTTTTTTCCGTCAATACAATATTGCGAATTAGCGATAGGATTTTCAAAAAATGTCATATGTACTTCGCTTTGTTAGGCATGACTCGCAGCAATTCCTCAACACGCAAGCAGGAACCAATTATTCCTCCCAAACCTATCAGGCCTTAAAAATTTGCTTTGCGTAGGCAACGTGGACTAATGGTTATTATTGCAAATGAAGAAATGGAGAGAGTGCTGAATGGATAGATGAAGAAGAGCTTGATTTGAATGGAATATCCATTGCACCTGATGAAGAGACCAATAGAGACCATTTATTCCATGAAGGAACATTTTTCATCACCATGGGAGAATGCATGACAAACATTCACTTTGTGCTTGTTTTTTTATAAACTTATATTGTTTTTTTTTAAATTGTACGGATTCTACTAAAGCATTTATTTTTGTGGACATGATATTAGTTATTGTTTTAGTTACACTTTCAATTTTTCTTTTGTGTAATACAAAATTCATTAACTCCAAAACGATAACAAATAAAAGTAATTTGGAGCCTGTAAACTTTAATTTTTTTTAGAAATATATCTTTTAGGAGGGGGGGGGGCAGATGATGTGATGTCATATTTGAGGGGGGGGGTCTGACAAGGGGGTGGGGTGAGGTAAAAAATCAGCCAAATGCGTGTGACGTAATTTATGGACGCCCTTATTTTTATTACACTTTTTGTATTTTATTTTATTTTTTTATTTAATTATACATTGTGTATTTTATTATATATTTTGTATTTTAATATACTTTGTGTATTTAGAATATCAAAGTGTATTTCAAAACCCAATATGCATTCTATATTCTTAAATGCATTTTTGGCCCTATGTATAGCCTGTTTTAAATAAATTCAACTTATCTTGAAGTGGTGGCCTACGTGTTGATCTTAACATGCAAATTTGAACTATATTCGAACATACTAGACTTTGAAACGTGTCCTTTATGCACTTTACGAGTTGAGGACAGAATGTTGGTGAGAGATAAATGAGGTTCTTGGCAAGTGAGACGTGTGACGTGTGACTTTCAGTGACCTGAATTGCGATTGGCTAACCCAGTTCAACAATAGACAATTTGTTCTCATAGATACAATCAATTTTACAGCTATTAATATTTTCAGTTTCTATTTTCAGAGACTATAGGGGCACGTCACAAACAAGACCAATCGTTGTGGCGTCGACGTTAAGAGAAAAAAACATGTTGAGATAGATGGATCCTATCGTTTAAAACGATCAGAGGAATGCGTCATAGCTGAGCAATTATAATTTATTGGCCGAAGCAGGACGTTTGGGCACCGCCGTTTTGGCGCGACGATCGTTTTGGCGCCGCTGTTTTGGCCCGGGACGTTTTGGCGCGGGACGTTTTGGCGCGACGGTCGTTTTGGTGCCGCCGTTTTGGCGCGGGACTTTTTGACCCAATGAAATAAAAACATATCTCATAATTTCATAAAAGTAACTTAATAAATTCATTTGAGGAAAACACTATTTTCTTAGTGACTTATATATAAAGTTGTCTCAACTGAAACTGCTTGTTTGCAGCTCGCAATCTAGATAACGACAACAAAATAATTTTCTCTGATTTGTACACTCGTTGTTGACTGGACGCGATCAACACTCCTCATTCACTATTCCAAATCAAAAAAGTTTATTTTTATATTTTTAATACCCACCCAGTATTCTAAAACATCTTTTATTATCATTGATTATCTGATCTCTGCATTAGTTGTTAGGTAGTTCTACATGTCTATGTAATATGCTAGTTGTGTGCTAGTTCTACATGTCTATGTAATATGTTAGTTGTTATCTAGTTCTAAATGTCTATGCAATAAGTAAGTTGTTAACTAGTTCTACATATCTATGTGATTAGCTAGTTTTGTGCTAGTTCTACATGTCTATGTACTATTTTAGTTGTGCGCTTTGTATACATGTCTATGTAATATGTTAGTTGTTAGCTAGTTCTACATGTCTATGTTATAAGTAGTTGTTAACTTGATTAACATGTCTATGTAATATGCTAGTGGTTGGGTAGTTCTACATGTCTATGGAATATGTTAGTTGTTAGCTAGTTCCACATGTCTATGTAATAAGTAGTTGTTAACTTGATTAACATGTCTACGTAATATGTTAGTTGTTATCTAGTTCTAAATGTCTATGCAATAAGTAAGTTGTTAACTAGTTCTACATATCTATGTGATTAGCTAGTTTTGTGCTAGTTCTACATGTCTATGTACTATTTTAGTTGTGCGCTTTGTATACATGTCTATGTAATATGTTAGTTGTTAGATAGTTCTACATGTCTATGTAATATGCTAGTTGTTAGTTAGTTCTACATGTCTATGTAATATGCTCTTTGTTAGTTAGTTCTACATGTCTACGTAATATGTTAGTTGTTAGGTAGTTCTACTAGTCTATGTAAAATGCTAGTTGTTAGATAGTTCTACATGTCTATGGAATATGTTGGTTGTTGGGTATTTCTACATGTCTCTATAATATGCTAGTTGAGTGCTAGTTCTACATGTCTATGTAATATTTTAGTTGTGTGCTATGTATATGTTACTGCTAAAGCCCGAAGTCCGCCGGATGGCCAGATCGCGAAGTGGCTAATATCACCTCACATTTTACAGACCAAAGCCCGATCTGTTCTTGATTTCGGACCTTGGCCGGCCAGATCGCGAAATGGCCAGGGGCGATCGGCCAAAGCCCGATTAAGAAGGTCATGAGCAGATTTTGAGTGTTTGTATACCGTAATTATCACATTAGACTTATATTGATTAAGAATTAAGCTAAGTTACAAAATCAGTCAAATTAGTTTATTATAGTAAATTAACAATATTTAATTAAAATAAATTAAATAATCAGTCAAATTAGTTTATTATAGTAAATTATCCATCTTTATTTATACTAAATTACAAAATCAGTCATGTTCATCTATCATAGTACATTTTAGATCTATAATCACTTGTTACAACTAAAATCCTTAAGGAAATAAGTGCGTAAAGTCGTGTTATGGGGCGTTTTTACACAAGGAAGATCTACCCACGAAATATAACATGGACCAATGAGAAAGGAGTGGGTGGACTTTAAAGTCACGTATCTCTCTCCCATCCCTTTGTCCAAACATTCCAGTCGCTTGTGGCTTCGAGGGTCCGTCAATGGGTGGGGTTGGAGGGTGTTTTCCCGGTCGTCGGTGAAGGTTACGAGAACAAAGATGGCCCTGCCCTGTACAGTATTGACACTCCCTCTCTATCTCTTTTCATAAAATCAAACACGCTCTTCGTTATTGCGACTGGCGGCCTCGCCCATGTTTATACAACACATGAAACATTGCTGACATTTGTCGCTATCTGTCCAAGGAAGCTTGTGTTAAGCTTGTCATCACTCTCCTTTTGGATTACTGCAATTCGCTCTTGACTGGCCTCTCGACCTTCTCCCTTTAGGGCCTCCAACGTGTTTAGAACTTTGCTGCCCAACTGGTCCTTAAGAAGAAGAATTCGACGCATACTACTCCTCTGCTCCGATATCTGCACTGGCTACCCATTAACCACCGGATCTCATATAAGCTGGCGTCTCTATGTTACAAAAGCCTGAATGACTCTGCCCCCGACTACCTTCACCCTGTCTCGACCTCTATACACAATCCCGTCCACTCCGCTCGGCTTCTGATACGCTAATTCTTCAGATCCCTCGTGTAAAAATGGTGACCGCTGGCGAACGGGCATTCTCATACGTGGGCCCGTCCGCATGGAATGCCTTCCCCCTACAACTTCGACAGTGCCCTAGTCTTGACACTTTCAGAAGCCAGCTATTCAATTAACAGTTTATTATTTTACTATTTTATTATTTCTCATTAATTTATACATTTTCGTCTTTTATTCGTTGTCTGTACTATGTCTGTAACTGTTGACAGCACTTAGAACTGTTTCAAACGGGATATGCACTATACAATCATTATTATTATTATTATTAAGAAACTAGACTGCGGACAATGGCTAGATAAAAATACGGTCGCTCCTGTCTGACCTGACCACCTTTGTGGATTATCAAAAGTCTATCCTCTACTCACAGACACCATCCAGTCAATTTTGCGACGCAAATGGTGTTTTTATCCAGTTATATAGTTTACTAAATCGTGTGATAATTAATTTCTTTGATAATTAGTGACTAATTCGGCAGGAATTTCTCTGAAAAGCAGAAGAGGAACAGAAAATTATCGTCACAGCGTATGTATCACTGTCCTTGCTATCTTATGCAAGCCGCCATCACACCTGTGCCGCCTACCGAACATTCTTGCATCAGCACATCGGACTTTGGCCAGGGATTGCCAGCCACATCGCGAAGTGGCCGGCCAAAGTAGCGTAAACACTGGCAATTTCAAGCACATCGGACATTGGCCAAGCGCCTCGGCCAGATTGCAATCTGATTTTACTATACATTGTGTATATTTATTATACTTTCAGTATTTTATTATATTTTTCGTATTTAATTACATTTTGTGTACTTGATTATATATTTTGTATTTTACTATACTTTGTTTATTTATAATATCAAAGTGTATTTCTAAACGCAATAAGCATTTTATATTGTTAAATGAATATGCTGGCCATATGTATAGGCTATTTTAATTTAATGCAATTTATATTGATGTGGTGGCTTAGTTGATCTTAATATGCAAATTTGAACTATAGTCGAATATACTAGACTTTGAAACGTTTCCTTTATGCACTTTGCATGTTGAGGACAGAAAGTGTGTGATAGATAAATGAGGTCATTGGCAAGTGTTTGAGACGTGTGACTTTCATTGACCTGAATGGCGATTGGCTAACCCAGTTCAACAAGAGACAATGTGTTCTAGTGGATGCGATCAATTTTACATCAATTAATATATTCAATTTAATTTTTCGGAGACTAATGGGACACGTCACACACAAGCCCAATCCTTATGGCGTCGATGTCAAAAAGATAAAAACGTCTCGAGAATGATGGATCCTATCGTTTGAAACGATCAGAGAAATGCGACATAGCTGAGCTATTATAATTTCTTGGCCTAAGGATAACGATGAAGCAGAACGTTTGGGCGCCGCCGTTTTGGCGCGACAGTCGTTTTGGCACTGCCGTTTTGGCGCGGGATGTTTTGGCGCTGCCGTTTTGGCGCGGGATGTTTTGGCGCGGGTCGTTTTGGCGCCACCGTTTTGGCGAGGGACTTTTTGACTCGATGGAATAAAAGCATATCTCATTTAATAAAAGTAACTTCATAACTTCATTTGAGTAAAACATTATTTTCTTAGTGACTGTAGCGTGGCGGGCACTCTACGTGGTTGTTTGGCTCGTGTAGAGGCTGATTATTGTGATGTCACAGTGAAGTTTGGGCCTTAGAATCATTTATATTTTAGTCCGTTATCCCGCTTGGCTGGCGGGTGCTGTAAGCCTATTGAATAGAGTAATTTTTACTACTATATGACACGAGTGCTAATATATGAGCAGACACAAGAACAATGATTGATTCAATGCTGGGATGAGTTTCAAATACTGTTTATTTAGGCATAAACGATAGATAGCAGAAGTTAATCCACAACACAAATTTACTGTGTAAACAATATATATTTGGATCGACCGAAGACAGAACTGTTTCGTTCTGTGTCTAAGGCCCCAATACCCGTTTCTTATTTCTATCTTAAACCAAGACGTGCCCTCTGTGGGGGTAGGGGCAAGGGAAGGGGGGAGAAGAGGGCGGTCGGGGGAGGGATACAAAAGCTCTTTGATACCATACATCCAGACGAGGGCTGTTGCGTATGTGTCAGTTTACGGGGGAAGAGTTTCCCTGGCCACCTGGGCCGACTGCAATAGATTTCGCGTGTAGACGCAATTTGCTTATCTTGACCAGTGGTCAGTAGCCGAGAGGGGGATCAAAGGGAGGGCTTGATGAGGGTGGGGGGGGGGGGTTAGACTGTACATACAAGGGCTTGGCGAGGGTGGGGGGGTGTTTAGACTGTACATACAAGGGGAGTGTAAACATGTTAAATATATATAAGGGCAGATAACTAAGCTTGTATAATAATATAAGGAATATATATTATATATATATATATTGATGCATGTACACAGTTATAGAAGAGAGTAAGTACATTCATATATACAAAATAAAGATACAAGATACAAATACAGTCACACATTCTTCATTCATTGGTGAGCACCGCAATGAGCCAGGATTAATTGTAGTTTATAGGTTGGAGCCATAGTGAATAAGTGCCATGGCACCAGGCTGAGCGCTGGCGCTTCTAGTGAGTTTACCACAGTGACTTATATACAGTTGTATCAACTAAAACTGTAGTTTTTTTTGCCGCTCCCAAACTAGATAAAATCAAATAATTATCTATGATTTGAACGGATGTTGTTGACTGGACGCGATGACCACTCCTCATTGACCATTCCAAATTAAAAAAAATAGTTTATTTTTATCTTTTTACTACACACCCAGTATTCTAAAACATCCATTGTTATCATTAATTCAATGAGTAAGTTGTTAACTAGTTCTACATATCTATGTGATATGCTAGTTGTGTGCTAGTTCTAAATGACTATGTAATATTTTAGTTGTGCGCTTTGTATACATGTCTATGTAATATGTTAGTTGTTAGCTAGATCTACATGTCTATGAAATATGCTATTTCTTAGCTAGTTCTACATGTCTATGTAATAAGCTAGTTGTTAGCTTCATTAACATGTCTACGTAATATATTAGTTGTTAGGTAGTTCTACAAAGCTATGTAATATGCTAGTTGTTAGGTAGTTCTACATATCGATGTCATATGCTCTTTGTTAGTTAGTTCTACATGTCTATGTAATATGTTGGTTGTGTGCTATGTATACATGTCTATCAAATATATGCTAGTTTTTAGCTAGTTCGACAGTCTATGTAATATGCTAGTTGCGTGCTAGTTCTACATGTCTATGTAATACTTTAGTTGTGTGCTATGTATATATTACGGCAAAAGTCCGAAGTCAGCCAGATCGCAATCTGGCCTGCCAGATCTCGAAGTGGCCAATATCACCTCACATTTGACCGGCCAAAGCCCGATCTGTTCTTGTTTTCGGACCTTGGCCGGCCAGATCGCGAAATGGCCAGGGGCGATCAACCAAAGTCCGATTAAGAAGGTCATGAGCAGATTTTGAATGTTTGCAAACCGTAATTATCACATTGGGCCTATATTGATTAATAAGTAAACTAAATTACAAAATTAGTCATATTAGTTTATAATAGTAAATTAACAATATTTAATTAAATTGTTAGTCTATAGCAGAACTCATTCTTCAGCGCTATTGGATTCGATGCATGATATCTATATTTGTTAAAACACCGCTTTTAATCTACAGTACTTAGAACACCTGGGAAGTGTGATGAGTAGAGATGGAGGAACAGATGAAGACATAAAGAGCAGGATCAACAAGGCCAGGCTTGCTTTCAATGCCCTGCGCCCCATGTGGAGCTCAAGTGAGCTGTCCTTAAAGAACAAAGTAAGACTATTTAACACAAATGTTAAGGCAGTCCTCCTATATGGCTCAGAGACCTGGATAGTTACTAAGGCAAATACAAGCAGACTCCATACTTTTGTTAACAGATGCTTGAAGCGCATGCTGAAAATTCGATGGCCGGAAACCATTTCATGCGTCAACCTATGGGAAAAGACCGGACAAAAACCCATTGACAACAGCATCAAAAGCCGTAGATGGAAGAGGATTGGTCACACTTTACGAAGAACAGTAGACAATGTAGCAAGACAAGCACTTGACTGGAATCCCCAGGGCAAAAGGAAAGTAGGCAGACCCAGGCAAACTTGGAGGAGATCGGTCGTAGGTGAGGCAAAGGCTGTTGGCCTTACATGGACACAAATAAAGAGAGACTCCCAAGACCGAGACCGACGGAAAAGTGTAGTTGCGGCCCTATGCTCCAATGGGGATATACAGGATTAAGTCAAGTCAATTAGAAAACACATGTACACAAATTAAAATAAGCCACAAACGATGATATGTATATGTGTAAGTCAAATGCCTCAGTTTATTGGTGTAGTAGTGTTATCTCAAGGGCGCAGCTATATTAACCCTTCTTACAGACGATTTCACAATGCAGTAAACTTTCCAACAATTACCTCACTGGTCATTATATACAGTACCGAAACAGCGTCATCAGTAATAAGCAGGTAAAATATATGAGTCAAACTTACAGAGAAAATAAACTTAAAGAGTAAAAAATAAACATACACAGTGAGAAAATATCATATAACACCGTCCACTTCAACATAAAGTATCCAATAAATGAAATGGGCAAATAATCAAAAAGAGTGTCAATATAAAAAAATTACACAGTAGTGAAAGGTCCAGCAATTCTAATAGTCGAAAAACGGTCTTACAATGCTACAATCCAAAAGGAAATAAGTGCGCATAGTCGTGTTTGGGGCGTTTTTAAAACAAGGAAGATCTACCCATGAAATATAACATGGACCAATGACAAGGGAGTAGGTGGACTTTAAAGTAACGTGTCTGTCTCCCATCCTATTGTCCAAACATTTCGGTCGCTTGTGGCTTTGAGGGTCCGTCAATGAATGGGGCAGGGAGCGGGCTTTCCTGGTCGTTGGTGTAGGTTTCGAGAACAATGGTGGCCCTGTCCTCTACAGTAGGCTATTGACACTCCCTCTCTATCTCTTTCCATAAAATCAAACACGCTCTTTGTCATTACGACTGGCGGCCCCATCCATGTTTATACAACACATGAAACTAGACTGCGCGGACAATGGCTAGATAAAACTACGGTCACTCATTCATGACTTGACCACCTTTGTGGATTATCAAAAGTCAATCCTCGACTCGCATAGACCATCCAGTCAATTTATGAGGCAAATGGTGTTTTATCCAGGTAGATAGTTTACTAAATCGTGTGATAAATTCATTTCTTTATAATTAGTGACCACTTTGGCAAGACTTTCTCTGAAAAGCAGCAGACGAACAGAAAATTATCATCACAGCGTACGTATCACTGTCCTTGCTACCATATGCAAGCCGCCATCACACTTATGCCGCCTACCGAACATTCTTGCATCAGTACATCCGGTATTGGTCAAGGATTACTGGCCACTTCGCGAAGTAGCATAAACACCAGCAATTTCAAGCACATCGGACACTGTTGACGCCCCTCGGCCAAAGCGCGATCTGGTCGGCCAATCCCAATATTTTCTTTTATTTTTCAGCAGTCTAGTAATGTTTAGTGATGTTGCTTATAGTAAGTTACGATAGCCTACACCACCTATTTAAGTTTCCATTTGAACCTAGAGTTATTATTTTTTTATTTATCTGTGTACACTACCTCACTCATTTCTCTGACCTAAACAGTTAGTAAAAAATGTGCGGTTTATATTTGTGATATTACGGTTGTATAGCTGCTAGTATATTATATATTTTAATGTATGTATTAAAATACAAAAGTTATTATGATTCACATGGAATTATAATAACACTGCATTGCATATTTACAAAATTAAGACATCAAACATCAAATAAAATATGTGGCTTTTTTTTTTAGTAAAGAAAACGATGTAAAAGTCTGAAACTAAGTAGCTGTTTTTATTTAACCAACTACAACAAAGCGATCGATACAAATACAGCAAATTTTTTATCTAGTATAAAGAAATGTCTTTTTTCCTTTAATATATCTAGTTCTTTTTTTAGGTTATACCTTGGTATTACTGGCTCACAGAAATTGTCTAAGTCCCAAATATAAGTTTAAAGATCTTTTTGTCTTGAATACGAAAATCGTGGTTTTATTGATCGATTCCATTTCTGTAATATTTTTTTTAAACATGGAAATTTTGAAAATTGTGCTTGTTTTTATTAGAAAATGTTGCCTTTTTTTGAAATAGTGTGTTGTAAATTTATACCCAGTTACCTCCATTTGAAACTGTGTGTTTTAAATTTATACCTAGTTATCTCCCTTTGAGACTGTGTGTTTTAAACTTAAACTCAGTTACCTCCTTGTGAAACTGTGTGTTGTAAATTTAAACTCAGCTACCGCCTTTTGAAACTGTGTGATTTTAATTCATACTCAGTTATCTCCCTTTGAGACTGTTTTTTAAACTTAAATTCAGTTACCACCTTTTTAAACTGTGTGTTGTAAATTTAAACTCAGCTACCTTCTTTTGAAACTGTGTGTTTTAAATTTTAACTCAGCTACCTCCCTTGAAAATCGTGTTTTGTAAATTTATAATTAGTTACCCCCTTTTGAAATTGTGTGTTGTAAATTTAAACTCAATTACCTACATATAAAATTGTGTGTTTTAAATTTATACTCAGTTACCTCCTTTGAAACTGTGCGTTTTAAATTGATACTCAGTTACCTCCCTTTAAAATTTATGTTTTAGATGTAGGGGAGAGAGGGGGCACGTTGATACACATTTGACATTTATTTACATTAATTGCAAACCATTATATTTAGAGTGGATATACATACTTTTATTTGTTCCCAAAGGTATCCTGCTCCTTTTGATCTACAAATTTTTTTATTTAGAATATATTTAAAATAAATATAGCTCTAAAAGCAATGTAAAATAATTTGTATCAACATGTCCCGTGCAGGGGTAAGATGATACACACTATGGGGTAAGCTGATACATTGAATAAGATTTAATAATAACACTAATACAATGACAATTGAACAATGTAAACTACCCAAAACTATTATTTTATTGTTTATTTTATAACTTAGAACAATTCTGGTTTATAAAACTTGTATCGCAACCCCATGTTAAGGCTTTCTTTTACATCTTCGCACCATCTGAAATTACAAACAATTAAAAAAATTAATATTCCGGGTAAATTTAATACATTTAAACTAAATTTTAAAATCACAATAATCGTAAAATAATATGATAAATAATAAGACTTAGTTTAATAGTAATGTATTTAATTAAACCTTCTTATTAGATGCCTGTATAAGGCCTAAGCATCAAACTTAAACCCCTAGGCTAAGTTCTAAATAGAAATAACCCTAGCTAGACATTATAAAGCAAAAATAAATGAAAATGATTTAAATGTAAGCTAAACTCAATGAACCTAAAACTCTAATTAAATATAAATACGTTTTTGTAAAAAAATGTTTAAATGCTTTTCCAAAGGGCTAAATAAATAACCGGATATTGTATCAATGTGCCCCAAGTCGTCTGTATCAATTTGCCCCACTACACCACATTGCATTTATTCGACTACATTAAAAACAAGACGCAAATAATACAATCGTAATTTAAATAAAAGTATTCAGGAATCCATATTTAACCTAAATAAAAAGATGACAAAATAAAAGTACTTACCGTGTCTGTGAAATCTCTTACGTAATAATAAGTCAATATTTTTCAAAAGTCGCTCAAATTTTCATTTTCCTCACAGTATTATCAATTTTGATACGAGCGAAGCCATTTTTACATCGAAAGCAGGGGAAGTAGAAAGCTATCTACCGTACTAACTCTTCTACGCATACATAGTATAATAGCTGTGAAACACAATTTGTACCAACCTGCCCCTGTATTAACCTGCCCCCCCCTCTCCCATATACTCGGTTACCTGCTTTTGAATCTGTGTGTTTAAAATTTAAACTCAGCTACCTCCTATTGAAACTGTGTGTTTTAAATTTATACTTAGTTGCCTCCCTTGAAAAATATGTGTTGTCAATTTATACTCAGTTACCTCCCTTTGAAACTGTGTGTTGTCAATTTTTACTCAGTAACCTTCTTTTGAAACTATTTGTTGTCAATTTATACTCAGTTACCTCCCTTTAAAATTGTATGTTGTCAATTTATACTCAGTTACCTCCCTTTGAAACTGTATGTTGTCAATTTATACTCAGTAACCTTCTTTTGAAAGTGTGTGTTGTAAAATTATACTCAGTTAACTTCTTTGAAACTGTCTGTTGTCAATTTATACTCAGTTACCTCCCTTTGAAATTGTATGTTGTCAATTTATACTCAGTTACCTCCCTTTGAAACTGTATGTTGTCAATTTATACTCAGTAACCTTCTTTTGAAAGTGTGTGTTGTAAAATTATACTCAGTTAACTTCTTTGAAACTGTCTGTTGTCAATGTATACTCCGGTACCTCCTTTTAAAACTGTGTGTTTTAAATGTATACTCAGTTACACCGTTTGAAACTTAGTGTTGTCAATTTAAACTTAGTTATCTCCTTTTAAAACTGTGTGTTGTCAATTTATACTCAGTTTGCTCCTTTTGAAACTGTCTGATGTCAATTTATATTTTTTTACCTTCTTTTAAAACTGTGTGTTGTTAATATTTACTTAGTTACCTTCTTTTTAAACTGTGTGTTTTAAATTTAAACTTATTTACCTCCCTTGGAAATTAAGTTTTGTAGATAAAAATGTTGTTACGTTCCCTTGTGTTTATTAATTTGTTAAATTATTTTTCTTTGATCCCACAATGCCATATCGCAGGGGCGGTCCGTGCGATACACGGGTTTTCCGTGCAATACGCGTCCAACAGGGCGTCACGCGGACCGCCTGTTCTGTTATAACGTTCAAGGTAAGTCATCGGTCACTTTTCTTACAACAATGGAAGTAGCAACATCTAGTTGTGGTGATAACGTGTGTTCAGACTGCCGGTGGAGTTACGGTAAATTTAGAGACATGTTAATAGACGAGGAACGATTCCTTAGATTTGTATGCTTTGATTAATGGTTTGTTTCACTGTCATAAACGGTCCTTCGTGAGAAAGAAAAAAAAGAAACGTATATCTGTTCACATTTACACAAGTTAAGAAAAGCACATATTCCGTAGAATGGATAAGAAATATACTCAATAGGCTATGAATAGCATTAAAACTACTGGTTAAACAATATTGAATACTTTGTAGTATAAACCCGTAATAATTATCTCTCATAGCATTAAAAAATATGATCATTACTCGTCAATAGGTGTCAAAGAACTGATGTAATCTTGGACTGATTCTTATGGGTCCATGATATTGGTCGATACGATACCATAACCGAATACAAGAAAATACATTGCATCATGGCTGTTGTAAAACAGAAAATATGTAATAAAATCATAGCGTGCTAATGAAAAATCGAGTACAACCGAAGACAACGTTAAAATCGTCCATCATGTCGTCTGATGACGTAGTTGGGAAAACCACGGCTTTGGCTTATGAAATACTTTATATCGTTACAACACCAATTATTATGAACAGTTAGTATTCATTTAATTATGGTACAATTTATACATTTACGTTTCGTAACACCTTCCATTGCACTCAAAGGCTACATTCAAATGTATCTATGTAACAGCTTAATTGTTACAAGAGATAGATCTAGCTGGATAGACACTCTTAATAACATTTTGAATCCAATCAAACGGTTAGGGAAAAGAATACACGTTTTGGAGTGAAAGTCTTATTTCCAGAACTATTCAGCCACATCGGGATACTTTTGTCCTAGTTTACAGATCGTAAAAAAAAAATGAAAATTACGCTAAAACCATTGAGAAGTTTATTTTTTTTTATTTTATAAGTTGTTATTTTTGCCGTAAAATAATTATTTGAATAATATTGTAATATCAAGTTTCAACTCATTTGTAAAAGAAAAGAATAAACAGTTTTTTCAAAGACTCTTGCATGAGCAGTGGAGTTTGTTTTTTCAATGTTTCCCAATTGCAAGTTGCTTTTCAAAGTTGCTAAAATTTGTCGAACTTTTTTATTATCCCTGAACACAGTGGAAATGTGGTAAGAGTGTTCTCATTGATAAACTATGGATGGACAAAGGAAACACTCTCTCTATAAAGGGCATCATTCTTACACAGTACCGTAGGCCTAGAACTTGACAAATCTCACATGTGAAAAGTTTTTTTTTACATTTGTGCTTGCTTACGAGGATCTTCTGCAAAAAGTTGGCTCGTCAGAGGAATATGTTGTATATTTAGGAAAGATGATAATATATTAACTTCAAAATTTACTGTTTAATTATCAAATAATATAGTATTGTTGCATTTTGAAAAAAAAGTCAATTGAATTTATATTAAATTTTTTTTACAAAAAATTTTGTTAGTTAATTTACTAATAAGCTTAGATAATTATAATATATTGGCAACCATTGTTGTAAACTTATACTGATTGCTGGTTAAATCCGCATTCAATGAAAAAAAAATGATTTAAATGAAAACTCAACGTGTCCTCCTTTGGTACCCATGATGTTTAGCTGCCCATAGGCTACCACGCTACCATAATAATAATATGCTATAATAAATTTATGGGCACTAACAGTAGATTTTGATTTGGGTAAACATACCAGAAGAACAATACATTTTTTTTGCCAAACAGGCTGTAGGGGACTGATGTTGTCTTGGGGTATGTCGTGAACAGCTTGCAACTGCAGTAAGCTTTTTCGTAGACGGAGTGCTGGCATTTCAGTACAAGACTGCAGACTGTCTTACAGGCGTCTTCTGTTAAACTGCTCACTTCAAAACACATTCCAAGGCCGTCTGTGTCTTGAAGCACAGTGTAGTAGTAGTATGATTCTAGGACGTTTTGTAAAGAATGTAAGAAGGTATAAAAATTAGTTGGATAGGAATACTACCACCACACATACATACGTACACACTCACGTGTTTATTGTTTCAATAATTGCAGCTTACGTTTCTAAGGAAATATTATTCTCTTCTTTCAAAATTATGCTTTTAATATTTTCTTATCTTTAACAATAATTTGAAAATAGATACAAAACAATAGTTACGTTTTTATATAGTTTAAAGGCAAGTGGTGGCTAGAGTGATACAAAAAGCAGAAATACATACAAGTCAAAACAAATATAGTTTATATATAATTAATTTAAAGATATACAGTTAAAGAGTTAAATATAAAGAGAATAAATACAAAAGTTTATTTTGATTCAAATATTGTTTTTATTTTAAAAAGAGTATAATAATTAAATATATAATATTGAAACAAATTATTTAAAGATATATTGGTTTGAAGCAATTAAATTTATTTTGTTCACAGAAAATAATGTTAGATAAAAAAAAAAAAATATTCTTCAATAAAGTGGAGAATCTCTAATAGTCTTACTAAATCCAGTTTTAGTATGAAGCGCCAAATTGTACCCGACATATAAAAACTACGCACACTTTTAACATAACACTTCTTGTCTTCTTCAAACACCGTTTCGTTGCAATCGTTAAACATAGTTTTTTCAAGATTTTAACTTTTGATGACTGAAATACATTATCCATCGTTTGTAAACAATTAAAGTCTTGCTTTTCAACTTGCTCCATTGGGCAATAGTTTTTCACTCAAGCACAATATTTGAATATGTTAAATAAACCAAGCTTATCAATCGGTTATATGGTTTAAAATTGAAAGTAGTTTATAATTAAGTTATGAATAAGTTAGTATATACATACTAAAACTGTTATTTTACATACTGTTGAGTTTGTTGAGAAACTCATTGACTTGAAAATTATTGTTCTAGCTAGACTATAGGATGTATAGTTACTAGAGCTTGTTCTAGATAGACTCTATGATGTATAGTTAGAGGAACTTGTTCTAGCTAAACTATATGATGTTTAGTTAGAGGAACTTGTTTTAGCTAGATGTATAGTATATAGTATTGTTAGTAGAAGTTGTTATATTAGGCTTCAGGAATAAACCTCGAGGAAAAATCAGGAGTGGCGCCCTGAAGCATTTGCATTTTAAACTATGGTCCTCCATCCTGCAGTCACTGTAGCCAAGCCAATGCCAAATGTAATGCCTAGCATTCCTTTGGACCAGCTTTGTTAGGCAGACAGAGGGATTATGACGCATGGGCAACCCATGATCTCTTTACCTAAGGCCCGGAGAGGAAGTCAGAAAGGTCCTGATCCGTGAGATGTAATTTGCTGACGATGCTACCCTCATTGCACACACAAAAGAAGAACTGCAAAGGCTGGTTAGTGCTTTGGCAGTAGCTTGCCGGGAGTTTAGACTAACAATCAGTCTGAACGAAACTAAAATCATGGGTCAAGACGTTACCTCAATCCCCAACATTATTATTGGCTGCCATACTGTTCAAGCTACAAAAGAATTCACTTACCTAGGTTCGAGCATGTCAGATAAATTGGCAAGATAAGCAAGAGAATGGGCAAGGCATCTTCTTCTATGACTAGGCTATCCAAGCGCGATTGGGACAATTTAAAACTGACGAAGACAACCAAAATGATGATCGCAGGGCATGTATTCTTAGTACACTACTTTACAACAGTGAGAGCTGGTCAACCTACATGCGCCAGGAACACCAGTTAAACATTTTCCACATGATATGTCTGCGCCGAATATTGAACGTCTCTTGGAAGGACCACATAACAAACCTTGAGATTCTAGACCAAACAAATATCCCAAGCATTTACTCCCTGATATCCCAACGCAGATTTTGCTCTGTAGGTCATGTACGCAGGATGCAAGACGGCAGCATCCCTAAAAATATCTTGTATAAAGAGCTGAAGAAAGGCACAAGTGTACAAGGCATTCGATACTAAATTACAGGAATGTCCTAAAACGTGACTTCAGGTCTACAAAAATCGATCTACAAACCTGGGAGCAGTCTGCGGTAGACCGTACAGCGTGGAGACCGGCCGTTCATGCTGGTGTATCTGCTTCCGATGCAAAAAGAGCTAAGGAATATCTGGAAAAGTGAATGGGGTGAAAAGACGCTAAACCTCCAGATGGACAGAATGCTACTGACTACAGACACCTCGGCTGTTTCATGGATTGCCACTCAAGAATCGAAAATTTCAGCCACCACAGAACCTGAAAAAAGTAGCCAGCTACCCACCCAGTTGAAGTTGAAGAGTGGCGCATCCATTGTTTCCCGACACAGAAGGAGACATTATTATTATAATACTAGTGGTTATGCCCGTCAAAATGACGGAGAAACGAATGACTACAATGTGTTTTGTTAAGAGAGAAAGAAAAGAGACAATTAACGTTTCTTTTCGGTATTTAGTATTTGTTTTTTTTAATTGTTTCTGGTCGCCCTGACCCTGGTATATGCATAATAATTGTTACTGTCAAGCTTCTGATATTAAAACGTAGCAAAAAGTTGTGTTGACTTGACTTTTTATTAATAATAGCCTATTAAACTAACAATAATATACTATCTAAAAGAAAAAAAAAACCACAATACCAAACAATAAAAAGTAAATAATAAAAAAAGCATAAAAAATAATATTTCAATACCATCAAAACTAAAGTGAGAACGATTTTTTTCGGTATTTAATTTTATTTCTTGCTTATTGTATTAGACATCTAATAAATCAGTGTTGAGAATGTTTCTTTCGGTATTTATTTTTTGTTATTTTTAATTGTTTCTGGTCGACAGGACCCTGGCATATGCCCAAAAATTGTGGCCTCAAGGATTGGCGTAGTGTGTAAACCGCCGATACATTCCTAATAAGAATACACTGGTCGAACGCAATGGGGCACAGCCCCCGCAGCGGGTCTGAGGTCCATTACACTGCCGAGAGGCCACTGATCTCGGGGATGGGGGGGGGGAGGAAGCAATGTACGCTGCAATCCCGTCTCGAGAACCACTCGATGCCTGAATGCATGTACCTATAGTATAGGATTTGTGCTACCGGGTGACAGTGCAGGTATACAGGCGAGCCACCACGATAATGATCCTTAGGGGAACCGCATTGAACGATCGCTGCGCTGAAAAACCTTACCCGTTCGGCGTGTCGTTTGGGTGGCTGGAGCCCGGATAGAGATTGCTCAATCCTAAGCGTTACGCCCTGGACACAAGAACCGAAAGGCTAGTCCGGGTTTTCTAAAGAGACTTTTTAATTCGATATTAAAATGTATCGAACAGTTGTGTTGACATGACTTGTTATTAATAATATTAAATTAACAATAATATACTATCTGAAAGAAAAAAACATAAATACAAAACAATCAAAAAGGTAAATAATATTTAAAAATTAGAAAATAATATTTCAATGCAATAAAAACTAAAGTGAGAAAGATTTTTTTGGGTATTTAATTTTTGTTCTTGCTTATTGTATCAATAAAACAGTATTGATAATGTTTCTATCGGTATTTAGTGTTTTTTTTTGTATTGTTGCTGTCAAGCTTATGGTACCCGGTATTTGAAAGTTATCATTTATAAGCCTAACTTGTTTTTTTATAATTCGTATCATTTAATTTATAGAGTGTATACAGTCGCCTATTAAAGGATATTCTCAATAGCGACGTAAATACATTTAATAATTAAAACATTTGGTTACTTTTACTTAAAAAGATAATGCAAACATCACTAATGAAAAAATGAAATAATTTCATAGACATTACGTCATACTCTAGTATTTTGTTTAATGTAAACCATTAAAACTCTCCAAGCCAAATTGCGGTGCGTAATTTTTAAAAATTGTATTTATAAAACAGTGTTGAGAATGTTTCTTTCGGTATTTAGTTTTTGTTATTTTTTTTTGTTTCTGGTCGACCTGACCCTTGCATATGGACATGAATTGTGGCCTATTGGACTGGCGTAGTGTTTAAACCGCCGATACATTCCCATCAAGTGGCATTAAGAATACACTGGCGGGCGAACGCATGGGGCACAGCCCCCGCAGCGGGTCAGATGTCCATTACACTGCCGAATGGCCACTGGTATTGGGGGGGGGGGGAGCAATGGACGCTGCAATCCCGTCTCGAGAACCACTCGATGCATGAATGGATGTACCGATATTATAGGATTTGTGCTACCGGGTGACAGTGCAGGTATACTGGCGAGCCACCACGATAATGATCCTTAGAGGAACCGCTAAGAACGATCGCTGGGCTGCTCAATCCTAAGCGTTACGCCCTGGACACAAGAGCCGAAAGGCTCGTCCTGTTTATTTAAAGAGACTTTTAAATTTGATTTTAAAATGTAGCGAACAGTTGTGTTGACTTGACTTGTTATTAATAATATTAAATTAACAGTAATGTACCATCTAAAAGAAAAAAAAAACATAAATACAAAACAATAAAAAAAATAAATAATATTTAACAAAAAAAGAAAATGATATTTCAATGCAATAAAAACTAAATTGAGACAGATTTTTTTGGGTATTTAATTTTTGTTCTTGCTTATTGTATCAATAAAACAGTATTGAGAATGTTTCTTTCGGTATTTAGTTTTTATTTTATATTGTTGCTGTCAAGCTTATGGTACCCGGTATTTAAAAGTAATCATATTTAGGCCTAACTTGTTTGTTTTTTTATAATTCGTATCATTTAATTTATAGAGTGTATACAGTCGCCTATTAAAGGATATTCTCAATAGCGATGTAAATCCATTTAATAATTAAAACATTTGGTTACTTTTACTTAAATGATAATGCAAACATCAATAATGAAAAAAAAATAATAATTTGATAGACATTACGTCATACAATAGTATTTTTTTTTAAAGTAGCCTACACCATTCAAACTCTCCAAGCCAAATTGCGGTGCGTAACTTTTAAAAAAGTTCTCGCCACATTAAAAAAAAACAACAGCAGAATTGGGAAAACCCGAAAAGACCCTCGCGTTCAACATAGTGAAACTCGCGTTCAACATAGTAAATGAACGGAAATGGCCATTTGCTATGTACCGTTATATTTATTTGCATAGATGGATATAACATTTTGGATTTTTTAAATCAACACATTTGTGATTATAAGTGATAAAATAAAATTATCTTTTGGAGGACGTTTCCAATTTATACATTTAATTTTTGGCCCGAATAGTCAAACGGCTTAGGAGCCTATAGCGAACAAACATATATATAAATAAATATATAAACAAACATATAAACAAACTCACGGTAATTATATATGTTGAATACAGTTGTAGTTGTACAAGTTTGTTTATGTTGACAGCTTTTGTATAAACGTCAAAACATTGTTTATGTATAACAAATTATAAATTATATATTGCTTTGAAATTGACAATAGTATGAGATTTAAATGGTAGCCAGTGTGTATAACACGAAGTGAATGGGTATAAATGATTCCATACGTAGATAATATGTAAACATTCCAGTTATTTAGTACCTGCTGATGTTGTTGTTTGTGGATTTGCCGTCAAAGCCGTTGTAAAAGAAAATATTGTTCTCGTATTGCGATAAGTGTTATCTATGGGGTATGCTTATTTGAACTTGTAACTTGAATGTTAGTTTTATGTGTTGATGATGTTGTAAGTTTATTTGTAGTTGTAGGTGTTTTTGATATTTTAAGTGTAGTTTATGTTGTAAGTGATTTTTTAATTGTTGTTAATGTAGACTCACCTGTTGTTGAAGGCGTCATTGTTGTAGACGTTGTTGTTGTAGAAGTTGTTGTTGGAGGCGTGAATGTTGTAGAAGTTGTTGTTGAAGGTGTCGTTTCTGTAGACGTTGTTGTTGAAGGCTTCGTTTCTGTAGACGATGTTGTTTAAGGCGTGGTTTCTGTAGACGTTGTTGTTGAAGGCTTCGTTTCTGTAGACGTTCTTGTTGAAGGTGTCGTTTCTGTAGACATTGTTGTTTAAGGCGTGGTTTCTGTAGACGTTGTTGTTGAAGGTGTCGTTTCTGTAGACGTTGTTGTTTAAGGCGTGGTTTCTGTAGACGTTGTTGTTGAAGGTGTCGTTTCTGTAGACGATGTTGTTTAAGGCGTGGTTTCTGTAGACGTTGTTGTTGAAGGTGTCGTTTCTGTAGACGTTGTTGTTGAAGGTGTCGTTTCTGTAGACGTTGTTGTTTAAGCCGTGGTTTCTGTAGACGTTGTTGTTGAAGGTGTCGTTTCTGTAGACGTTGTTGTTTAAGGCGTGGTTTCTGTAGACGTTGTTGTTGAAGGCGTCGTTTCTATAGACGTTGTTGTTGAAGGTGTCGTTTCTGTAGACGTTGTTGTTGAAGGTGTCGTTTCTGTAGACGTTGTTGTTTAAGGCGTGGTTTCTGTAGGCGTTGTTGTTGAAGGCGTGGTTTATGTAGACGTTGTTGTTAAAGGCGTCGTTTCTGTAGGCGTTGTTGTTGAAGGCTTTGTTTCTGTAGGCGTTGTTGTTGAAGGCGTGGTTTCTGTAGACGTTGTTGTTAAAGGCGTCGTTTCTGTAGGCGTTGTTGTTGAAGGCTTCGTTTCTGTACGCGTTGTTGTTGAAGGCGTGGTTTCTGTAGACGTTGTTTTTAAAGGCGTCGTTTCTGTAGTCGTTGTTGTTGAAGGTGTCGTTTCTGTAGACGATGTTGTTGAAGGCGTGGTTTCTGTAGACGTTGTTGTTGAAGGCGTCGTTTCTGTTGAAGTTGTTGTTGAAGGTGTCGTTTCTGTAGACGATGTTGTTTAAGGCGTGGTTTCTGTAGACGTTGTTGTTGAAGGTGTCGTTTCTGTAGACGATGTTGTTTAAGGCGTCGTTTCTGTAGTCGTTGTTGTTGAAGGTGTCGTTTCTGTAGACGATGTTGTTTAAGGCGCGGTTTCTGTAGACGTTGTTGTTGAAGGCGTAGTTTCTGTAGACGTTGTTGTTGAAGGCGTCGTTTCTGTTGAAGTTGTTATTGAAGGTGTCGTTTCTGTAGACGATGTTGTTTAAGGCGTGGTTTCTGTAGACGTTGTTGTTGAAGGCGTCGTTTCTGTAGACGATGTTGTTTAAGGCGTGGTTTCTGTAGACGTTGTTGTTGAAGGCGTCGTTTCTGTTGAAGTTGTTGTTGAAGGTGTCGTTTCTGTAGACGATGTTGTTTAAGGCGTGGTTTCTGTAGACGTTGTTGTTGAAGGCGTCGTTTCTGTTGAAGTTGTTGTTGAAGGTGTCGTTTCTGTAGACGATGTTGTTTAAGGCGTGGTTTCTGTAGACGTTGTTGTTGAAGGCGTCGTTTCTGTAGACGGTGTTGTTTAAGGCGTGGTTTCTGTAGACGTTGTTTTTAAAGGCGTAGTTTCTGAAGACGATGTTGTTTAAGGCGTAGTTTCTGTAGACGATGTTGTTTAAGGCTTCGTTTCTGTAGACGTTGTTGTTGATTGTTTAATAAAAAAAAACACGAAAAACATTGAATTAGTTTTGCACTTAGTGACGAAAAAGATGACAATAAAATAAACCAGGTAGAAAAAAAAATGTTTACTCCATTAAAGTATTAAAATTGTTTTCTTTTGTTACACAATTATTTAGAGCAATTGACAATTTTAAAGTAGACTATATTAAACGGAGAGATTCGAACTCTCCTTGATGTTAGGTTTACATTACTTGCGGCACACATACAAATACTTTCTCATATTCCCTGTTCCATCGATCCAAATAAGTACTGAGATACTGCCCCATTATATTTCTGTTTATTTTCACCCACAAAGAGATTAACACACGAAATATACTATTATATTTTGTCAATGTCTGGTTATTCATTCCTCATACTAAAGTAAAATTAAATTTTGTTCCATTTTGGCCTTAAAATTATTATTAACGCTTTTAACATTCGCTTTAGATAACTACATGAACTCTAAAAATAAAATAAACATAAAGAACTGACAACAAATGTGTGATCACTACATTTGTGTACTCTCTACACTTGCGTATTTACTACCATTGTTTACTCACAACATTTGTGTACTCTCTACACTTGCGTATTCACTACCATTGTTTACTCACTACATTTGTGTACTCACTACATTTGTGTACTCACTACACTTGTGTACTCACTACAATTGTGTACTCACTACATTTGTGAAATCAATACAAACGGTTATGGCAAGGGCATGGTGTGAATCTAAGAGTGTATTTAATTCGTGCTGTATTTAGTTTGTAATGTATTCAGTTTGTGATGTATATCGTTTGTGTTGTATGAAGTATGGGATGTATTTAGTATGTGCTTTACGTGGGTTTGTGATGTATTTAATATGTGCTGTACTTAAGTTGTAATGAATTTAGTTTGTGATGTATTTAGTTTAAGCTGTACATAGTTTGTGATGTATTTAGTTTGTGCTGTACGTAAATTAATTTGCAATGTATTTAGTCTGTGCTGTACGTAGTTTGTGATGCACGTAGTTTGTAATGTCGTTGTAATGTTTTTACCATTTGCACTAATACAGGTGTTCATAGTTAGTGTATCAGTGTGTTATTAAATAATAACTGAATAAATAATATTAAATTAATAATTACAAATAACATGAACGTTTTGATTCTTTTCTTCTTTGGACATCAAGTCGTGTGTAGTAACCCCCCAAAATGTTTGATAGTTAATGCGGCTTCGGGCTGAAACGTTTGGAGACCCCAGTGCTAGTTGCTAGTGTTAGTTTTGTATTAGTACTGTGGATTGTGTATGTATAGAAGATTAAGACACTTATCTTTCACGCTTTCATTTCATTCATTAAACCTCATTTATAAAACGGTGTGTTTCTTGATATGTATTAACAGTGTTACGATTTTAAACAGTACTTGTTTAAAGAACTAGCAGCTCACAACTGACAACAATTTTGTACTCACTACACTTGTGTACTTACTACACTTGTGTACTCACCACATTTGTGTACTCAATACAATTGTGTACTCAATACAATTGGGTAATCACTTGATTTAGCTAGACTATGGCAATGACATGTTGTGAATCTACCATTGTAACTAATTTGTGATGTATTTTGTTTGTGCTGTACTTAGTTTGTTATCCATTTAGTCAGTGCTAAACATAGTTTGTGATGTATTTATTTTCATACTGTAGGTAGTTTGTGCTGTACGTAGTTTATGATGTATTTAGTATGTGATAGACGTAGTCTGTGCTGAAATAGTTTTAGATGTATTTAGTTTGAGCTGTACGTAGTGTGTGATGTATTTAGTTTGTAATGTATTGAGTTTGTGATGTACGTTGTTTGTGATGTAATTAGTTTGTGATGTACGTAGTGTGTGATATGTTTACTTTTTGATGTATTTAGTTTGTGCGGTTGGTTAGTTTGTAATGTTATTAAATTGTGCTGTACGTAAATTGTGATTTTTTTTAGCTTGTGCTGTACGTAGTTGTGATGTATTTAGTTTGTGCTGTTAGTTAGTTGGTGATATATTTAGGTTGTGCTGTTAGTTGGTGATGTATTTAGTATGTGCTGTACGTAGTTTGTGATGTATATAGTTTGTGCTGTACGTAGTTTTTGATGTATTCATTTTTGACTAGTTATATCATGCTGTCTGTAGAATTTATGAACCCTGTGAATAGTATTAATATATTATTTTGTCATTGTTCCTCTGAAACATGTATGTTGTTGTCCATGTAAATATTTAATTATATTATCCTTCCTAAGGTGCTCATGTCAGTGTCCAGAAACAACACTCGGTACCTGTCTCGAGCTTGTTTCATGAAAAAATATCTTTGAAAGTAAAACGGCTGTTTTTTTTTTACCAATTGGTGAAGTGAACAACATTTAACATCGCACAGACAGACCAACAACTACACCCATAACCACAAAATTAAAATTTGACTTAAGCGCCAAAATTATCCAGATGAGTCTCTGTCGCCGTGGTAATACTCTTGTAATTCCTACTGTACATATATGCTTGTTTTATTATTATTTTAATTCCTAGTCGTCTGTATGTATCGACTTTTCGTCATACTTTTTAATGTTAACGCCACTACTGGGATCATAGAATATGTTTGTAGAAAATGGGGAAGTTAAACAAAGTTCATTATGTGCATCGTACATATATGCCATACAGTTGGTGTCATCCTCACATATCCTCCTACATAGCTAAAAAAAAAAAGAAACAAATGGAAAACAAGAATTGGATAGTTTGTGTTTCTTCTTAAACAAAGCTTGAAAATCATGACAACAAAACTTTTCTTGAGTTTTTCATTCCTAGCACAGAAGTCTTGTGAGATGTACATACTATCAAAGACTATAATAAGATGGACGTCTTGCTTTAATATTAATTTGGGCTTTTTGATGATTCGAATGACTTCTTTTCGGAATTACCGATTTTTTATTTTTTTTTGCACGTTAGATTTCCGTTTTATATAATCGTGTTATGGACTATGGCTCTGATGACTATTATTACGACTCGTTAAATCGGATTCAATGTATAGTTGTATCTTTATTAGAAGTCTCTAGATTCTGCTAATCTGTAGCCCAAGCTAGGGGTTCCTTGACTGACATGTCTATGCAGTAATGTAGTTATATTCGTGATAATTATCTTCAACACCTTTCTCAACAATGATAGATCAAACAACTCCAGTTGTTGAATAAAATTTTTTATTTAAATTGTAGACTCAATATAAACTTTGAATAAATGCATCAACTGATGGCAACATAAGTATTTCATTAAATGGCATAAAATATACAAGTATCAATATAGCGACTTCTCTCTACAAACTTTCAAACTGAACTAACTTTAAGGAGGTAGGGACTTTACAAAGAAAGCTATTATCGAAGATTCTACAGAATCTTAATACGCATTTCAATCTCACTGGTCTATAGGATACTGCGATCCAGATTATAACCTTCATATTCCACGGGGTTGGACGAATTATTTTATTTAAACTGCCCTCAGAGCAGAAAGGTCAAACCTTAGACTCTAATACGCACTTGTTAAGAGGTCAATGCCTTATTACGTCATTCCTCTATGACCGATATTCGTAACAATCGCTATGATTTTTTCAATGAAAAATTAAAATTAAAAACGAAGGTTGTATACACCGGAAACCTTTAGGTAGAAGTAGGAGCGTAGAAGTCGTTTACGAAAGCCTTATTGGCTGCGCACTGATAAAAGAACATATAAGCTCTAAAAATAGGGCAAGCCGTCCATCTTATTATAGTCTTTGATATTATCAGAAAAAAAAGTGCGTTTTGAGACATTAGACTTTAGTAAATAATAAAATTCTGATCATTTCAGTATCATGATGTAAAATTTCTTAGAGAAAATTGGTATAGTCTAGTCTAAAAAAACAAATTTACACACATTAAAGCCAATGTAGGTTTATGGGCAATGTGTCGAGGCTTCTGGAAGGGTAGACTCTCCATCATCTATCTTCAACTTGGACCATTGTCTGACATAGAAAACCACCCCAGATGTCATGGCGTAAAGTGCCAATAAATAATATCTCTTTGATCACACCGAGGCGTGTCCGACTTTGTCCCATATTGAATTGAGTATTTAAATCGAGGCCCTATGTTTTAAAAAAATGTAATATTTTTAAGTTTTATATTTTTTTTTTAATCGGATTAATATTTTGTTATTGTCAAAGAGTGGTAGTATTAATATATATATGTAACAAGCCGTTATGTGCCCGATTCTTCGAACGGGCTTTTTTTTTAGAATATGCTTGACACATTATAGTTTTTTAGTTTTGTTTTTGCAACATACATAAAGTAGTATGTTTTTTTTTTGTGGTCAGTATTTTTTTAATTTATTTTTGTTTTGCACACTTTATTATACACCAATTCAATATACAACTAAAAAGGAAAAACAAATAATAATAATATTTTTTTATTTCTTGCTCAAAGTATGACCACTATGATCGAATTTTGTGAGTTTATTGGGTAATTAAACTCTTTCTGTAAAACAGAGCTCACATGTCTTTTCAAAAGTACTGTTAATTCGAAAATGATTGTTTGATATATTTTTTTGCTACAACATTAGTCGTAGATCAATATTTTTTTTTGTTGTTTTTTTGTTTTTGTTGGTGTTATTTGCTATTTATTTATTGTTGCTTTGGAAGCAAACTTAGAATTAAATTTTAAATTCAACAGGAAAAACAATAACAACTGAAACCGATATGAATCATAGTTTATACAACGTATACGACATGAATTAAAACTTTAAAAAGTTGGTCCGGCAAATTTAAACATTGCCCGGCAATATAAAAATTTCCCGCTACATAGTTTATAAGACGTATACGATACAAATTAAAACTTTAAAACGTTGAGCTCGGCAATTTAAACATTGCCTGGCAATTGAAAAATTTCCCGCTACAAAGTTTATAAGACGTATACACAGAATAGGTATAGAACAGAATGCACAATCCCTATATACGCAGTCACTAAAAGTTACCATATTCCGCAATGCAGCGGTCGCTAGAGACGCTACTATAGTAAAATGTGAAAGGATATCTACGTCTGCCATAAATATATACAATATATATAGGGCCTACATTATCTTTCATTATAGATTTACTTTTATATAAATTTGACTTAATTACCCATTTTGTTTTGAACATTATATGATTAGGCCAATATGATGTAAAAATATTTATTACCCGGTACTGATTTGAAAAAAAAATGGCTTAGACGTAGCTCGGTACCGGTAACTAAATTGCTGCGGCTACCGGTACATAAATATATATACTTTTTAAACCAAAATAAACTTTTAAAATTATGAAGGGAAATAGACATATAATTCATAATGAGTTAATATGAGCTTGTTTATGCTGTTGTTTATCCTTTATGGAGTCAGGAAAGCCATGCAGTTTGACATGCTCTTTTTTACGATAATCAGTCGTTTTCGCATCATTGTTGTAGTTTATTACACAACCGTTTATGCACATTTTGCCTGAAATATTAGCTTTGGGTGTTCGAACTTGTAAATTGGAAGAAAAGGACGCTGTAGGCTAAATAAGCATAAATATAGAGTGTAACCAGGACCACTGCGTTTAAATAGGCTTAGTATGGCGTCGGTATTATTGCCCAAAACAGAAATAAAATGCGATTGCGCATTCTGTTTTATACCTATTCTGTGGACATAAACAACACGAATAAAAACGTGAAGGAATTTTGTATTTGCCAGATACAACGTAAGATACCCATTAAAACCATTAATCATTACCCATTATAACAATTTAAAAATATCCCGCTATAAATTACGACGCAAATTAAAACGTGAATATATTTTGTTCTATTCATTCATAAAGTACATTAGCAAAGGTTGAAGCAAAGTTAATTTTAAATGAAAACGCAAAATTTGATGACGTCATAACGAAAAGCCGGCTAGCTATCTCTGCGCAAACTTTGATGACGTCATCCTGAAAAAAATCTCAACGCCATCCTTTTTTTTTATTTTTTAGCGCGATCGATCGAAAAACTATAAAAAGTTGGAACGGCAATTTTAACATGAACCCAAAATATGTCGTTTTATTCGCGTTTTTTGACCAAACTGACCACTGCGGTCATTTTAATTTTTTTAAAACCTTGACAGTGTTCACCGCCGTAACGCAAAGAATATTTGTAGCAAATTTCACGTTTTTATGTCCAGTATTTAAAAAGATTATGCGGTATGTACATACCCAGCCAGCCAGCCAGCCAGCCAGCCACATATTCCTTTTGAGATTTATATATATACAAGCCGTTATGTGCCCGGTCCTCCGAACCGGCTAAACGTTATGTTTACATACACTCTAACTACTCAGGCAGTTATAATGAGATTGCCCGCATGACCTACGACACGAATTTAAACGTGAGGTAATTTTTTTTTTGCCCTCTACAACATGAATTACCCGTTAAAATCATTACTCATCACCCATTATAACAATTACAATATTGCCCGATATAAATTACGACGCAAATTAAAACATGAATATATTTTGTTCTATTCATTGATTAAGAACATTCGACAGTACTTTTTTTTTTTTAATGATTGTTTGATATATTTTTTTTACGACAAACATTAAGTCGCAGACCTATGTTGTGTTGTTTTTGTTTATTTGCTATTTATTTATTTATTGTTGCTTTGGAAGCAAACTTAGAATTAAATTTTCTATTCAACATGTAAAACAATAACAAATGAAACCCTTATGAAATAATGTTTATAAAACGTATACGACACGAATTAAATCTTTAAAAATTTAGTTCCGGCAATTTGAACATTGCCCGGCAAATTAAACATTACCCGGTAATTTAAACATTGCCCGGTAATTTAAACATTGCCCGGTATTATAAACATTGCCCGGTATTATAAACATTGCCCGGTAATTTAAACATTGCCCGGTAATTTAAACATTGCCCGGTAATTTAAACATTGCCCGGTATTATAAACATTGCCCGGTATTATAAACATTGCCCGGTAATTTAAACATTGCCCGGTATTATAAACATTGCCCGGTATTATAAACATTGCCCGGTAATTTAAACATTGCCCGGTAATTTAAACAATGGCCGTTACCTAGGCGATAAGCCTAAAGGTGCCCAGTTCTCGGAACTTGATAAAATAACCCATGGAGTTATAAACAATAGTCTTAAGCGGGGATAAAGTATTTTCCGGTAACTTATACCATTTAAATATTGCATTCCACAAATAACGACGCAAATTAAAACAAAATTTTGTTCCCTTCTTAAACGCATAAATGCGCAAAATTTGATGACGCCATATAATTATAAGCTTAAATATAGAGTGTAACCAGGACCGCTGCGTTTAAATAAGCTTAGTATTGCGTCGGTATTACTGCCCAAAACAGAAATAAAATGCGATTGCGCATTCTGTTTTATACCTATTCTGTGGACATAAACAACACGAATAAAAACGTGAAGGAATTTTGTATTTGCCAGATACAACGTAAGATACCCATTAAAACCATTAATCATTACCCATTATAAAAATTTAAAAATATCCCGCTATAAATTACGACGCAAATTAAAACGTGAATATATTTTGTTTTATTCATTCATAAAGTACATTAGCAAAGGTTGAAGCAAAGTTAATTTTAAATGAATACGCAAAATTTGATTACGTCATAACGAAAAGCCGGCTAGCTATCTCTGCGCAAACTTTGATGACGTCATCCTGAAAAAAATCTCAACGCCATCCTTTTTTTTATTTTTTTAGCGCGATCGATCGAAAAACTATAAAAAGTTGGAACGGCAATTTTAACATGAACCCAAAATATGTCGTTTTATTCGCGTTTTTTGACCAAACTGACCACTGCGGTCATTTTAATTTTTTTAAAACCTTGACAGTGTTCACCGCCGTAACGCAAAGAATATTTGTAGCAAATTTCACGTTTTTATGTCCAGTATTTAAAAAGATTATGCGGTATGTACATACCCAGCCAGCCAGCCAGCCAGCCACATACATACATATTCCTTTTGAGATTTATATATATACAAGCCGTTATGTGCCCGATTCTTCGAACGGGCTTTTTTTTAGAATATGCTTGACACATTATAGTTTTTTAGTTTTGTTTTTGCAACATACATAAAGTAGTATGTTTTTTTTTGTGGTCAGTATTTTTTTAATTTTTTTTTGTTTTACACACTTTATTATACACCAATTCAATATACAACTAAAAAGGAAAAACCAATAATAATAATTTTTTTTTATTTCTTGCTCAAAGTATGACCACTATGATTGAATTTTGTGAGTTTATTGGGTAATTAAACTCTTTCTGTAAAACAGAACTCACATGTCTTTTAAAAAGTACTGTTAATTCGAAAATGATTGTTTGATATATTTTTTTGCTACAACATTAGTCGTAGATCAATATTTTGTTATTTTAATTTTTTTATTTTATTTTTTTTTTGTTGGTGTTATTTGCTATCTATTTATTGTTGCTTTGGAAGCAAACTTAGAATTAAATTTTAAATTCAACAGGAAAAACAATAACAACTGAAACCGATATGAATCATAGTTTATACAACGTATACGACATGAATTAAAACTTTAAAAAGTTGGTCCGGCAAATTCAAACATTGCCCGGCAATATAAAAATTTCCCGCTACATAGTTTATAAGACGTATACGATACAAATTAAAACTTTAAAACGTTGAGCTCGACAATTTAAACATTGCCTGGCAATTGAAAAATTTCCCGCTACAAAGTTTATAAGACGTATACACAGAATAGGTATAGAACAGAATGCACAATCTCTATATACGCAGTCACTGAAAGTTACCATTTTCCGCAATGCAGCGGTCGATAGAGACGCTACTATAATAAAATGAGAAAGGATATCTACGTCTGCCATAAATATATACAATATATATAGGGCCTACATTATCTTTCATTATAGGCTTACTTTTATATAAATTTGACTTAATTACCCATTTTGTTTTCAACATTATAGGATTAGGCCAATATGATGTAAAAATATTTATTACCCGGTACTGATTTGAAAAAAAATGGCTTAGACGTAGCTCGGTACCGGTAACTAAATTGCTACGGCTACCGGTACATAAATATATACTTTTTAAACCAAAATAAACTTTTAAAATTATGAAGGGAAATAGGCATATAATTCATAATGAGTTAATATGAGGTTGTTTATGCCGTTGTTTATCCTTTATGGAGTCAGGAAAGCCATGCAGTTTGACATGTTTTTTTTTACGATAATCGGTCGTTTTCGCATCATTGTTGTAGTTTATTACACAACCGTTTATGCACATTTTGCCTGAACTATTAGCTTTGGGTGTTCAAACTTGTAGATTTGAAGAAAAGGACGTTGTAGGCTAAATAAGCATAAATATAGAGTGTAACCAGGACCACTGCGTTTAAATAGGCTTAGTATGGCGTCGGTATTACTGCCCAAAACAGAAATAAAATGCGATTGCGCATTCTGTTTTATACCTATTCTGTGGACACATACAACACGAATAAAAACGTGAAGGAATTTTGTATTTCCCAGATACAACGTAAGATACCCATTCAAACCATTAATCATTACCCATTATAACAATTTAAAAATATCCCGCTATAAATTACGACGCAAATTAAAACGTGAATATATTTTGTTCTATTCATTCATAAAGTACATTAGCAAAGGTTGAAGCAAAGTTAATTTTAAATGAATACGCAAAATTTGATGACGTCATAACGAAAAGCCGGCTAGCTATCTCTGCGCAAACTTTGATGACGTCATCCTGAAAAAAATCTCAACGCCATCCTTTTTTTTATTTTTTTAGCGCGATCGATCGAAAAACTATAAAAAGTTGGAACGGCAATTTTAACATGAACCCAAAATATGTCGTTTTATTCGCGTTTTTTGACCAAACTGACCACTGCGGTCATTTTAATTTTTTTAAAACCTTGACAGTGTTCACCGCCGTAACGCAAAGAATATTTGTAGCAAATTTCACGTTTTTATGTCCAGTATTTAAAAAGATTATGCGGTATGTACATACCCAGCCAGCCACATATTCCTTTTGAGATTTATATATATATATGATATGATATGATATGATATGATATAGAAAGTGTGCATGAGTTATTATATATGGGATAAATTATATAAGGTGTGCATGATATTGTATGCACAACCGTGCACTGTAGTATAAAAGTCGAGAGATTTAAAAAAGTCTGGATCACAACGAAGAACGATAGGGAGTTGACGTTGAGATCGAATACAAGAAAGTTGTGTGTTGTATTAGTACCATGTTGAAGTGGAACCACGATCAAGTTCAAGATAGGACCGGAATGTCTGAGATATGAATGTATATAAAATCCAGTGTTACAGCTAACTATGAATTAAATGAAGTTCAAGATACGAAAGAGCCTTCGTTGAATTTAGTATATGAGGTATGTGTTTTTATAGTTCTGTGACAGGGTTAGGGTTTCAAGGGTTAAAGGGGTGGGAATTGTCACCAGTTCAAAATTAGCCAGCTATCGGCCCCCATTATTGCAATTTAGGTCCCTATTTGTACTATCACCTCTCCTACTTTCTACTTGTGGCCTTCTATGCTTCTACCGCCACACCCTACCGTGCACATTTAGTTAATACACCTTTTAATCCCAACTACGCCACTGATAACTATACATTTAGCATGGTGCATTCTTTTGTCAGGAAATGATAATTTAAAACATGGAATAAATTATGAAATAGATCTATTTAATTAACTCAATTCTTTACGTTTCAACAATTGATAATTTGACAAATACTATTTTTTTCAATAGTTTAGTGAAAATGGTACTTTCTATCAGAATTATCCTTCCTCTGCCCCTTCACACACCAGAGCTACATTAAAATACTGACTACGCCACTACTGGGATTTATATAAAATTTAAATGCCCAGAAAAGGTAACCTGTGACAACGTGTGGGATAAACTAAACAAAAACAGACGGGCAAGGAAACCGAAAACTAAAACTTGGGATGAATTGAAAACGCCATGAGATGAGACACCCAAGATCCAGCCAGCTGTAGATGTGTGATTACGTTATATGTGTCGATGGGGACCCACAGGAATAAGTAAAGTCAGGTCTACAACTAATTGCATTGAATTAAAAAGGACTTTGTGTGATTCATTTCCTCTTTTCCATTGTACATGCGTCGAGTTTAACCCTGTTTTTGGCATAGTAAAGTAAAGTACCCGTTGGACCAAATTTATCCATAGAGCCGGTGAAGCAGCGTTTACCAGTTTATGTGGCCGCGGCATATTAGGGATTGTGTTGCCAGCAAAATTCCTAGCCTTCACCATGTTTCGAACCTTGGACCTTCGGTATGGAAGCCGTAGATATATTTGTATATAATTATGGAGATGGGTCTATGAATGCCTGAAAAAACTGGTTGAGTGGGTGGCTGCATGGATGGATGGTTGAATAGTTAGATAAATAAAGTCTAGATTGTCAACATCGTATCCTTCGTTTAAATATGTTTGTTTATTGATAGATTATACTTAATGCTTCATCAGAAACGTCATTTATTTGTGTCTGACCTAGAACTATCTGCGATAGAGTAATCTCTGACAAAAGCAAAGTCACAAGTTGATGTTAAAGAAAAAATGAAAAAAATTATTCAGACTCAAAATCATGTTACATATTAACATATTTTTTTTTTTGGAAAATATTTTAGAAACATAAATATATAAAAGTGTGTATTCACAAAACATAATCATGTTGCAATGTATGATATTGTTTGTCAAGTTTTGTTGATCCAGGACTCGACGCCTCCAACTAAGTTACATTGTTCTAATAATCTCGGACACAGAGCCCTCAATTAAGTCATGTGGAGATTTATAATTCTAGAAGAAGACCTAATTATGTCTCGGTGCAATTTGAAAGCTACTGGTACATGCTTGTGAATAATATGTACATAGCACAAAGTGGTATTGGACAAGGGCAGTCATTATAATATGACAATATCGGGGTGACCGATCTGAGATCGGTCTTTATAGGGTGAAATTAATAATATTGTTAGAATATTTGATACATATCTTTAACATGAAAGATCTTTAAAACATTAGAGACATTGTAAACAATAAGATACATGCATATAATTTAGGCTACTATTTACAGGGAGCATATTTAATCAGGTATGGGCCTACAAATGTATTTTGTAGTCATCTATTTTCGTTTTCATTACAATATCTATTGTAATCTGCTTTAAGGGCTTTCAAAAGAACAATTACTTGGTGATATAATTTAATTAATGCCCATTGATAAGCTGTTATTAGTAGAACAACTCCGACTTCAATAAGATTCTTTATGACTAATGAAAATTGCAGAGCATAACAGCGAACAATAGCCACAGCATCTTCAAAGTGTTCACCGTAGTCTCTATTTGAGCCTGAAAAAGATGAGGGTAGAATAATACTTTCACCAACATCAGCATTATTCTTTTCTTCCAGATCTTGAAGAAAACGGGTGACTCCTATGTATTTGTCAGCATATATCTTCTTTTGATTGTTCTTGATCTACTGAATACGATCGCCTTCTAATCGAACGTAAGTATCCACGAGATACTGATGAAAAAGCCGGCCTCCAAAATGCAGGGCATTGATTTTAATTTTTCGCATATCAGGAACCACACACAGTCAGCTTGAATATGTAGGTTTTTGGTAAGATGGGTGCTAGTATGCATTAACAAGGTCAAAGGGAAATGACTCAGGAAAGTCAATTGTATAGTACAAGAGTTATGGGCACTGGGAAGATTGTGGATGTCACAATCTTACGACGTAGTTTGTTCTACTGCGTCTTAGCTTTATAAAGAATGCTTTGCACGTTTTACATGTGAGACTTGCTTGACTGGGCAAGTCTGATCACGGGGTAAAACACCGGAGGAAAGTTAGTCGACTCGAATATCTAGAAGCGTATAGACGTATACGTTAGACTCGTAATTCTACTACATTTTATCAGAATACTAATTCATTTCTTGGACTTATATTATATTATATTATTCATTGGATATTATATGTGATTGTGATTTAATGTGATTAAATATATTTGTGCTGCAGAAGAGCGTTGTCAGATCACTTGTGATTATAGATATTATATTGAGTTCTTGCAGGAAGGTAAAAATTACTAGTTTAATGAACTGAACATTGTTGTTCAATGGGGATAACACAAACACCTCATTAACAGCTGGTGGCAGCCTGGTAAAAAGAAGAGATTATGGTGCAGCGAGTGCTGGCGATTGACAAAATCATTATCGTATCATAAATTTGACATTTTTATAAACCATACCATATGGTCTGAGCAACATACCAGTTTTTAACTGAAGTCTGTGTCCGAAATAAATAAATATACTAATTTTTCATCTGAGCAACATATTAGCTGTATGATTTCAAGAGAAAATTCATGGATTGAATTTTTCTTAATGTAGTACAAATGGATAAAAAAATGTACTAATATATATAAAGGAATACACCGGACATAATTTTCGGAACCGGATGTAAAGTTAATAAATATCATGTTGACAACTAATAATGTTTATTGTTGTCATCGAAATATTCAATGTGGTTTATTATCGTCATCGAAAGAACATTTTACTTGACAATATAAACATTCTATATTATAAACCTTGTCAAGTAATGAACTGATGCAGGTTGGTGAACATTAATAACGAAACTCTTCCTGTCGTAACTAAATTCGTGATGTTGACATGTTCTCTACATGTTGAAGCCTAAGACTACCAATACTCGTTTCAATCCTGAACTATCTGATGTGCTTACCGAATCTGAGGTGTACCGAAACTATCTGATGTGCTTACCGAATCTGAAGTGTACCGAAACTATCTGATGTGCTTACCGAATCTGAAGTGTACCGAAACTATCTGATGTGCTTACCGAATCTGAAGTGTACCGAAACTATCTGATGTGCTTACCGAATCTGAAGTGTACCGAAACTATCTGATGTGCTTACCGAAACTATACCGAATCTGAATTTAAGAAAAACTATTGACTTTAAATTTAAATATTAATGTGTGTACCAAAAGACTTTTGACATTTATAATGGTATACATTTTTTAATTCTGGGTTTTATTTAACCTAAATCTGGATTATTCTCCAGAAACTTCAAATTATTGTGATTTCATACTGGATTATTAGTTAAGTAATTGTGTATTTCAAACAAGGATTTACAAACACTTTAATTACTTCATATTTTCTCAAACTTAATAAACCTAATGTTTATTATTATGCATGTCTACATTTCGTATTGCTATATGTATTAATGGGCTTGGTGGTGGTAGTTTAGCATATATCTCTCAATTTCTAAATCTTACTCTGTCTGTACTCTACTTCTGTTTCTTACAGAGAGAGAGATGTTAAATGATTCTTTGATAGGGTAATTTCTGTTAGCTGTATTGACTTGTTTGTTTATGTTCAAATATTGAAGTAAAATTATTGTCTTTGTCAATGTTGATAAATATTGTGATTCTAGTGTGAACATTTCCTCTATTACTGTTGTCTATGCATCATTTGTGTCTTTAATTAAGATTGTGTTGTGTTTCATTTATTTTTAGTTATACATAATTGTTGTTTTGTTTTGTTTTGTTTTTTAAATATAATTAATATTATTGGTTCAAGATAACCACTATTATTTCTGATAGATTCTTGATAGAAACAATAACTATCAATTGTAAATAAGGCATTTTTACAAATATAATAATTGACAATAGTCAACATTTACATACAAGTAAAGTAAATTGAAAAATAAGAAGTGAAAATAATTTATCAATCAAAATATTGTGCTTTACATTGTTCCAATTCCAAAATGCTTTCAATTATAATAGCATAGTGAATAGAAATAATAGTATTGCAAGTGTTTAGTTTCAACTTAATAATACATGGTCTACATAATAATTATAAGAATTACATTGTGAATGTCCACTCTATAAATAATAATAAATAATAGCATTGTCCTGTACAAAAAAATATTTTATTGTTAATGATCAAGAATTAAATATGGATGAAAAAGTTAAATTAATGTATGAAGAAGCTAAAGCTTTAGCTAAGGAATTTGAAATAACTGAAAAAAAAGAATTGCAAGAATTTATAGAAAAGAAAGTAAAAGAGTTAAAAAAGGAATTGTATGATAAAGAAAGAGATGAGCGTGCAGAAAGTAGGTCACATGAACTTAAACAAAAAGAATTAGATCTTAAACAAAAAGAAAAAGAATGAGATCTTAAACAAAAAGAAAAAGAATTAGAACTTAAACAAAAAGAAATACAATTAAAACTAGACCATGAATTAGAACTAGCTAAATTGCAACAAAATAAGGTTGAGCATTCAACTAATTCATCTAATAAACATGGCGTTAGATTTAAAATGCCACCATCTGATGGAAAAGAAAATTTTTTAGATTTTCTAACTCTATTTGAAACAACATGTAAAGGGTATAACATTCCGCAATCGGAATGGTATATTCATTTAATTCCTCAATTGAAAGACAAAGGAAGGGAAGCTTTAGCTCATATTGATAAAGAGATTACTGATTACACAATAATTAGAGAACAGTTGATAAAATTTTTTATCCATTCTGAGGACTATTATAGATAAAAATTTCATTCTTTTTTATTAACTGATAAAATAGAACCAAGAGCTTTTGTCTCTGAAGTGAAATCATTCTTATTAAATTGGTTAGAACTAATCAAAATAGACACAAAAAATCCCAATGAAATTATTGAGATGGTAGTAGTAGATAAAGTTTTACAAATGGCTTCCAAACCTTTGTTTACACATATTATGGAGAGGAAAGTAAGAAATATTGAAAATTTAATAGATGCTATCTCCAATTTTAAAGATAGTAATCCCAATGTAGAACTTACTAAACAGACTCAAACAGTAAATACCATGCAAAATAGAAGACATAGGAGCTATTCACCTCCTAGAACAAAAAGTCAATATGGTAGAAGACAAAACTATGGTAATGAAACAAATACAAACAGACAAAATCTTAGATGTCAATTTTGTAATCGTTATGGACATATAGACAGATTTTGTGGTTTCAGAATAAAATATTTAAGTAACAGGTATAGACAAAATGAAAATAGCCAAAATAATCAAAATTTTCAAAATAAAAACTTTACAAGACAGAATTTTCCACAAGGAAATCAAAATCAAAACTTTACAGGACGGAACTTTCCACAAGGAAATCAAAATCAAAACTTTACAAGACTGAATTTTCCACAAGGAAATTCTACAAATCAGCATTTTACCAATCCAAATTCTGAAAATAAAAATTTTCAGAATAGAAATAAAGGCAATACAAATAATCCTACTACTCACAGAAACAATGTAATATTTGAGAATAAAGGTCAACTGATCTTATTCCCTGCATATGTAGAGGGAATACGTACCTATTGTCTAAGGGATACTGGGTCATCTCTCACTTGTGTAGATGAGAGGATTATTCCTCCTCATAAAGCCAAAAATATCTTAAGGATAGAAACAATTAAACTAGGTAATGGATCTATGGTTAGTTGTCCAATCACTACCATACAAATTGATACTCCTTGGCTTACAGGAATTACTGAAGCAGCCATTTTAAAAAATTGTGTTGCTCCCCTGATAATAGGTAATACATATGGAGTAAAACAGGACAATAGTTTTGAAATATTTCAACAATAGATGGATCTTAAATCCACAGATTTAAACTTAAAACCTGTAATTTTGTTAGAAAATAATCAACTGGGAGATTTATCACAAGATGAATTCGGCCCTGCCTTACAAACTGTCAGTTTTTTACAAACACTAGGCAAGTCAGACAGTAACATTATTAATGACACACCTAATATAGATAAACCTATAAACAAAGTGAAAGAGAATCTAATGCCTAAATGGAATGGTACAGAGAAATTGAATCAATATATTAAAAGGTTTGAAGAACAATGTGAAATAAATAATATACCTAAACAATTGCATGCCATATCACTGTGCAAACATTTAGAAAATCACAAAGCAATATACAATATTGCAGAGAAAGAAATCAATGACTTTCAAACATTGAAAACAAACATTTTAGCATACATTGATACTACTCAAAAGAAAACTGAAACACAAATGAAAAAGCGTGAACAGATTAGCTTAAATAGTATGCCTTTTGATGAACAAACTTTAAAAAATGAACAAAAACAAGATGAGTATATAAACAAAATTGTGTCACAACTTGGTAAAGAAAATTTTAAACAAGGACAAATGAAATTAATTAATGGAATTCTTTGTAGGATAGAAACAAAAACTAATATAACTCAAATAGTTGTGCCAAAATCTTTGACAATGCAAATAATGAAAATTTCGCATGATAATGCATTAGCAGGTCACTTAAGTACAAAAAAAAAATGTAACAAAATCAAAAACAACTTCTGGTGGCCCAATTTAGAAAAGGATTTGAAAACGTTCATAAAAAGTTGTTCAACATGTCTGATACATAATCATAAAAATTCAAAATATAAAGCACCTTTACAAAAAACAGATACTGTAGACAAACCTTTTGTAAAGATAGCCATTGATATTATTGGACCTATGAAAGAAGCTAAGAATTAAAAAGCTAAATTTGCATTAACACTCATAGATATGGGTAGTAGATGGGTGGAAGTAATCCCTCTAAGAGAAATAACCGCAGATAGAGTATGTAACTCACTATTACCAATATTCTGCAGATTTGGATTTCCTAAAATTATATTAAGTGATAATGGTACCCAATTCAAATCCAAATTGACTCAAGCTTATACTAAAATGCTCAACATAACACAAATTTTTAGTTCAATCTACTATCCAGAGTCAAATGGTATGATTGAAAGGGCAAATCAAACTATAAAACAAATGTTAGCTAAGGTTTGCGAAGAACACCCTTATGAATGGGATGAATTCCTACCAGCCATTATCTTTGCTTATAGACAGGCAAAGCATGAAAGCACTGGTTACTCACCTTTTGAGTTAATCTTTGGTAAAAATGCCAATGGTCCATTAGAGAATTTTAAAGCAGAATTACTAAAAATCAAAGAAACAAAAATGTCACCTTTTGATCTAATAAATAAGACAGAAAAACATATGCAAACAGCATATCAATTTGCTGTGGAAAAAAACCAAGAAATTAAAGAAAAAACTATACTTAGAGAAAACATGAATAAAAACTTAAGAAAGTTAGAAATAGGAAACACAGTACTTGTATATTTACCCATTGGTTCTGGTAATACCATGGAATGGAAAGGTCCTTATGACATTATACATAAATTGTCAGATGTTACATATAAAATTGACATAAATGGTAGGGAAAAAATTGTTCACATCAACAATTTAAGACATTATGAAGAAAGCAATATAGTTGATACTACATCAAAAACTAATGACAAAATAGAAAACAACAATGTTATCATCGTTGAAGATGAAACTATTAAAGACATTCCAAGTAATGTTAACTACTTGTGTGGCATGACCGCAAATGCAACTAATGAATTAGAGCAAATTAACTTAGATCATATTCGAAGTGTAGAAACTAAAAATAAAATTGTAAAAATATTCAACAAATTTAAAGATACAATCACAGAAACACCTGGTTTGACTAATGTCATTGAACATAGAATAGAATTAACTGACAAAAAAGAGTTTAGATCAAAAGCTTATAGAATTCCACAAATGCTAGTTGACAAAAGTGGATAAAGAATTAGACCAATTAATTGAAAATAAGATTATAAACAAATCTATGTCTCAATACTCTTCACCAATGGTAATAGTAAGAAAAAAAAATGGCTCAATTAGACTTTGCTGTGACTATCGCAAATTAAATAAAATCACAAAAATTGATCAAGAAGGGTTACCTAACATACACAATATCATCAATACTATGGCAACTGGGAAAATATTTTCCACTATAGACTTGACCAGAGGTTTTTGGCAAGTGCCTCTAGATAAAAATTCTAAAGATTACGCAGCTTTTATTACACATAGAGGTGTGTTTAACTGGAATGTAATGCCATTTGGTATCATAAATAGTACTGCAACTTTCACTAAATTAATGAGAAAAATGCTTCCTCAAAGAAACAACATAATTCACTATGTGGATGATGTGTGTATATATACAGAAACTTGGGATGAACACTTGACTTTTTTAGAAGAAGTCTTACAAATACTAAAAGATAACAATTTAACTGTATCCCCAAATAAATTAAAGATAGGACAAACAGAAATTGAATTTCTGGGACATACATTTTCTAATGGCCAAGTCAAGCCAACAGAACAATTACACAAAAAGATCTTAGAAATAAAGACACCTACAACTAAGAAAGAAGTTAGAGCACTCTTAGGTTTATTCAATTATTATAGCAAGTTTATTCCAAAATACAGTCAAATAGTTAGACCTATCATAGATCTTACAAAAAAATATCAACCAAATGCTGTAAATTGGAATAATGAATGTGAACAATCATTCAGACAATTAGTTAATGAGTTTTCTAAAGAACCAATTCTGGAAACTATTCAGAAAAATGATGAAATTATTTTAGCCTGTGATGCTTCAAAAATAGGACTAGGTGCTTGTATTTTTAAGAAAGTAATGATAGATTCAGAAATGGTGTACAAACCAGCATTCTATATAAGCCGTGCATTAACTAATAGTGAAAAAAATTATTTCAGTATATTGGAATTGGAAGGTTTATGCATAGCTTATGCTGTATTGAAATTTCAATACTATTTGTTAGGACGTAAGTTTACAATTCTCACAGATCACAAACCATTAGTAAATTTTAATGTGTCAAATGTAAATAACAAACGCATAAACAACTATGCATTATTACTATCTGATTATCAGTTTCAGATCAAAAGCATAGTTGGAAAAGATAATCATTTGCCAGATGTGTTATCAAGATTATCCATTTATATCCCAGATATAGAATAGACAATACTGAAAGATAATTGTCTAGGACTAATGTAAAACTTGAGACTTCAGATTTTTGGTCTCATAGTTAATAATATGGTGTATAACTTCTATAAGACACCTATGTAAATTGTTTTTAAGATGATTGTTTATGTTTTTTTTTTTATTTTATTTATATGAACTATGATTACATGAATATTACATGACTTAATTAGATACGTTAACCATTGATATGCAACTAAATATTTAATTGATTTGTAACAATAATTTATGTTCCCTATATATGTAATTATGCAAAAATAATAATGAAATATTATTTTTTTCCGGGAGGGGTGAGTAATGCTAGTATGCACTAACAAGGTCAAAGGGAAATGACTCAGGAAAGTCAATTGTATAGTACAAGAGTTATGGGCTCTGGGAAGATTGTGGATGTCACAATCTTACGACGTAGTTTGTTCTACTGCGTCTTAGCTTTATAAAGAATGCTTTGCACGTTTTACATGTGAGACTTGCTTGACTGGGCAAGTCTGATCACGGGGTAAAACACCGGAGGAAAGTTAGTCGACTCGAATATCTAGAAGCGTATAGACGTATACGTTAGACTCGTAATTCTACTACATTTTATCAGAATACTAATTCATTTCTTGGACTTATATTATATTATATTATTCATTGGATATTATATGTGATTGTGATTTAATGTGATTAAATATATTTGTGCTGCAGAAGAGCGTTGTCAGATCACTTGTGATTATAGATATTATATTGAGTTCTTGCAGGAAGGTAAAAATTACTAGTTTAATGAACTGAACATTGTTGTTCAATGGGGATAACACAAACACCTCATTAACATTGGGGTGGAAGAGCAATACGGTACTGGGTCATTTCAAAGCGTGTAAGGTGCTGTCGGCTCGCATAAGGCGTTTTTATAGGCATATCAACAGGGAAGCCTTATCTCCCTTTAGAAAAAAAACAGCGGGTTAGTAAAAGGCTCTACGCGGCTGTCTAAATTCTTCAAAGTAAAATTTGTTTGGACACGCTTATGAAACACCATTTCGTTATCTGGATTGCTTTGATCTGAATTTAATGTAACAACAGTACATACTTCGCCGGATAAACGTGAAATATTTTTTTTTATACGGATCCTTCTGGCGATGTGAAAATAAGCCGCACATACGGTGGTGCATGTCCTTCTTCAGTAGCATGACGGTTGACCTTTTCTTCCACTTCTCTCATCATCATAAAAGTTTGTGCAAGAGAATAGCTTGATCTAATGATTTGTTCCAATGAATTAATTAGAGATTGACTGATTTCAAAATTGAGTGGATGTTTCAGTTGCTCGGTGACGGCGTCATATGAATTTAAGAAGTACATCTGTCCGTATTGTGAACTTTTAAATTCACCCTTAACATTTTGTGTTTTGGATTTACTGCCATATTCATCTTTTGGTAGACTTGTCCTGCTGCTAGGAAGCTGTAGATTCCGTGACTATTGATTGTCCGATCGTCATCTACGTTAAACGAAGCCAATGCGAAACTTGAATTTAAGTTCCTTATCTAGTTGTTTTTTCCTCCGCTCTCTTTTTTCTTCCAATTGTCTTTCTCGTTCTTTTGCAGTTTCTTGCTCTAATTGTTTTGTCTGACACTTTCTTTGATAATCCAATCTCGTTTCTGTCTCATCTATAGTTTCATTTTCTAGTTGCTGTAATCTACACATTTGTTTATTCTTTAAATGTTGTTAATGCACCTTAGGTAGGCTGCTCTGTTTGGTTTTATATTTGTATCCACTGAATCATTTATATCCGAAGTCATGCAAGAAATATTTTTTGAAATAGTGTCTGCTTCTGCACTATCATCAGCAGTGGCCTCACATAGGAGGGGGGTGAAGCAGAGGGGGCATATGCTCGGGGCTAACACTTCTAGGGGGAGGGGGGTTGGCGGCAGATATTACCTAAATATAGTTTTAAATGAAGCAGTTACAGTATGCAAGTGTGCGTCGCTGAAACTTTTGCCCTGGGGCGCTACATAGGCTTGTGTCCATGCCTTTCTCTTTTTCAAGTTTAAAATATAATTATTCTTTTTTCGTCTGCCATGCATTTTCCTGAAGTTGTAAATGTTATAACTTTAAAGACTGTAAAAATTACTTACCATCTTAACTATGCAATAAACGATATAAGTTTTAATGTATTCCACAACTTTAATAGTACCCTAATTGTTTGATGTATCGGTAAGGGTTAGGCCCTAAATCAATTTGGACTCTTTCAATCATAATATAAACTGTCAAACTAATCTTACTCCATCTTATCTTATGTTATACATTATAGACGCTCCTTCTATAAAGAAGATTATTGCGTCCTAGGCTCATTTGTGGTCCGAGTCTAGTCTGGCATTTTTTTATCTATTTATTTACAATTCAATCAACCAGTGCACAAAGAAATTAGTTTTGAACATAAATTAAATACACATTTAAACGATAGAAAAAAAGATATTGATAATAGCTTTAAATCTTACCCATCTCAGAAACATAAACTATTAAGTGTATCCTTGAATACAAATAATAATATCTGTGTAGAAGAATGCATCGCCACAAAGCGTAAACAGGTGGTGTATAGAGCATGTAGTTAAAAGATGTTTATGAAAGTTCACTTTCAGTTTAAAAGAAGCATATTAAAACCTAATTGGAGCGCAAAATACAAAGTTAAAACATATCTTAACTTTTTTTTTTATTGATGATACAATGTCATGCTGATTTTATTTCATTTCGCGGCGAAAATGGTAACGATTTAAATGCTTTAAAACGGGAAGTACCAAAACGCGGATACTAAATAAAAGTCGTCTTGGCTATGACGTCATAAGAGTTGTATTGAACGCGATCGCGCTATTTGGGGAATCCAATGACATGCTTTTTTTCTTTTAGCCCAATTTAAAAATTTATTTTTATAAATGGTCAGTGGTTTTTCCAAAAATTGAGGGTCAAGCAGAGGTTCAAAAGAAATGAGATTGATCATAAACGCATTTTCTCACCAGAATACATCAATAGGACAGATTTCGCGAATATCGTAGGGCCCGTTTTCGAGAACGCTGACACAAACACACAAACAAACAAACAAACCCACAAATATACCCCCAATTTTTTCTAGTATTATTAGATAGATAGATAGATAGATAGATATATTTATATATATTTATATGTAATATCGGGATGACCGATCTGAGATCGGTCTGAATATTTCTGAAATTAAAAATAGAAATGTCAAGCATTATCATACTAATAAAAATATTGTTAGAATATATGATGCATTTAATTTCGTTAACAGAACAGATCGATAGAGCAATATAGAAATTGTAAAAATGGAATACATGTTTATAATTTACTATTAACTGGGGAGGGGCATATTTAAACAGGTGTAGGCCTACAAATGTATTTTGTAGTCATGTCTTCTAATCCATTACAATATCTTTTTATACAATATATTTTAATCTGCTTTAAAGGCTTTCAAAAGAACAATTATTATTTAGTGATATCATTTAATAAATGCTGGTTTATAAGCTGTTATTAATTGAAGAAAAATCCATCTTTAGTGAGATTCCTTATGACTAATCAAGATTGCATGTCATACTTATCAATGACTTTATAAAGGTCATCAATGTAGCCAGTAAATGGAACGACTATATCATATAGTGTAGGTTAGTGTATCAAGGGGATTGTTCACGAATAAACATGCATTGTAATGTGAAGTTTAGACAAATTATAAAAACATTAATTATAATAAAAACAAAAGTCAAATTTAAATAAAGCAGTCACGAATAAGAAGCTGCATATTTACATATCAATTGTACAGACAGGCTTCAACAATATGTGAATATAAAGTGAATAAAAATTAAACCATATACATAATATATAGTTTAATGTACGTCAATATCATAAATACATTATAATAGTAGTATGTACTATTAAAAAGAAAATTAATAATCATGATTTCATGATTGAATGGATATTTAAGTCGCTCGGTGACGGCGTCATCGGAATCTAAGAAGTACATCTGTACCTATTGTGGAGTTTCAAATTCACCCTTAACATTAAGTCTTGGATGTAGTGCTATATCCATCTTATGTAGACTTGTCCTGCTGCTATAAAGCTGTAGACTCCGTGACTATTGATTGTTTGATCGTCATCAACCTTTAGCGAAGCCAGTGCGAAACATTAACCTATATCTTGCTGGCGTCCTTATTTAAGGACACTTCGTACAATTCGATTTAAGACATGAAATTAAGTTAATAGTTTGCATTTTTTTCAATGAATGTAAATAATATATACTGATCTATCTAGTTGTTATCTTTATTTGTCTGCTTTTAGATTTTTATTTTAAAATTTTGCTAAAACATAGAAAAACGTTATTTTTGGGATTTCTTTTGGAATGTATTTGGGGGTCTTTAACATTTGAAGCAAGTTGAGTAGGAATGATATTATTGTTTTCCATATTAACTAGTTTTAAAACAACATTGTACATTTATATACATAAATATACATGATTAGACTACTTCTAGGATATATTTCAATTATATTCTCATAATCTGTCACAATTTTTACTCAATTCAACATGCCATTACTTAAATAGAAGACGAAGATTATATAATACACTCAATATATTGATTCAGCCGCCATGTATGTAATAAATATGATGTAACTTAAGACATTCTAGTGAATTTTTAGATTCTAGCTCTCCTAATTATGTAAAAACAAATACAAATAATGTTGAATCTGAGATAAGACTATTCAGCTTTGCAGATTGTTTTAAGCAAATTTATGTTGACCGAATTCTAGAATACATCATACACCCGACAAAGAAAGGGTTCTCCTTTTGTTAAGCTGGCTACTCTTTTTCTATTACAATAGGGTCGATACAAACCTTTCTTGCTTTTTATTGTCTTTTGCTGGCTCCGATACATTTCCCAAAAGACAAAAGATGCTTATAAGATTATTCGCCACAAATAAGACCAATATAATGTCCAAAAGGACATTTGTTGCCCATAAAATCTGTCAAATGCCCTGAACACAAATCCTCTTCCAAGAAGACACATCAGCTGCCCAAAATACAAATATGATGCCCTAAAGACGAATGCGCCGTAGTTAAACCTATCATCTACACATAAGACCAATCCAGTGCCCATTAGACCTATCTGATGCCCATAACATCAATATGTTGCCCACAAGGCATCTGCTGCCCAGAATACGAATCAGCTCCCCAAACAATGAAACTTTGTTGCCCAGCAAACCTATTTGTTGCCATGAAAGCCTATCCGATGCCCAAAATACAAATCCGCTGTCCAGAATACCAATCGGTTTCCCAGAAGACCTATTCGACGCCCAGAATACCAATACGAAATATAATATTTACAATGCAATAAGATGACAACAAGTCGAGGTGACGCCATCATAGAATATATTTCTTTTTACCATATAATGCATTATCGGAAAGAATATCAGATATTGTTATAAGTAATGAGTAATATCAACTATATATATACTGTTGGCTCAGCTGCCTAATATATATATATATATATATATATATATATATCTAGGTGCTTACGCCGAGTATCACAATATCTACAGCATATTATGCACACAACACATATATTATTATATAAGGCATACTTTAAAAAAAAAAAATATGATTGATATATACTTATAGTATATATTACACACGCTACTTCTGTAAAAAATATTATTGCGTCCTACGCTTATCTGTGGTCAGAGTCTAGTCTTGCATTTTTATTAGTGTTTTAAATGATGTTATTGGTTTTTCTTGTTTGTTCTGTTAACCCATTCCGTGCACGGATGCCACTCGAATGTCAATGTTTTATTACACTATTTTCTTATCTTATTGTTTTAAAGAACTATAAATTAAGAATTCTAACTTAAATTTTTAAAAAAATATGTATTTATCCTTGAAATAAGAGGGCCTGTTTCTATTGCAAACATACAATGTCACGGTATCATTTGTTGCTGGCGTCCTTTTTTAAAGACACTTTAAAAAATGTATATATTTATAAAAAAAAAAAAAATTTTCACAAAATAACTTTCATTTGTTTATTACATCAACACTTTCTATTACATATGTAAAAATTTCGAAAAATATATAACCTCAGCAAAATATGGGTTAATTTAAGTTCCTCATACTCTTGAGGAATTCTTCTGCGAGCAAATGATATTTTATAAAAGAGGCAAGCCAACTCATTTGGAAACAATGATGGCTCTATGTTTACTTGACGAGATAAACAGCAGTCACCATAAAAGTCGCGGTTGATTCGGTTCGACACCCGTTCTTCGGGAAAATCAAAAGCATGACAGTGAATACATGCTATGTTAAAAGGTCCGAAACTTGTGTAGGTATTGTCTGAATGGGTTGCACAAATGTAGATTGGCAATAGATTTTGTTTCATAAGTAATTGTTGCCTTACATTACGGCGACGTTGCTCTTCCAAGCGTTGTTAACGTTGATCAACGGTCTCTATCAATAGTCCTTGAATGGCTTTCTGTCGCTTGAGTTGCAACCTTTCTTTTCGTTCATCTAGTGTTTCATTTTTTTATTGTTCTGCCTTGTAACTTCACAGATTGTCTAATGGTCTTGTCTCTTACAATTTTCTTTGATAATCCAATCTCGTTTCTGTCTTATCTATAGCTTACTTTTCTAGTTGTTGTAATCTACAAATGTGTTTATTCTTTAATTGTTGATCGCGTATTTCTGATATTTCTTTGTTAATAAATTCTAAAATTATTCCCATGCACCTGAGTTTGGCTCATCTGTCTGGCTTTATAGTTGCATCTACTGAATTATTTATATCTGAAGACACGCAAGAAATAATTTTTAAAATAATGTCTGCTTCTGCAATATCATAAGTATCTGCCTTTCTCTTTTTCTAGTTTAAAATAGTTTGTTTTTTTTCGTCCGCCAGGCATTTTCATAAAGTGGTAAATGTTATAGCATAAACAGTGAATGTTCTTAAAAATTCATAATTAAGCCTGCTTTAACGTATAGGCCTATAAATGAAACCAGTAAAGTTTAAGAGTATATATTAAATAATAATAATACAATATTTTATGGCATAAGCTTAAACTATTTTTGTTCTTAAGATTATTATTGTTGTTTTAGCACTTTAAACTTATCCTTTTTAGGGAACCCAAAAATATTTTATGTATGAAAACCGATTTAAACATAAAATGAATGACACCATTTAAACATTTTGCGTTCTGTTCTTTAATTGATATGCAGATGTTGGTGGTTTGTCTTATATACCCAGTTATATGGCCGATTGCGCTTGACTATACTTAATAGACGCTATTAAATCTGGTGCAAAATTACGTGGCAGGAAATTGGCCCATTTTTATAGGCGCGGAGCTGCCGATATTGTAGTCACTATAACTGTCAAGAGTTTTATCATTATTCGAGATGAAAGTTTTTATGTTGTAAAAATGGCTACTAAATTACATGCTGAAGTAGAAATTGATCACTGAAGCGTGAAAGTAAACCAGTTTTTTCCTACTCAACCGACATCTGGCCTATATTTTGCTAGCATATTACATTTTTGCTGTGTGCTTAGGCACGATATGTTGTGTAGCGGCATGTTAAGCCTAGGCCTAGTAAGACATTTTGTTTTGTTTACTGTGTCATCATTGAATTAAAAAGTAGTGATACAGACCGTTCCACCAGTAATAAAAAACGAAAGCTCAACTCACCCACAGCAGAGCACCAGCTTGACAATAATCTTTTAGGATATACACCACCACAAATGCAACAAGATCAAAACACACAAACCGATTAAGAAAGTTTGGAAATTATTAGACTTAAGGAGATGATAAATTGACAAGTCTTAATTAGGTGTGACCTTTTGAACTGGGATGAGCGTGAACTTCCGGTGAAATTTACCGAAACAAATGTAAATCTGTAATGTGGAATATGCATAGAATTAAAAAAAGTATTAGAAACATTCTAACAGAAGAGGCATGTGAAAGCTTAATCGTTTGCCTAGTTATCTCTCATCTAGACTACGTGAATTGAAAAACTACAAAGGGTCCAAAACATGGCTGCGAAAATTGTTCTGAATAATGAAGATGTCACTAACACTAACTAAAGAAATAGGATAAAGTGGCAGCACCAATAAGGAGTTTGTCCATTAACACGCATGAGGTCAGCACGGGTGACCAGTGAAGTGGAACGGAGAGTTATGAATTTATAACAAGAAGTCAAAGAGAAAGTGATTTTAGGAGTGTGGAAGAAATTTGTTGTTGGAGATATATAGAAGATGAGGAAAGATGATGTAATTCAATGTAGATGTAGATCTAAGTATATTGTTGATACTTGTTTTGTTAGTAAATAAACAACTGCTTGCTGTTTACCCGCTTTGACAGTGTTATTATTGATTGAAAGAGGGACATTACAGTAGTCAACCTGACGACTATAACTATGTCATAATTGTCACATTAGCAGCAACAAGAGTGACAGTGACAGAAGAAAACGTATTAACCTGTCTAAAAATAATACACTGGCTACCTATAACACGGAGGATACAATTCAAAGTTCTGACTATGCTCCATGAAAGCCTTTATGATCAATCTCCCCAGTACATGAGATCCATGGTCAATCTCCCCAGTACATGAGATCCATGGTCAATCTCCCCAGTACATGAGATCCATGGTCAATCTCCCCAGTACATGAGATCCATGGTCAATCTCCCCAGTACATGAGATCCATGGTCAATCTCCCCAGTACATGAGATCCATGGTCAATCTCCCCAGTACATGAGATCCATGGTCGAGCTACGCAAATCAGAGAAATGAGAATTGCGTTCAAACAAAATCCATCCCAGCTCAAGGTACCAAACGTAATAAGAGAAACATGTGCAGCTCACTGATACAGCGTCGTAGCACCTCTGTTAAGGAATGAACTTCCGAACACAGTTAAACAAACCGACGATAAAGACATTTTTAAAACAAAATTAAAAACACACTTTTCCGATTTTATTTAATAACATATGGTAAATGTAAAGCGCATTCGAAGACTTTGTTATGAATAGCGCTATATGGGTAAGTAATTTGTAATTAGTTGTATGTACTTAGAATAAGGTTTCCATGTGCTTTTAATGTCTAAAATTAAAAGACAACTATAATAACATTTTAAAAACCAACGCCTTTAGTAAAATACTAAGTTGAAAGAAGGTTTAAAACTATTATGTCCCCAAGCGAGTATATATGTCAGTGAGTCTGAAGGAGACGCCCATTTTCCGAGTAAAAAAAATAAGGTCTATAATAAGAGTACCGTTTGCGCTATTTTTAGAGCTCACCAAAAGAATCGTGTTTTCGATGCTCAGCCAATAACGCGTACTCCAAACGGCTTCCGCTGTATACAACTTTCGATTTTAATCTTAATTTAAGCATAGACTATAATATACATGGACCGCTTGCTTTAGTATTTCTGCTATATGATGACTTGAAATACTGATGTTCGGAATTCCCGATTCTAAATAACGTAATTGGTATACAGGAAATAAAGTTATTGATATACAACTTCCGTTTTATTTAATCGCTATGATTTTCTCAATGAAAAATTAAAATCGAAAGTTGTACAGAGCGGAAACTTTTATAGATCAGTGTTGTGTGCTCACGGAAAAAGAATATAAGCTCTAAAAATAGAGCAGGCGGTCCAACTTATTATAGTCAATGATAATAGGATAAATAGGCCTACTAGTATTAATTTAAAGTCGAAAAAAATGCGATTTAATAAAACGGAACTTGTCTAACATTTACTTCATGTAGAATCGGGAATTGCAAATAAATAAGAAGATAATAGCATAATAACTAAAGCAAGCGGTCCATGTATATTATAGTCTATGATTTAAGTTCCAATCTTATAATATATTACAGACGATCCTTCTATAAGGCGCTTGCAATCACGTTACAAAAAGCACGTGATTTGTGTTTACTTTGTGAAATGGTGTACAAGTAACAACGGCCGCTGTATTAATAAATATTCATATAGGCTCGAGCTTTTCTTAAATGATGTGTTGTGTTTTAAGTCTTATTAAGATTGAAGCTGTATTATGTATGTTAAATAAAATAGGATATTTTATTAGTATCATAGACAAAGATCATAGACGATGTGAGCCTATTAGTGACTTGACTAGGTAGCCTATTCACCAACACTATCACTTAAAATCGTAGCTGCCCTACTTAGACATTAGCCTAGCCTACGAAACATTAAAAGTGTAGGCCTATAAAGTGAAATTGAAAGTGTAAATAGGTCTAGACGGCCCTAGCCTAATCACATTAATCAATTAATCTACAGTACTACTATTTACCACCTTTTTTTTAGTAGGATAGCCAATATTTATATGTGAATTTGGCATGATAAGAAACTTCGCCATGTGCCATATTTGTTCCTCAATTTACAAATGACGTCACTAAAAAACTTAAGCACCATCCATTGCGAAGGCTCTATAGGGTATTGACAAGTCCTAATAAGTTGTGGACTTTGGAACCTTAATGATCGTGAACTTCCGGTTAAATTTACTGCCATTTTCGTAAACAAAAACCATGCTTGTGGTGCTGTTTGACATTTGATTTCAACATCGACAGTCAGTTCTGGTCTTTTAGAAATATATAACGGCTACACGACTAGTTATTAATAATCCGTTTTAAACATCAAAATTGAGTCGGCGATAAGTAATAATCAAAGTGTTAGTCGCATTTGGTTACATTTAGCTTCTGTTTATAAAATAAGTTACTCAAGAGTTCCGTCCTTGGTAATTAAAAAACACAATGCGGAGATTTATAAAAAGACAACAACACGAAAATTCTTTTGCATCAAACAATTAGTTTGGGATTATAAAAAGGTGATTCTTCAATTCTGATATTCACAATCCATTGTTTTCTTTTGTCGCCATCTTTTGGAAATGAAATAAAATTTAATTCTATACATATTTTCGTACAACCAGTAACGAAGCACACATACATGTTTCGAAGAAAATGATCGAATTAGACCGGAAATGTTCTTCTTTTTGACCTTTTATGCATGCATAACCGTTAAGACTTGTCAATTTCACTACATTTTCTCTATGAATGAAATGAAAGAAAAAAATTTCAAAATAAAACATTTACTTTTAAAAATATTTTTCTTTCTACTTTTTATTTACTCTATTCGTCGACATTTTATTTCTGTAATATTTCTTTAAATTCTCCGAGAACATCTGGCTACTGGGATAAGTATAGTTTATATAAACAATATGCTTGGTGAATTATTAAAATAGATATATACTTTGATATTTTATTATCATTATACTATTTGTATTTTAATATTCTAAATATGTTTGGTTGTAACTACTTAGTGTATTTTATAATAATTTCTGCATTTTATTATACATTGTCTATATTGTTAAAGGCTTTTTTGTGTGTTTTTTATAATACATCGTGTATTTTATTATACTTTCTGTATTTTATTATACATTGTGTTTTTTTTTATACTTTGTGTATTTAGAAGATCAAAGTGTATTTCAAAACCCAATAAGCATTGTATATTCTTGAATGCATATTTTGGCCCTATGTGTAGACTATTTCCATATAATGCAACTTATATTGGACTACAAGTTGATCTTAACATGCCAATTTCAAGTATAGTCAAATATACTATACTATAAAACTCTTCCTTTATGCCCTTTTCGTGTTGATGGCAGAAAGTGTGTGAGAGATAAAAGGGGTTCTTGGCAACAAACATCTAACTCAGACTAGAACGTGTTTGATATGTGTGACTTGTATGAGCTGAATGGTGATTGGCTACCCCAGTTCACCAATAGACAAGGTCTTCTCGTAGATTTAATCAAATATACAGTCATTAATATTTTCAATTTTTGTTTCGGAGACTAATGGGACAAGTCACAAACAAGCCCAATCTTTATGGTGTCGATGTCAACAGTTAAAAATGTGTTGATAATGAAGGATACTATCGCTTGAAACGATCAGAGGTACGTGATATAAATGACCTATTTAAATTTTCTTGGCCTAAGTGTTAATGACCATATATGTTAATGGTTCATATATTGATACAGTCGCTTCGGAGTATTTTTTTATGGTTGATGAAGTAGTAGTCTGTACCTTACTTAGCTTATCAGACATTGAACAGACGATTCAATACAATACTTTCAATTTGTAAGCAAATGAAAGAAAACGCTTTATTGCAGCATATAATATTTAATTCTTGTTACTCACAATCACATTTCACATCCATGAAATAACATTTATAAGCACAGTGATGATATGGTAGTTATATAGAAAATATGAGTCTATCGTAATTAACACCTACTACCATTACAAGGTTTTCAGGGAGACTAAATTAAAACGAGCGTGGTAGATCATGTGACTAACTACTTCCGATCTATCAAGCAAGACCCTATGTTTTTCAACATTCAAAATCTGGGTTTTATTCTTACTATATATTTCAATTGATTTACATGAGTCATTTCCCTTGCATTATACTTTCATTAAACTTGTAATTTACTTGCATTATACTTGCATCATATCACTAAGGATAACGACAATCCTCGTAATGACCTTAAGCTAAAGGCGCAATGCGTACTCAAGTACGCACATCCTTGGTTTGAATCTAGTCCTGCATTTCTATTAGTGTTTTAAATTATGTTAAGTTACTGGTTTTTCTGGTTTGTTAAGGCAATCCATTCCATGCCCGTATGCCACTCGAGAAGAAGGAGTACTTACATGCATTTGTTCTTGCATAAGAGATAAGGAAAGTATTTTGAGTCCATGTCTGCTATGGTGTGCCACAAGGGTCCGTCCTCGGCCCAGTTCTTTTCACCCTGTACACCCAACCTCTCTCCCTTGTAATCGAACGCCACAATCTGAAATATTACTCTTTCCCCGATGACACCCAGCTCTATAAGTGCGCAGAGCCAGAGGACTTCGATGGGCTCCTTGCTTCTATCTCCATTTGTTTCCTGGACATCAAGAACTGGATGATGGAAAACAATTTCAAGTTGAACAGTGAGTAGACTGAAGCTCTTGTCGTCTAAACGAGACAGAAGGTCGCTTTCCTCACTGCGTTCGATCTTCAGCTGGCTGACGCCTGTGCATTTCACCACAAATGTCAAGAGTCTATCTGGACTCCCCTTTGTTCATGCAGCCCCACATCTCCTTCCTCACCAAAATCTGCTTCTTCCACCTGCGTCGTATTGCCGCCACCCGTCGCTATCTCACCCACGAAGCTTATGTGAAGATTGTCATCTCTCTCCTCTTCTCCCGCTTGAATTATTGTAATTCGCTCTTGGCTGGTCACTCGGCCTCCTCCCTTCAGGGCCTCCAACGTATCCAGAACTGCGCTGCCCGATTATTCCCCAAGAAGAAGAAGTCAAATAATATCACTCCTCTGCTCCGATCTCTGCACTGGCTACCCATCAACTACCAGATATCATATTATAAGCTGGTTTCTCTATGCTACAAGTATCTGAATGATTATGCCCCGGATTACCTTAGCTTCTGTCGTGAGCGCTTCACCCACTCACGTCAACTTCGTTCGGCTTCTGACGCGCTGACTCTTCGATCCCTCGTGCAAAGCTGGCCAACGTGCATTTTACTACGCGAGTCCGTCCGCCTGAACACTACACCTTCGCCAGAGCCCTAACTTCGACACCTTCGGGAGCCGCCTGAAGACTCACCTATTCCAATGGCAGTAATCCCTTGTACATATACATACATTTTCGTCTGTTCTTCGATGTTAATACTCTGTAACTGTCGTCAGCGCCAAGAGCTATCATCAATGGGATATGCGCTATAGAGCATTATTATTATTATTACGTTTATTTAAGCATTGTAACATATTGTTTTGTGTTGTATTTCTAAATTAGAGTTAATGCCTAAAGTATTATTAACACTTTACTCTTTGCCCTTCAGTCCCTAGTGTTACTACGTTTAGTGATTTAATTAACTATTGGTTTTATTCTTGTCAGTTGTGAATATTCGCCAGAAATGAACATTGCAGCTCTTTTCTGAATTTGTTCTAATTTTTAAATATTATGTTCTTTGGTTGATGGGCCTCATACTGAAGAGGCACATTCTAGTGTAGGCCTAAGTAATGTTGTATGGCATTTTAGTTTTATGTTCTTATTACATTTATAAAAGTTTATTTTGATGAATCCTTGTGTTTTGTGGGATATTTTAATTACTTTATTAACCTGTAGATTTTAAGATAAGTTTCCTTTACATTTGCAGTTTGGGTAATTGTATGAAGTAGTTTGTATTATGTTTATTTTTTTCTGTGATACTCTTAGAAGGTGGCACTTTTCTGGGTGGAAGATATACTCAAGGTAGATTCCCATTTATGTAATTCATCTAGGTAATTTAGTGAGATTCTGGTATCTTTTTTCTTTCTTTATGGTCTCGTCAATGGCACGAGATGAGATGGTTCACCCGAAATATGGAGACATGGCGGAACTTTGTTGCTGTCTTATACTCCACGGAGTGATAAAGAAAAAGAAGGAATTATAAAATCAAATACAAATAATCTTTTTTTGATCTTGTATTTATGAAATTGTGTAAATCACTTAGTAAGTATTTTAGAAATAGTAGAGGGAACATCATATTTCTTTGTGGAATTTCTATGTATAGAGTTATTGATCATTAATTTCGAGGGTCATATTTATATTCTTTTTGAAAAGTGGGTTACATTTGCTAGTTTTCCATCTGTGTGCGCTTTGCCCTGGTTTCGAGAGGCCTGAAATAGTATTTTGAAGATATTTTACTATATAGTTCTATGAGCTGTACCGTCGCAATTTCATCAAGATAAGAAGCTTTATTTGTTTTTAAGTTTGGTTGGCGTTTTTTTCTACCTCTTTTTCTGCATTTATATTTCCTATATCCTGTGTGTTATTTAATTTTTTTTTTTAGTTGTCCTTGTCATATTGATATGAAAATGTTGATGCTAATTATGACGTAATTACATTGTTACTATTTAGTTTCATTGCATTTGTAGCTTTTATTGTTTTGATTTTCAGCTAAAAAAACAACACTAATAATGGTACAACAAAAATTAGCTTCAAGTAATTTCCTCATAATAAAACAACACTATTCGTTTTATTTTATTATTTTAAATAAAATAACGTTATGATACATATCACATAAACTATTAATAATTTAGTGTTTATTAAATTATAACGTATAAAAAAATAAAACTTTTTTTTTATCTTAGTTATCACAGGCATCATGGTATTAAGAAAAAAGTAAATTAAAAATATGAGAAATACTGACTGTTCGTTTTAAACAATTTCATCAATAATATAATCATGTATGATGTATTTTAGAAAGTAAAAGAAGAATGGCTATAATATAAAGAAAAAAATAATTATGTAAATAAATACAAACAGTAGGTCTATAATTTCGAAAGCGTTTCTATTGTTTCAAAACAGGTCCTAGAAGCAATCCATTAAGTACATCAAGAAAAAAAGTGAAATAGTTTGCTTGTTTGTTGTTACTGGTTTTTTTTTTGTTTTTTTTTTTTAAGGAAAATATATGGTTGACAAAACTAGAGACTGGGAAAGGAGGAGGAGGCAGGACAATACTGATGTTACTGTTGTTGTTTTTTTTCAGTATAAAACAAATAAATACATTTAATAATAGTAGATATGATTTAAACGTGTGGCAACTTCACATAAAAATATCATACATGGTTTTAAAATTTGTATCATTTTTTTTCTACACATAAGTTTCATTTGACCATTTTTATTGAGCCTTAAACAAAATTGTTCAACAGGTGATGAGGTATTTTTTAAAATACTTTTATTAATGGAGTCCATAAAAAGTTGGAAAGAAAAAGGGAGGGAGTGGTGGACAAAATATAAAAATGTTTAAACATTAGATGGATAAAGACATTTTTTTTTTAAAGATATAAAAGTGTTTGCTAGTTTAAACATAAGTTATGGTGGGGAGTTATTACAAACTATAAAAACAACAACAAATAAATAAAGGTAAACAGATCTATAGATGGACACATGTATATTGTATATACAGTTTGTATATAACAATTTTAAGTGTGTCGGCAACTATCCATTTTTCTATTTGTGTATTTGTTGATTTAACAATAATGTTCGTATATTTAATCATTTATATGTTGCTTTCTACATTTTCGGCTCACTCTGTATTGCCTCGCTTACTCTCTATCTCTCTTTCTCCTTGTGAAATGTAAATGTTTATCAACTTTCATCCTTTAAGTCCTGGTTGTGATTCCAACATTATCTTTGTATCATAGATCTACATTTAAGGTAGGAATCAAGTCTGTCCATGCATCAGGATAACAAAACTAACTGGCCAAATCTCAAGTAGAGTAATGCAATATATCCACGCGACAGGAAACGAAATTAAACAAAAACAAATTTCAAATAGAGTGATGTCTTACAATGCTTGATTGTGTATAAACAGAATATAGAAGACAAACAACGTGTTTCGGATTGAGCTCAAGATAAGATAACGTTGTATTATATACCTTAAAAAATGGATATACCTGCTTATTAATATAGTGTTAGGTTACATACAAACTGCATATTGAAATACATAGAGAAGTAGATTTACTCTTAACAAGTACAGACAGAAATATAGATTGACAAGAGTCAAACAGATGAAAAATAGGCGAACAGACATACGGGCAAACTAACTGTCAGATAGATGAATTGATAAATAAATACATACATAGGCTAATACGAAAAAAAGACAGAGAGATAGACAAACATACACATAGATAGATACATTGATAGCTAGATAGATAGACAAAAAAACAGATGCAGATAGATATAGAAAGAAAGGTAGACACATAGATAAATAGATAGATAGATAGATAAAGAGACAGATAGAGAAAGAGAGAGAGATAGATAGATAAATAGATAGATAGATAGATAGATAGAAGGATAGAGAGATAAATAGATAGATAGATAGACAGATATATAGATAAATAGATAGATAAACAGATGGATAGATAGATCGAATGCTGATTACATGTTTACATGTCTGAATAATTGATCGATACTGATAAGAAACAATTTGAATAGATAGTAAGTAAAAGATAAACAATTTGAATAGATAGTCAGTAAAAGATAAACAATTTGAATAGATAGTAAGTAAAAGATAAACAATTTGAATAGATAGTAAGTAAAAGATAAACAATTTGAATAGATAGTCAGTAAAAGATAAACAATTTGAATAGATAGTAAGTAAAAGATAAACAATTTGAATAGATATTAAGTAAAAGATAAACAATTTGAATAGATAGTAAGTAAAAGATAAACAATATAAATATAAAGTTCGGCAAAATCAAATCAGGCAGGTAACTACATTTTTTTGCCTTTTTTTTAGACATTTTTGTTGGATCTATTTATGACTGTTAATACTATGTAGTCTATTGTTCCTTTCTTGTCTGTCTTTCATATAATATATTGTTTAGTGTTCATATGTTTTCTCTTGTTTGTTTGTTTTTTTGTTTTTCATATGTTTTCTGATGTTTATATGTTGTCTGATGTTCATATGTTGCCTGATGTTCATATGTCGTCTGATGTTTATATGTTGTCTGATGTTCACATGTTGTCTGGTGTTCATATGTTGTCTGATCTTCATATTATGTTGTCTGACGTTCATATGTTGTCTGATCTTCATATGTTGTCAGATCTTCATATGTTGTCTGGTGTTCATATGTTGTCTGGTGTTCATATGTTGTCTGGCGTTCATATGTTGTCTGGTGTTCATATGTTGTCTGATCTTTATATGTTGTCTGGTGTACATATGTTGTCTGGTGTTCATATGTTGTCTGGTGTTGATATGTTTTCTGGTGTTCATGTGTTGTCTGGTGTTCATATGTTGTCTGGTGTTCATATGTTGTCTACTGAGTGGAGCTTGATCTATATTAATACTGTCGTTCTATCTTCATATGCACGATGCCCATTTCTATACACGCCGCCCATGTCTGGTTAGAAGGATGGCTGAAGCTAACAGAAATTATTTATACATCATTTACAAATTTATTGAATTTCTTTTTAACTTAACTTACAATCTATAGATATTTGACGATAGTAGACAAAACTTTAGACATACCGACTGCTATAGCTATCAAGTGGAACATTGGGTTTAGACAAGATCCTGTTTGATATAAAGACATTACAAACTTTATATTTCAACTCAATTCAATATAGTCTTTATTCAACGTTATCCAGGTTAACGAATGAAATAGATTTACATAATATACATTGTATAGCGAAGTCTTCTCTTCTTGATTGTTTTAACAGATCTATTCACGTTTTTAAGTTGGCGACATTTTATATAGGTTGGTTTACCTTGTAAACAAACATTGGAAATGACTAATTCATCTGTAGAGGTCGCTGAAATGAAATGAATAGAAAAATGATTTAAATGGCATACTATAGGAGTTAGAATCAAAGGTATAGTACTTCAACAAAATTAGTGGTTTGGGAATGTATGTTCGCAAACGGAATTATAGACCTATAGTTTAGTAATTCGCTTTGATTGTATGAATCGAAAATTCTAAACTATGCCCAACCCCCTTTAGTTTCCCCTAACGAATGTCAGGTATCCATCAGAGCTGGGTAGGCTCAGAGACACCCTTCAGAGCCGGGAACAAAACTCCAGCTTTTATCAGGGTTTATACTCAGAACCTTTGATACGTCAGCAGAACGCTCGATCTCACAAACAGTTGTGATAATGTCTGGTATCAAACTAATTGTGAAAAATATGACACCAATGGTAATAATGTTTTACACCAAAGGAGACAGCAATAATTATAAATGTAATCATTATGCTTTTGATAAATCTTTGCTACGGCTGTTGAGTCATTGTAAAGGAAATACATCGCAATTTGAAGACATCAGAGATATTCTCAGAATGCAGTAATGCTGATAGTCTTTTAATTCAAATGTATCAACTTGGTTCCTCAAAAATGCTCTATTATCTATGACGTCAAAAATCTCCAATCATTCTGGCTTTTTTAATAACAATTAAAACATTTTAAAACAGACATTCGATCTTGCCGAAATAAATGTTTATTTGTGGTCAACTTTTGTCGTTTTTTTAGGTTCAAAAAGTCCCAAATATGCATAAAATCTCACTCAAGAGACAACTTGGCCCTTCTCATGGTGAACAAGAAATTACACTCAATATTGTTTTTAAGGAAAAGTTTCATCTTTGAATTTATTAAAGTGAAAAATGGAAGTTAAATAAAACTATGTTTGTGTTCATTTATTGCAATAATTCAATAAAAATTTAAATATCACTAATTAGAATCATAATTTCTTAAATTTAAAACCATGACTAAAGTCTACTTTACTTCCAGCTCATGTATCCAGCCTTTTAAAAAAACATACTAGATATGTAAATTCAATTCAATATATGACGCTGAGTGGTGAAAACCAGAATCTGGAAGCTACTAGGCCGACCTCCATCATCCCCACCAGGACCACTGCCACAATCGGAACTTGGAACGTAAGAACAATGTACGAGACAGGCAAGACTGCTCACGTAGCGGCCGAGATGAGAAATTATAACCTCGCCATACTTGGGATCAGTGAAGCAAGATGGACTGGCTCTGGACAGAGGAGACTGATCTCAGGAGAGTTGATCCTTTTCTCAGGCCACGAGGGTGACGATGCACCACACACCCAGGGGGTGGCCTTGATGCTATCAAAGACAGCTCAAAGAGCGCTCATCGGATGGGAGGCGCATGGGCCCAGAATCCTGGCAGCATCCTTCCGAACGAATACAGGTTATGAAGGGACCTTGGGAAAGCAAGGAATGGGTGAAATGAACGACAACGGTGAAAGATTCGCTGACCTATGCGCCACAACCAATCTAGCCATAGGCGGGAGTGTCTTCCAGCACAAAAGTATACACAAGGCTACATGGGTCTCCCCTGACCTCCGAACGACAAACCAAATAGATCATGTGTGTATTGGGAAGAAATTCAGGCGATCTCTCCAAGATGTGCGTGTCAAGAGAGGAGCTGGCGCTGCCTCAGACCACCAGACTTTAAACCTCACTTACCGGAGTGATCGAATCGTGACTAATCTCTTAGGATTCGGAGGACAAACACACCTGTACTACGTAGCACAGCCAGGTTCCCATAAAGGGATGGTGCAAACTGTTGACCATTCCCATCTACTCTTTCCTCTTGCAAGGCAGGGCAGTCTAAAAGCAAATGCTCGACCGTCTCTTCTGCTTCAAAGCAGTGTCGGCACCGCGAATCGAAATGGGGCCTAAATCGTCCGAAATAGGCACCAATAGGGCAGTGCCCTGTACGGAACTGGGCTATCGTAGCCTGTTCTCTCCTGCGGAGCTTACACCACGGATCAGCTCGATTTGGCCGTTTTAGTTGCTGCCACACACCTCGACCCTTGTCAGACTCGTCCCAATTCTTCCACCACTGTCTTGTCTCCCACTCACGAATTGATCTGCGGGCACTCGCGAAGGTGGACGGACCCTCCGGAGTGGGTGTCAGGGATCCCTTCTTGGCCAAGGCATCCACTATCTCATTGCCAGCGACTCCTGCATGACCTGGAATCCACTGCAAAATGACCTTCACCTCGTACCTGAGGATCAGGTCGGAAATAGCAGCTAATAGTCGGACAAGCAAATCGGGCCATGTTCCCAAGCCGTCGATGGCTTGGAGTACTGAAAGCGCATCAGTGAAGATAACTACATCAGCACGAGCAGCTGGTGTGTCTTCGAACGTTTTCCCAATTGCCACAGCAGCAATTCTGATGGCTTCCATCTCCGCATCAAAGATGCAGACTGCTCCACACGGCCCACTTAGCTCAGTCCGTTTTTCTTCTGCTTTCGGGTACGACACAAGAGCACCATACCCAGAACGCGCTTCGGTCCCACTGATCGCGCTCCCATCAGTGTATGCCTCAACGAATCCCGAGTATACACGTACCGTCCTTAGAGCAGCTGCGTGCCTTTCAGTCAGGCAAGCGCTGGGTCCGACTGCTTCCATCAGGTTCGTCCGTATCTCTGGCAGGTTGAAAGATAGGTGAGGAGGAGGTTCCACTCCCGTCCGCAGGGCCATGCGGTCGACCGGGAGTCCGATCTCTGCGCTGAGCTTCAGTGCGTGGTGCATGAAGGACTGCATTGAGATCCGAGCTCTTCCCACCCAGGAATCCACGAGCATCCTGAGGGGGGAACTTTCCTCCAACCGCTTGTACCGCTCGTAAGCAGTAATAACGGCCCTTTTCCTTCTCCAATTCAGAGGCGGCACGTTTGCCATGATTTCAACAGCCGATGTTGGGGCGGTTCGGAACGTTCCACATATTAGTCTGAGGGCTTGATTTTGTACAACGTCTTCAAAGCAGTATCAGACGCATAGATTTGCACCGGGAGGTTGTAATCGATCTGAGATCTTACCGCTCCTAGGTAAAGATTTCTCAACACACTCGCCTTCGCACCCCAGCCAGTACTGGCCAGTCTCTTGACAATGTTCAGCTTAGAAGAAGCTTTCTCTTGGACTAACCTCACATCGTTAGCTTTCGGTCCAGTGTCACTCCGAAATAGACCGGCTTCTGGTCGCATGCCAGAGCGCGGCAGTCAATGTTCAGCTCGATCGGCTCTTTGAGGATATCGATTCCAAGGGTAAAGAGCGAATAAACTGTTTTTAGGCAGTTTACTTCCATACCCCAAAGATTGGCGTAGCAGGCTACTGCTTTCAAATCCTCCTGGAGGGTCTGCTGTAGAGCATGGGCTTCCCTCCTGGTCGACCAGACCACAAGATCGTCTGCGAAAAGCAGCGACGAGCTTCCCAGATAGTTCGGCAGGTCGTTGATGAAAGCTAGAAACAGTGTACAGGACAGTGCTGAGCCCTTGGGCAATCCTTGCTCCAGGACGCGCTTCCGAGAAACCGCTTTCCCGTAACGAGTTGCAACTGTTCTTCGGGTAAGGAACCCTTTTATCCAATTGTACATGTTAGAGGCTATTCCTAGCCTCTGTAGCCTCAACAACAACCCCGGCCGCCAGACCTTGTCATAGGCCTGTTTAAAATCCAGGAATACTGCTAGTGTAGACTCTTTCCGCTGAAACCCGTCAGCCATTTTCTGGACCAAGAGCGTCACTTGATCCATCGAGCTTCTTCCACTACGGAAGCCTGCTTGAGTGGGGGCAACCAGTCCATTATCCTCTAGGAACCTCACAAGCCTCCTATTGATTAGTCTCTCAGCTACCTTCCCTACACACGATGTTAGGGAAATCGGTCGGTAGCTTTCGGCCTGACCCGGGTCTTTACTCCTCTTCAAGATGGGTACAACCAAGGCCTCTCTCCACTGTTTCGGTAGGACACCTTCAGACCATGTTCGGTTTACGAGCTCCAAGAGTTTGTTCATGCCAACAGCCCCAAGGTAAAAGATCAGCTCGTTGCTAATCCCACCCAGCCCTGGGGCCTTCTTTGCTTTGCACCGTCTCAAAACATAATCCAGTTCTTGCCGAGTAAAAGGCACCGTGAATGTGCTAACCTCACCCTCTCCCGTCATGTGGCGTTCGTTTGCCTTCCGGACTTTATCTAGCCCAGCAGACACACTCGTTCTGCCACCCAGTTTTCCGACACTCACGAAGTGTCGGTTGAGCATCTCAGCCCGCCTGGTATCCGATACCATGGGGCCTGCCCCTGCTCTTGCCAACGAAGCTGGTGCTCTGCTAGCTACCTCAGCTCGCTCAAGGTGGTTGATTAGGTTCCATGCCTGCCGGCTTTCGGCATGGTCCAATCCAGCACATGTATCAGTCCATTTCGACAACTTTGCCTCCGCGATAGCCCCTTTCACTTCCGTCGTTAAACGGTTGTACTCTCGACGGCTCTCGGCCGTCTTCCGCCTGCTCGCGAGCTTGCGAGCAGCCCTCCTTTTTCGGACCAACTCTCCTAGGGCTTTTGTCCAAAACGGTCTGAACTTGCGCTTCTCATGTGACCTTGGTATCGTCTTTCTGGCAACCCCTAGTATGGCTTTAACCATCGTACCATACACTGAGTCGATAGGCCCAGTCTCGATAAGCACTTCTTTAAGAGCACGATCGGTGCGCGCTCTGTACTCGTCCCAGCGTGCCTTCGAGTAGATCCACTTCCTGGGCCCGAAAGGTTCGCTGCTTGCTTTTCCTATATTGATAGTGACCAACACGGGCAAATGATCACCCCCAACATCACCCAAGGCTTCAATAGAGGTGCTAGCAGCCAGATCAGCACTCACGAGCGTGAGATCCGGTCTCGATTCACTACCATTTCCCGTGTGGAAAAAGGTAGCTGGGGTATCGGTACCCTGTAATCGGATCAGCGTCGTGCTGTTGCATAGCTCCTCCACCAGTCGTCCTGAATTGTTGGCGACAATATAGCCCCAGGCCGGTGATGCCGCATTGAAATCACCGCCAATACAAGTGCGAGAAATATGTGCCTCCACGGTGAGGTCCAAATCCTTCTTCAGAGGGTTGTAGACGTTGGTCAGGGTATAAGCCTTTCCGTTCTTCAACACCTCCAGGGTTAGGATATCGGTCTTGCAAATGCCCGTTCTGCGGTTCACCACTAGAGCTTGTAGTGAACTTTGGACAAGGGTTGCCAGCCCTCCACTGCCTCCCAAGCAGCAGGTGCATCGGAAGATCGTATATCCCGAAAAAGATGCCACCTTCTTCTTACCAATTTTGCACTCCTGGAACATTGCCACGTCAATATCATACTCATGCAAGAGTTTTAGAGACTTGGGGATCAGGCCAAACACGTTCAGGTGATGGGCGCTCTTTTGGTGCGAACCTTTGCCTAGGTCATGTCTACCGTCGGGCTTCCTCCGCTTTCGCTGGCAGCAGAGTCCTATCGTGTTACGCCTCTCAGCTCGGGATGCCCGCGCACGCCCCCCCCCCCTTAACCGGGAACACGAAACCCCTAGATGGGGCTTGTTGGATCTGTGCGCCGTATCACTAGTCGCAGGAGTCATGTACACCGGGACACAGGGTACCACCAGCCCTGGTTTTACTGCCATTACGTAGGCCGCTTGGCCTCCAGTCTTCCAGGAATGCTCCCGTCTAGAGCGGCTAGATTCCCTGGCTGGCTGGCAGCTGCTTTTCTGCTTTTCCTGGGAACAGAAAACCTATCGTGTGTTGCCTTTTCACCCGGGAATCCCGCGAACGGGCCTCTCCAGTCCGGCTACACGAAGCTCCTAGGTGGGGCTTGTCAGATCTGTGATCCGCTTGGCAGATGGTGACTTTCGGCTGTTGCTTGGCGACAACAGCGCTCGGGTTTTCACCATTCCCAGACTTTGCTTTTCCCGTACGGGGAGAGATAGTGTGTACCTTGGGCCCCTGCAATGGCAGTCCTGCCCTAGAAGGTTCACCTGCCAACACCTCTACCCTCATATGAGCGGTCCCACTTCCTGAGACTTCAGAACCGCGTGGTTCTACTCCATCCGAGACGGAGACTGGAAACTGACAGTTCACGTTGGGCGAGGACTTATCGGTCAATGCCCCAACGCGACTTGGCAAGTGACCGGGGCAGCTCAGCTGAGTAATACCCAGACTCGGGTATTTTGTTTCAGTTGTACAAGCCATGTTTTTTGTCTGCTCCAGGGGGAGCGATCGCCCAAGGGGGCTAAAGTGACGTAGCAAAACAAACGATCGGCAAACGATCGGCAATGCCTCTGCCGCACTACCTGCAAGACCCAGAGTAAAGGGTCAAGTCAACCGTTTGCTGGTGTTTGTCCTCAATGTCGCTGAGGTAAGTTTAGCACGACTTTCTCCTAAAGTCTGAGCTAGCCATCAGAGGACAGCTGGCTGCAATGCTGCAGTATTGGAAACTAGCTCTATCGCGCTGGACCATAACTTCTACTGCGGAGGCTAGGAGACACTCCCCAGCCATGAAGGGCTGGGGACCTACGTTATTAGCCGGAGCAGAGTCCTATCGTGCATTGCCTTTTCACACGGGAATCCCGCATGCGGGCCTCACCAGTCCAGCCACACAACGTTCCTAGGTGGAACTTTTGGGATCTGTGCTCCGTTACACAGAGTCACCGCTATAAGGTTACGTAGTTTCGACCCTGCCTCAGACCACCATCTCCTAGTGGACCAGTTAAAATTAAAATTGAAAAGACACCACATAGAGCAGACATCACATAGATTGAACTACAACACCTCCCTCTTGAACGACAAACAGAAACAGGATGAGTTCAAAATCACTCTTTTTAACAAGTTCCAAATCTTACGTGAAATGCTAGACGAAGAGTCCATTGATGGAAAGTGGAAAGGAGTAAAGAAAGCAGTACAGTCAACATGTCAAGAAGTTTTGGGGAGCAAGAAACATGGGCACAAAGAATAGATAACAGCGGAGACACTGAAGTCAATAGAAGAGAGGAAAAGGAAGAATGCAGAATTGAACACTAGCCGTACACGTGCACAAAAAACCAAGTCCCAAAGAGAGTATGCAGAAGTCAATATGACTGTAAAGAAAAACATCAAGACAGACAAAAGGAAATTTGTAGACATGCTTGCCAAAGAGGCAGAAGATGCAGCATACCAGGGGAATATGCGGGAATTGTTCGCTACCACCAAGAAGCTATCTGGGAAATTTGCAAAACCAGAGAGACCAGTGAAGGACAAATATGGTAAGAACATTCCAAACGAGGAGCAACAGAGAGGTAGATGGAAATAACACTTTAAAGAGCTCCTTAACAGGCCAGAACCAAGAAACCCACCAGATATACAGCCAGCTGACAGCGACCTGTTAATTGACTGCAACACACCCACCAAAGAAGAGATACGCATGGCCATCAAACAACTTAGAAATGTCAAAGCTTCTGGACCTGATGGCATTCCAGCCAGAGGCACTCAAGACTGACGTAGAAACCAGTGTGGAGATGCTATACCCCCTGTTCACAAAGATCTGGGAGGGGGGCCAGGTACCTTCTGAGTGGAAGGAGGGATACCTCATCAAAATCCCAAAGAAGGGCGACCTAAGCTCTTGCTCTAACTACAGAGGGATCACCTTACTGTCTATACCAAGCAAAGTCTTCAACCGCGTGCTGCTCAACAGAATAAAAAATGCTGTTGACCCCCTGCTGCGAGACCAGCAAGCCGGCTTCCGCACCAGCAGATCATGTACTGACCAGATTGCAACACTGCGCATCATCCTAGAGCAGTCACTGGAGTGGAATTCACCTCTCTATGTCAACTTTGTTGATTACGAGAAAGCCTTCGACAGTGTGGATAGGCAAACCCTCTGGAGACTGTTGAGGCATTATGGAGTGCCGCAGAAGATTGTAGACATTATCAGGAACTCTTATGAAGGATTGACCTGCCGAGTTGTCCATGGCCAACAGGTGACAGATGCTTTTCAGGTGAAGACCGGTGTGAGACAAGGATGCTTGCTTTCGCCTTTCCTGTTTCTCCTGGCCATTGACTGGGTGATGAAAACATCCACACACCAGAGGCGGAATGGTATCCAATGGACCTTGTGGGACCAACTCGATGATCTTGAATTTGCTGATGATCTTGCCCTTCTCTCTCATACCCAACAGCAGATGCAGGAGAAAACTAGCAATGTTGCAGCCATTTCTACACGTATTGGTCTTAATATACACAAAGGGAAGAGTAAGGTCCACAAGGTCAATGCCACAAGTATGCACCCATTATGCTGGAAGAGGAGCATTGGCAGCATTGTGGACAAGTAAGGTGGGACAGATGCTGATATAAAAACAAGGGTTGGAAAGGCACGAACGGCCTTCCAACAACTCAGGAATGTCTGGGTCTCCAGACACCTGAGAAACAACCTAAAGATTAGGATCTTCAACACCATGGTGAAACCGGTGCTGCTGTATGGAGCCGAAACCTGGAGAACCACGGCCACGAATATAAAGAAACTCCAGTCCTTTATAAATAACTGTTTAAGAAAGATTCTTGGGATTCTTTGGCCAGACAGGATAAGCAACCTGCAACTGTGGCAGCGGACAAAGCAAAAACCAGTGGAACAAGAGATCCTCCAGAGACGATGGCGATGGATTGGCCATACACTCCAAAAACCTGCTTCTAGCACAACAAGGCATGCTCTGAACTGGAACCCTCAGGGAAAACGGAAAAGAGGCCGGCCGAGGAACACTTGGCGCAGAGATGTGGAAGCAGATGCCAAGGAGTTTGGCTTTATTTGGGGGAAGCTGGAGAGACTGGCCCAGGATAGAGTTGCCTGGAGTACCCTTGTTGGCGGCCTATGTCCTAGGAAGGACCACAGACGTCGATAATCGGTGCCTGTTCCTCAGGGATAAGAAGGCAGAAGAAGAAATTCAATTAAAAAAAAAAACAACTTAAACAAATTTCTTCCTCCTCCCCCCCCCCCCCCACGTGGTTTCCCACGGGTTATTTCCAGTATTGTATAAGCAAAAAACATTAACGAAAAATGAAATATATAATTAAATATAGAAAATTTTTGTGAAAGGTGTAATAACAATATTGAGCGGAAATCGAACAACATATAGGCCTATATAAATGTGTGTAAATGATAAATAATAATGCACTTTATTAATTATACTTTTTAATATGTATAATAGTCTGGAAGTTTTTCTAAAGTGGCACATCTGCAAAAGGTAAGAAATTTTCTTTTGTGGTGCAAGCACTTGAAAAGAAACAAGGAAAACAAAGGGAAGAGGGGGGGGGGGGTAATTCCAATGCTAAGAGAAACTAGAATATTATAATCATGAAATACTTCAATGGACAATGCTCAGCCTCAATGCTCAGATATTCATAAGGACAAAAACATTTTTCTTATCCCTTGTGATGCGAGAACAAATGCAATTAAGTAGGTTTCTTCCAGAGTGGCTTCCGGAATGAGATTGTGTTACCTGAACAAACCAGGACAACCAGTAACTTAAGTTCATTTAAAACCCTAATAAAAAAGGAAGACTAGACTCAGTCCACGGGTGAGCTTAGGACGTAAAAATTTTCTTTATGGACTGAGCGTCTGTATAAGATAAGAAAAAAATACCGTTAGTCCTGAGAAATAGTGTGAATCCAGGACGAAGGAGTGTGTTGGTCAGCTGACTGTACACTTTACAGGACGACCCAGTGAATACAACAGCCTGGCAGTTGGCTAGCTTCATACATAGGTCTTGACAGGAAGCTAAGGTCTGCGTCAATGTTATCGCTGGAGTCACTATCACTAAGTCGCTTGTGTTAGCAACAGTCTGGTAGCAGCAAGGATTACCTGGCAAATAGGTGTGACAAATGACATATCACAATCTGTGACAATCTATTTGTCCAAATGTTTGACAATGGATCTCCACATAGTGTAACAATGGATGAGTCTCGTAGTGTGACAATAGAGGTTTTATTTAAATAAGAAAAGCTTTTTTTCCCCCTAAAAAACCGTCTTAGAATGGAAAAATTAATTATTTTCAAAAGTTAAAGACCAAGTGAAGAGCTTTTTATCAAAATTGAGTTAACATTTTATTTTGATAGTAAATAGTGTATTCAGTATCTGAATGTTAATAAAAAACATTTATACAAAATATCAAAGATACATTTTAAGTAATTAGTTCAATATTTGCAATTAAATGTGTGTGTTTTTCGGAGGAATACTCCAAATCTCGTAGCCATTTGAGATGTTTTTATTTCCGGCAATATAGGAAAGTGACGTAACATAAAGGATTCCGACTAGGAAAAATGAATATTGTCACGTGTTTTGAATCTATTGCCACATGTTTTGAATCTTTACCCGGTTGTTATTTTTAACAAAATGGTTAAATATAGATTTATAGCGTCTATTTTTATTTATTTATTTCCCTTGTGATACGTCACTTCTGTATGAGGCTATTCCAAATCTCGTTCCTTTGAGAAAAACCTCTTCACTTGGTCTTTAATTTGTGTTAAAGTGGAATTTGTATTTTATCTCTAAAACCCAAAACTTTATTAAAATGGAAAAAATATTGTATTAACCACAGTCACTTTCTGAAATTTAGGGGGTAAGGTTTTATTTCCCAAACATGTATTAATAGTAGTAATAAAAATAAGGTTGTTGTTGTGTACGAAAGAAAATAATATATATCAAGCATATTTGTAAAACATGTCGTCTTAGACAAGTGTTATAGACTAATATGTGCTGAAAGGTCAACACACTAATTAAGATAAATAAGAAGTAGAGATTGATGAGCGTAAACATACCAGAAGGAAAAGTAGAACTTGATGAGCTTAAACATATCAAAAGGAAAAGTAGAACTTGATGAGCTTAAACATATCAAAAGGAAAAGTAGAACTTGATGAGCTTAAACATATCAAAAGGAAAAGTAGAACTTGATGAGCTTAAACATATCAAAAGGAAAAGTAGAACTTGATGAGCTTAAACATATCAAAAGGAAAAGTAGAACTTGATGAGCGTAAACATACCAAAAGGAAAAGTACAACTTGATGAGCTTAAACATACCAGAAGAACAACTTATTTTTCTACCAAACAAGCTGTAGGGTATTAATGTTATCTTGGCGTATGTCGTAAACAGCTTGCACCTGTAGTTAGCTGTTTCGTAGACGTAGTGCTGGCATTCCAGTACAAGACTGCAGGCTGTCTTACAGGCGTCTTCTGTTAAACTGCTCACTTCAAAACTCATTCCAAGGCCGTCTGTGTCTTGAAGCACAGTGTAGTAGTAGTAGTATGCTAGGACGTTTTGCAGAGAATGTATTAAAGTATAAAAATTAGTTTGATAGGAATACTACCACCACACATATGTACACACATACGTACATACATACGTACACACATACGTACACACATAGGTACATACATAGGTACACACATACGTACACACATAGGTACACACATACGTACACACATAGGTACACACATACGTACACACATAGGTACACACATACGTCCACACATAGGTACACACATACGTAGACACATACTTACACATATACGTACACAAATACGTACACACATACGTACACAGATACGTACACACATACGTACACACTCACGTGTTTATTGTTTCAATTAGTGCAGCTCACCTGGCTAAGGAATTTTTATACAGCTGATTCAAGATTAAGCTTTTAATATTTTCTTTTCTAGATATTATCTTTAACAATGTTTTAAAATAGATACAAAGCTATAGTTACGTTTTCATCTAGTTTAAATACAAGTGGTGGCTAGAGTGATAAATAAGGCAGACATACTCACACGTCAAAACAATAAACAATACTGTTTCTCTTTAAATATATTTTATTTACAATTAAGTTAAAGATATACAGATAAATATCGACAATATATAGAGAATAAATGCAAAAGTTATTTTGATACAAAGATTGTTTTTATTTTCAAAAATAGCATAGATACAAACAAAATACAAACTTAAATATAATATTGAAACCAAGAAATCAACAAGATTTTGTTTTGAAGCAAATCAAAATTTATTTTGTTCACAGAAACTAATGTTAGGTTTCAACTTGCTCCATTAGGAAATAGTTTTTCCCTCAAGCACAATATTTGAATATGTTAAAAAAACCAAGCTTATAATTCGGTTATATTGTTTATAATTGAAACTAGTTTATTAATAAGTTAGTATATACTACTAAAACTGTTATTTTACATATTGTTGAGTTTGTTGAGAAACTTGTTGACTTGGATAGTTTTTGTTTTAGCTAGACTATATAATGTATAGTTAGTATAACTTATTCTAACTAGACTATATGAAGTATAGTTAGTAGAACTAGTTCTAGCTAGACTATATGATGTATAGTTAGTAGAACTTTTTCTAGCTAGACTATATGATGTATAGTTAGTATAACTTGTTCTAACTAGAATATATGATGAATAGTTAGTAGAACGTTTTCTAACTAGACTATAAGATGTATAGTTTGTAGAACTTGTTCTAGCCTGACTATATGATGTATAGTAAGTAGAACTTGTTCTGGCTACACTATATGATGTATAATTAGTAGAACTTGTTCTAATTAGACTATACAACGCATAGGTAATAGAACTTGTTCTAGCTAGCCAAAATGATGTATAATTAGTAGAACTTGTTCAAGCTAGACTATAATTATGATGTATGGTTAGAAAAAGTTATATTACTTGTAGTTGTGATAATTTTTTACATTAAAAGCTTTTGTAAAAGCGTCAGAAATTTGTTTATGTATAAGAAATTGTATATTGTTGTGACATTGGCAATAGTAAGATATTTGATTGGCAGCCAATGTGTATAACAAGCAGTGAATGTGTATAATTGATTCAGTACTTGGATAATATGTAAAAATTATATCTAAATGTGATATACTTTGTCTCTAGGGTTCTTTGAAATATCGTGACATTCTTGTATTTCGATTCATTTAGTGATAAGGAGCAGACATTTGAGCGTGGGTAAGCAGGAATGTGAGCATAGATAAACAGGTATGTGAATGAGTGTGAATGAGCAGGAATGTGAGTGTGAATTAGCAGGAATGTGCTTGTAAATGAGCAGGTATGTGAGTGTAAATGAGCAGGAATGAGAATGTGAATGTTTTAGGTGTAGTCGATATTTCATGGGAATTTGTAGTGGTTGTAAACGTAGACTCACCTGTTGTTGAAGGCGTCGTTGTTGTAGAAGTTGTTGTTGAAGGCATCGTTGTTGTAGAAGTTGTTGTTGAAGGCGTCGTTGTTGTAGAAGTTGTTGTTGAAGGCGTCATTGTTGTAGAAGTTGTTGTTGAAGGCGTCGTTGTTGTAGAAGTTGTTGTTGAAGGCGTCGTTGTTGTAGAAGTTATTGTTGAAGGCGTCGTTGTTGTAGAAGTTGTTGTTGAAGGTGTCGTTGTTGTAGAAGTTGTTGATGATTCTTTAATTAAATATAACGAAAAACATTTTTAAAGTTTGTGAAAAGATGACAATAAAATTGATTTCTTTTATTAAAAACAATATTTAAGGCACTTGGCAATATTAAAGAATTTTGGACGGAGAGATTCGCAGCTATCCTTGATGTTGCGTTGACATTATTTGCCGCCAATTGACCTCCTCATACACACACATACTCATACTTTCTCGTGATCCCTGTTTCATTGATCCAAATTATAGAGATACCGCTACATCATATTTCTGCTGATTTTCACCCACAAAGAGATTAACACACAAAATACACTATTATATTTTGTCAATGTGTTAACTATGTGGTTATCCACATCTCAACCTAGAATAAGTTTAAAATGTATACCTTTCTTCCCTTAACTTATTAATACCACTGTTGACTTTCGCTTAAGGTAACTAGTTAAAGTCTATAAAAAGAATAACATTATGCACTAATGTCAAGGAGCGTTTCCGTCACTAGCGTGTTTGTTTTGAGTTGTTTTATAGTGGGCAAATTAAAACGGGGTGTCCCGACGTGTGTGTAGGATGAAATTGTGTTACGATTTTAACCAGTACTTGTTTGAAGAACTCGCACGTCACAACTGACAACAATTGTGCACTCATTACGCTTGTGTACTCACTACAGTTGTGTACTCACTACACTTGTGCACTCACTACACTTGTGTACTCACTACACTTGTGCACTCACTAAACTTGTGTACTTACTAGAATTGATTGTTCACTACATTTGTGTACTCGTTACGATTGTGTAATCACTACAATTGTGTACTCACTACAATTGTGTACTCACTACAATTGTGTACTAACTTGATCTAGCTAGACTATGGCAATGACATGTTGTGAATCTACCATTCCATCTAATTTGTGATGTATTTCGTTTTTGATGTAGGTTGTTTATGATGTATTTAGTCTGTGCTGTACGTAGTTTGTGTTTTAAACCCATATCTTGCTGAGGTTTTATTTTTTCGTGACTTTTACATATGTAATAGAAAGTCATGATGTTATAAACAAATGATAGTTATTTTTTGAAAACACAGGTTTTTATTGAAATATTGACATTTTAAAAAATGTCCTTAAATAAGGACGCCAGAAAAAAAATGATAACCTGACATTGCATGTTTGCAAGAGTAACATGCCCTCTTATCTCAAGGATCAATACATATTTGTTTAACAATTTAAGTTAGAATGTTTAATCTATAGCTTTTCAAAACAATAAGATAAGAAAATAGCGTAATAAAACATTGGCATACGGAATGGGTTAACTGAATATTATGATGAGATCCGGGCTAATAGACAATTGCTATTACTATTGCGCATGCCCAAAGATCGGTAAGTTTCGCCCTCCATGTTAGATGCACGAAGTGCACTATTTTGTCGGCTTTTGTTCAATAGTTTACTTGTCGTCCATATCTGTGTATTGTTAATAAAGTATTATGTTCTACAAACATAACAATGGTGGCCAGTATGTAAGCTATTAGTTTATCAGTCAAGTAAGTAAATTACAGTAAATGGAATTAAGAAAGAGTAACGATGGCAGAATTAACACAGATAGAACTACTGCAAATGCTACGTCAGCAGAATGAGCCACTGACACGGTTAGCATCGTTAGCAGTTCCGCATTACCAGACAAAGTTTCCAAGTTACAATGAAAGGAAAGAACTGTATACTGATTACTTTGCAAGATTTAAAACATATATACTTGCGAACAGTATACCAAGGAAAACGGAGGCACAGGTTTTCTTGTCAAACCAGTCTGCTGAGGTGCACAAACAGAAAGATGGAACACAAGATTTAAAAAACCTAACTATGGATGAGGTGCATATACTAATATTAGATCAATTTGACCAAGCAAAATTCGTAAGCGAACGTTTTAAATTATTGTCCAATACCAACAGGAACCCAGAGGAGACCGTAAAAGAATTGGCTGCAAGAATTCAACAAGAAGCATCGAGATGCAACTTTGACTCCATAAAAGATCATTTGGATGAGGCGATGCGGACGAAATTTGTTTGCTCGGTTATAAATGAAGCAATTTTGAAAATTGTATTTAGAAAGAAGGACACAGAATTAACTTTCACTAAAGCGGTTAATATTGCGGTTGAAGCAGAAGAGACGGCAAAGTGTGCTAAAGAAACAGTGCTTCAAGAAACGCCGGTAAATAAAGTAAACAGGTATTAAGGTAGCAAGCCAAAGAAAGGAGAGACTGTGTCAAGGCCACAAGGAAAGAATTTTCCTGTGACAGCATGTGTAAGGTGTGGAGGAAAGGCCCATACAGGAAACACATGTACATACACAAATATGATATGCCAAAATTGCCAAAAAGAAGGGGCATCTAGAGGGAGTATGTCCGAGTAAGAAAGAACATACCCAGAAACAGAAGCCAAGTTATTTAAAAACAATAAGAAGGCTGAATCAGGTCAAGTCAGTACCACCAATAAATCAAGAACTGGTCCTGAAAGGAAGTAAATTTATTTTTGAAGTGGACACAGGGGCTGGGAAAACTTTATATCAAAAACGATTGGTAAAAGATTGGGAAACCAGTTTTGAAACCAGTCTACAGTAAATATGATTCTGCTTCAGAAGACCAACTTAAAGTTCTAGGAAGTATAGAGATAAAGACTTCTATCAGAGAATCTTCTTCAAATTTGACATTTGTGATAGTGAATGGATTAAATTTGAATTTGCTTGGCAGAACTGCAATTAAAACTTTGGGTATTTCAATAGACCGTTTAATACATAAAAAAGTATTTTATATCAACAATACTCAAAACTTATTGAAGAGAGCATGTGAGAGAATCTGTGGTGAATTTCCGAAACTGAAGAAAAGAAGGTCTATGACAGTTGAAGGACTTTGAATTGGATATTAAGTTCAAACCCAATGCTCAACCAGTTTATGTGAAGCCCAGGAATGTACCATTTGCAATCAAGGAAGAACTTTCGCAGGCATATGAGGCAGGCATAACTTCTGGAGTTTGGATTCCAGTCCAATTTAATCAATGGGGCACTCCTGTGGTTCCAATAAGGAAGAATCTGGAGCAGGAAAGAATTCAAAAATCAGGGTTTGTGGTGAGGAGAAGTTAGCATTAAGCACGCGTAACGGTGTATTGTTGCAGACACGCCTACCTTTTGGAATAACTTCAGCACCCGCCTACTTCCAGGAGATTATGGATCAACTGAAACCGGATTTAGATTGAGTTGCCGTATATCTGGGTGATATTCTTGTGAGTGGAAATACGGAAGAAGAACACATCAGCTATTTGCGTAAGTCATTGCACGGGTTAAATGAAAAAGGCCTAAAGTGCAGAAAGGAGACGTGCATTTACGCACATGAATCTATTAAATATTTAGGACACAAACTATCCAACAAAGGAATATAAAAGAGTAGCAAGATAGATGCTGTTCTTAACATGCCAGCGCCCAGAGATGTTGGCAGTCTACGATCATTTCTAGGACAGGTGGAGTTTTATAACAAGTTCCTACCAGACCTGTCAACATTACTTAAACCTTAGTATCATTTAACAAAGAAGAATTTATTTTTGCGTTGGAACAAAGAGCAAGAAGAATCTTTCAGAAAAGTCAAACAATCGCTAGCTTCTGAAACAGTTCTGGCCCACCATGAACCAAAGATAGACATTGGTATAGCATGTGATGCATCCAACGTTGGCATTGGAGGTGTATAGAAGGTGTATTTAGTTGTTTTTTTATGTTTTTAGTCTGTGCTGTACGTATTATGTGATGTATTTAGTCTGTGCTGTACGTAGCATGTGATGTATTTAGTCTGTGCTGTACGTAGCATGTGATGTATTTAGTCTGTGCTGTACGTAGCATGTGATGTTTTTAGTCTGTGCTGTACGTATTATGTGATGTATTTAGTCTGTGCTGTACGTAGCATGTGATGTATTTAGTCTGTGCTGTACGTATTATGTGATGTATTTAGTCTGTGCTGTACGTAGCATGTGATGTATTTAGTCTGTGCTGTACGTAGCATGTGATGTATTTAGTCTGTGCTGTACGTAGCATGTGATGTTTTTAGTCTGTGCTGTACGTATTATGTGATGCATTTAGTCTGTGCTGTACGTAGCATGTGATGTATTTAGTCTGTGCTGTACGTATTATGTGATGTATATAGTCTGTGCTGTACGTAGCATGTGATGTATTTAGTCTGTGATGTATGTATTATGTGATGTATTTAGTCTGTGCTGTACGTAGCATGTGATGTATTTAGTCTGTGCTGTACGTAGCATGTGATGTATTTAGTCTGTGCTGTACGTAGCATGTGATGTTATTAGTCTGTGCTGTAAGTATTATGTGATGTATTTAGTCTGTGCTGTACGTAGCATGTGATGTATTTAGTCTGTGCTGTACGTATTATGTGATGTATTTAGTCTGTGCTGTACGTATTATGTGATGTATTTAGTCTGTGCTGTACGTAGCATGTGATGTATTTAGTCTGTGCTGTACGTATTATGTGATGTATTTAGTCTGTGCTGTACGTAGCATGTGATGTATTTAGTCTGTGCTGTACGTAGCATGTGATGTATTTAGTCTGTGCTGTACGTAGTATCTGATGTATTTAGTCTGTGCTGTACGTAGCATGTGATGTATTTAGTCTGTGCTGTACGTAGCATGTGATGTATTTAGTCTGTGCTGTACGTAGTATGTGATGTATTTAGTCTGTGCTGTACGTAGCATGTGATGTATTTAGTCTGTGCTGTACGTAGCATGTGATGTATTTAGTCTGTGCTGTACGTAGCATGTGATGTATTTAGTCTGTGCTGTACGTAGTTGTTGATGTATTCAATTCTGACTAGTTCTATCATGCTGTCTGTAAAATGTTTGAACCCTGTAAGTAGTTCTAATATATTATTTTTTCATTGTTCCTCTGAAACATATATGTTGTTTGTTGATGTAAATATTATATTATTATGTTATCCTGCTACAGGTGCTCATGTCAGTGTTCAGAAACAACACTGGGTACCTGTCTTGAGCTTGTTTATTGAAATAATAGCTGTTTTTTTTTTATCGATGATTGAAATGAAAAATATTTTACATTGTACAGACAGACCAACAACTACACACATAACCACAAAATACAAATTTGACTTAATCGCCAACATTATCTAGATGAGTCTCTGTCGCCGTGGTAATACTCTTGTAATTCCTACTGTACATATATGCTTGTTTTATTATTATTTTAATTCTTAGGCGACTGTATGCATAGACTTACCGACACACCGTTTAGTGTAAACGTCTCTACCCGAATCAGGGAATATGTTTGTAGAAGATGGAGAAAATAAACAAGCTAAACTGACATCATCGTACATATATGCCCCACAGCCGTTGTCATTCAGACATATTATCCTACATTCCTAAAAAAAAGAAACAAAAAGAAAACAATAATTTGATAGTTTGTGTTTCTTCTTAAACAAAGCTTGAAAATCATGACAACAAAATTTTCGCGTGTTTTTTATTCCTAGCAAACACCAAAAGAAGTCTTGTGAGATGTACATATTATCAAAGACTATTATAAGATAGACGTCTTAAACTATTTTTTTCTGCTTTTTGATGATCCGAATGACTGGATTTTGGAATTACCATTTTTTTATATTTTTGCATTGTAGATTTCCGTTTTATTTAATCGCTAGGATTTTTTAAATGAAAAATAATTAAAATTAAAAACAAAAGTTGTTTACAGCGAAAACCTTTAGTAGAAGTATGAGCGTAGAAGCCGGAAAAAAAGAACATATTATAAGCTCAAAAAATAGAGCAAGCCATCCATCTTATTATAGTCTTTGATATTATTAGATTAAAAAAAATAGTTTTGAGACATTAGACTTAAGTAAATATGTAAATTCTAATCATCTCAGTGTCATGATGTAAAATTTTCTTAGAGAAAAAAGGTTTATTCTAGTCTAAAAGAACAAATTGACATACAATAAAGCCAATGTACGTTTAGGGGCAATATGGTGAGGGGCCTGGAAGGGTAAACTCTCCATCCTCTCTCTCCAGCTTGGATCATTTTCTGGCAGGGGCAACCACCCCAGATGTCAGGGAGCTGTGCCGTAAAGTGTTAATAAATAATATCTCCTTGATTACACCGAGGCGTGCGTTGCAATGTCCGGCTTTGTCCCAATATTGAATTAAGTATTTAAACCGAGTAGGCCCCTTATTTTTCTTTTTTTTAAAAGTATTATTAGAATTCCAAAAAATCTAATTGGTATTTTGTTATATTAGTAACTTTTCAAAAGTTTAAATGGTGTAAATTGTCACCAGTTCAAAATTTGCCAGCTCTTAGTCCCCATTATTGCAATTTAGGTCAGTTTTTTTACTATGACTTCTCCTACTTTATACTAGTGGCCATCCATGCCCCCCTCCCCCCACCGTGCACATTTCGCTAATACACATTGTAATCCCGGCTACGTCACTGGTGACTATACATTTAGCCTCGTGTATTCTTTTGTCAGGAAATGATAATTTAAAACTTTGAAATTATGAAATAGATCTATTTAATCAACTCAATTATTTACGTTTCAACGATTAATACTTTGACAAATACTAGTTTTTTTAATATCTTAGGGAAAATGGTTCGATCTGAATTATCCTTCCATTGCTTTGCTATCACATACTACCTCCCCTCTCACACACCAGAGCTACATTGAAATCCTGACTACGCCCTGCTGGGGTGTAGCCTAATTAAAACGTTAGATGTCCAGAAAAGGTATCATGTGACAACTTGTGGGATAAACCAGACAAAAAACAGACGGCCTAGAAGACCGGAAACCGAAACGGGAATGAATTGAAAACGCCCTGAGATGAGAGCCAGCTGTAGATGTGTGATTACGCCCTATACTCCAATGGGGACCCACAGGAATAATTCGTCAGGTCTACAATTAATTACATTGAATTAAAAAGGATTTCGTGTGATTCATTTCCTCTACTCCATTGCATATGCGTCGAGTTTAACCCTGTTGTTGGCATCGTAAGTTAAAGTACCCGTTAGATCACATTTATCCATAGGGCTGGTGAATCAGAGTTCACCAGTTTATGTGGCCAATGCATATTAAGGGATTGTGTTGCCAGCAAAAATCCTAACCTTCACCATGATTTCGACCCTGGACCTTCGGTATGGAAGCCGTAGATATATTTGTATATATTTACGGAGAGAGAGGGGGAGATGGGTATATGAATGCATGATTAAACTGGTTGAGTGGATGGCTGCATGGATGGATGGTTGAATAGTTAGATAAATATAGTCTAGAAAGACAACATTTTATCCTTTTTTTAAATATGTTGGTTTATTGATAGATTATACTTACCTCTGCATCATTAATGTTCTCTAGGTCTGTTCGAATATCATCCGGGATAGCGTAATTTTTTTTAAAAACAAAGTCACAAGTTGCTGTTAAAGAAAGAATGAAAAATCATTCAGACTCAAAATCATGTTTCATATTAACATTAAGTTTTTTTTTCTAATTTTTTAGAAACATAACATTTTGTATTCACAAAACATAATCATGTTGAAATGTATGATATCGTTTGTCAAGTTATGTTGATCCAGGACTCTGACGCCTTCAACAACTATGTCACATTGTTCTTATAATCCCGGACACAGAGCCCTCAATAAGGTCACGTGGTGATTAATAATTCTGGAAAGAAACCTAATAATGTCACAATGTAATTTGAAGGCTAGTGGTACAGATTTGTGGATAATATTTACATAACACAAAGGGGTCTTGGAAATTGGAAGTCATTATCACATCGTTAGGCTAAAGGAAAGTTGTCTAAGGGGTCGCCCTCTTATTGTAATGTGATTTGTGCTTTGGGCCGCATATGAAATTGTATACAACAGACGGGCCCCACATTCTGAAAATTTATCTGCATTATCAATGCAGCAAATTAAAAATAAAGCCGTTAGAAGCTCTTCAGAGTCACACGAAAAGGCTTGGAGGGCCGTTTTGGGGCCCGCGGGCCGCCTGTTACACACCCTTGGTTTAGTGTATTACTCATTTACGAAGATTATCCTAGAACAATTTACACGTATATGACAACAGACTATGATCCAATGAATGCTGGCGCAGTAAGTAGCTTACTAAATTGTATTCACATTAAATCAATTACATATAATAATATTAATGTCTTGTGCAGATAATTCAGTCTAAGTAAGACTAAATAACAAGTAATATTTTATTATATCAATGATAATATACTGGCGGGGAGATTTGCTTATTATTTCTGTAGCTTGAATGTGCAGCTGATAAATATTGGTTAATATTATTTACCGCCATTTTACATCCCCTCACCTACACTCACACACACACACAAAGAGATTAACACACAAAATACATTATTATATGTTGTCAATGTGTTAGAGTTAACCATTTGGTTATCCACCCCTCAACCTAGGGTAAGTTTAAAATGTATTCCTTTCTGCTCTTAATGTATTATTACCACATTTAACATTTGCTTTAGATAACTACTTGAACTGTATACATTGTACTGTCAACTATTGTGTACTCACTACAATTGTGTACTCACTACATTTGTGTACTCGCAACAATTGTGTACTCACTACATTTGTGTACTCACTTGATTTAGCTAGACTATGGCAATGACATGTTGTGAATCTACTATTGTATTTTAATTTGTGATGTATTTTGTCTGTGATCTACGTAGTTTGTGATGTATATAGATTGCGATGTATGTAAATTGTGATGTATTTAGATTGTGAAGTATTCAGTTTGTGCTGATTTTAATCTTTGAATTACGTAGTCTGTATTTAGATTTTGATGTAATTATATTGCTTTATAAACAATGAGACTTATACTCAGTGACAGCAGTAATGAGGTGTATAAATTTCATGCAATAAATATTTCATTCAGAAGTGTCGCAAAATCTTGTAGAATGATATATAAAACAAATATGTACAGACATAACGAGAAAGGATTCACCCAATCGTCAACAGAAATAAACTAACGCCTTCTAAGCGTGCGAGCTTTTATATAATGGTAAGAAAAGCGGCGAGGCTAGTCCATAACTAAAGGGTAAAATATAACTGTTTCTCTACTCGCCCATAAATAATGACGATTTCTTAAAATGATCACCCCTGTACCTTTTTTAATAGTATAGTCCCAAGGATATACACACTTCTTCCGAGAACGAAAGTAATGCTCGCCCTAAATGGCAGTGTCAATTGTAGAGGACAAAAAAGTAGAGGATATTTAGTTTTAAGCCCCTCCCACAAAATTAACGTTAGGAGAGAGAACAAGCGAGGTGTGTTTTGGTACTAGTAATATGTGACATCATGCTGTCTGTAGAATATTTGAACCTTTTGAGACGTGTTAATATTTTATTTTTGCATTGCTTCTCTGAAACCTGTATGCTGTTGTTTGTATAAGAGGGATTATAAAAATATACTGTGAAGAGAACGGTGTGGGTGATTGAAAAAGCACGTGCACAAGAGACAAACGATTTTTTGAACCGTGGAATATTCTGGTTTGCATCTACATGGCAGGTTTGACAAAAGAGAGGGATTGATCGTTTAAGATACAAGGACGTGTGATTTCTTTTAAAGCAAAGGGAAGCTACGGAGGGAAATAATCCGTTGGAGGGGTGGGGTGATTAAGTCACAAATGTCCAATTTACACAAAGAAAGCAAATATTAAAACGTAAGATTGAATTAAACGTAATATAAATAGAAAAATTTTTATTTGCATACAATGAAAGATGAATGAATATAATGGTAGTATAACAACACACACAAGCACACACAGTCAGTCCAATATTAGCATTTAAATCTAGATTAATCTTATCACTATATCGAAATTTAATATACTTTAACTATAGAGTCCTTTGAAATATCGTGACATCCATAGTATTTCGATTCTATTAGTGATAAGGAGCAGACATTTGAGCGTGGATAAGCAGGAATGTGAGTATAAATATACAGGTATGTGAGTGTGAATGAGAAGGTATGTGAGTGTGAATGAGCAGGAATGTGAGTGTGATTGAGCAGGAATGTGAGTGTAAATGAGCAGGAATGTGAGTGTAACGCTGTAGCATTTCATAGCTTAAACATACTGCATCATATGACTAGCATTCAATAGCCTAACCCTAGTACATCGTTTGGTTGTCCTAGATAAATATATGTCAGGATTCTGGCTGAATGTAATTTGACATTTGACCTCGTGTCACAGTTTGATTGAAACGTGTGAAAGTATGTTATTTTGCCAAGGTATCTTTTTAGGATGTTATGTATCATTTGTAATCATTGTAGACCACCCCGTGTGTGTCTTTCTCTTTCACCCACATACACGGTCACATCTACTCGCCTTTTTGTTGTTGCTTAGATTAGCAATTAGCGATATCCGACCCCACCTTGTATTTTCAAGTTAATTGTCTCTGTATTTACAACAATAGTGTCCTTGTGCCCACTGACATGTAACCCGATTCCTCCTTTCTGAGAGGGTGGGTTAGCCCTGATATAATTGATCCCTCCCCGGTATTTCCATTGCATGCTACACCCACTCCTCTTATGGTAATGTAAAGACAACTGGGTACTCCCCACCCACCTCCTCCTTACATGGCACCCCTACCCTTCTTGAATTGATGTAAGTTAATTAGTTTTTCCCCACTACCCCTCTAACTAAGTATTCTAAAGATATCTACAGCATCCAATGAATGTACGTTGCTCTCACGTGATTTTAAACACCCAATCTGGTTAAAGGAAATTCTGGGACCAGCGTGGGTGGAAAAACTATAGTTAGTTGAATTCTTAGCTCCGTGCTGTACACACGTTAAACTCTAGTCTAGAATAGATCTTCTCATTTTGTATGTACATTGAATTATTATATGTGGATTCTGATAATCCTGTTTCCAAGTATATCGACATTTACTCTATTAATAAACTGATTATAATCGCATATATATATATGGATTGATATACTAAACCTGAATCTTTTTGAGTCACTTACACTTACAGTGTTGTTTTTGTTGTGTTGCCTTAACTAAGGTGTATCAAATAAAAATGTGTAAGAGTTCAAGAATAGCTGTGATAGCCATCAAACTAGACAACAAGCCAAGGGTGTAAGACACAATTCCACCTCACATTGTGATAACGGGTAATTTTACAACCACCCTGTCACATATATGGAGAGCTCGTGTCCGGGATTTTGAACTAGACTCGGAGCCTGTCACAGTTTACCTTTGCTCTTGCTGGGGGCTCGTTTTCGCCATAACCACCAAGTCAACACAAAACAACCTAAGAACAGACCAGTCAACCAATCGACCACCCATACCTTGTATCCACTTTGTACACAAGGAATATCGCTGTCAAATTAGCCTACACTGTCAACTTAGCCTGCACATACACGCTGCAGAGAAAATATGCCTGACCACATCTGCCACTGTTGCTGACACCCGCCTTACCGGACACCGTAGACGACACGTGCCATACCAGGCGTACCTTACCAGTCACCGTAGACGACCCGTGCCATACTAGGCGTGCCTTACTAGTCACCGTAGACGACCCGTGCCATACCAGGCGTGCCTTACCAGTCACCGTAGACGACGCGTGCCATACCAGACGTGCATTGTGAGTAACCGTAGACGTCACCTTTCTGTCTACACCTAGAGACACATACATATCTGCCTGTGCCTATTCATAGACATATTCCTATTATTTTGGCTCAACTAGAATCAACGCAAAACGTCAAGTCTCCACTGAAGTCCACAAGTATACAAATAAACAATTGACATTAGTTTATATTAGTGTGTTTGTGAAATTGTGATTTCTCATTTCAATTAAGTGCCAGGGGTAAGTGTCTTTTACATTTTTGCTAGAATTATCATATATTTTCTAGAGTCAACCAATTTATACATAAATGGCCGACATTGTTAATATCAAACGCATTGCACGCGAGGAAGCTGAGTTAGCACAATTAACCGGGACAAATCTTTTAGAATATATACAGCAACAGGTAGCAGAATATAGGGAAGCAGAGAAAATTAGATTAGCAGCAGAGAATAGAAATAAAGAATTAGAAGTAGAAGCAGAAAAGAACAGAATAGATGCGGAAAACAGAAATAAAGAAATAGAGAAAGAATTAAAATTAGCCCAAATTGAGGCTGACAAAATGGTTCAATTAAAACAAGCAGAGATGACAGGGCCAGGAATCTCCAATTCCAACTCTCCCACCCCTCTGTCTTCAAATGACCGAACAAATGACGTGTCTAACCCCTCCTCCTTCTACTTCACTCCGGATGTCTTTGACCATAAGATAGAGACAATAGACATTTATACAAGTAGGTTTGAAGAATTAGCAGAGTACCACCATGTTCCAAAGGAAGCATGGTTGAGACATTTAGTGCAATCTTTAAGGGGACAAGCATATGATGTATATGACAGACTTCCCTCAACAGACAGTGACTCGTATGAAGCGCTGAAAAATGCCTTACTGATAAAGTATGAGCTGACCGCAAAGGCATAGAACAAACGGTTCAGAGACTATCGACTTGGAGACGGCGAGACCTATGCACAATTCGCAGACAGACTGATGGCTTACTTACTAAAATGGGTGAATCTCTCACACTGTGAGAAAACTTTTCAAGGGTTGGCTGATTTAGTTTTAGCCGAACAAATACGGCAAAACCTCCCTTACAAGATGAGAATCTTTCTAGACGAACAAGGGGTGACTAATATTGTAAATTTAGTGGAGCTTGCAGACCGTTATGCTGCAGCCCACAAGGAAGAATATAGTACGGTAGCATCTCGCCCCCGAAATGATAGGCTTTATGCAGGGCGTCCATTTGGGCACCTAGACAAACGAAATCAAACAATGCGTCCTTCAACAAACTCTAATGCAAACCAACACCCCCGCCCCTACTCGCAAACGAATGGGAGAGCGTCCCAACCCCACGGGCATTTGGAAGGCACCCATCGAAATCCCACTTCTTTTAGTCACAGTGACAAGAGACGAGACGGCCACGCGCCCACTCACTCTTTTGCCTCTATTGCGGTAAATTCCATACCCGCGGATATGGATACCACAAAAGCAAACTCTGTTGACTGTAGAGACCCTTCCCCCGTAAGTCACAATGGTCCTAAAGAGACAGACACAATTGAATTGAATGGGAGACCAGCCATTTGTTTATATGACGCAGGCTGTGGTTTCGAGGCCATTGTTTCTGAGGCCAGGATACGCCCCTGCAACCTCACTGGAGAACACATTGATATTAGGGGCCCATCTCTTTCAGCCCCAATACAAAGACTTCCTATAGCGCGAATCCAGATCAACTCCCCATACGTACGTGGCACGATTAATGCCGCTGTGATGAAAGACCCTGCATATGATATCATATTAGGTTGCAAATATGTTTTCCTAGGAACGCCAGAGGCTCCTATGATTATGGCCCCCGTTGTCACCCGGGCGCACCCTGAAGAGGGCGGCACAAGGGCAGTGCCTATCTCCTCCACTATAGAATTTATCAAAGCACAAAGGGAAGACCCCTCCTTAAAATCAATGCTGGCAAAAGTAGAAGCAAACATATTTTAGCCGGGAAAACCGCATTATTTTTTTAAGTCCAAGGTCTTATACCGACAACCCCATGAAAATGAAAGTGAAAAAACCCAGGTAGTGGTCCCCTCATCCTTCCGCACCCAGGTAATGGAGACCGCCCATGACTCATCAATGGGAGCCCACCAGGGGCAGACCTCAACTGTCCAAAAGGTCAAGTACTATTACTTCTGGCCTGGCATGGATGGTGATATCAAGAGATTTGTATCGTCTTGTCACCAATGCCAAGTCACTGCACGAAAACACCTCACTCCACCAGTACCACTTGGTCAGACCCCAGTGGTGGACACTCCATTTCAACGGGTGTCTGTGGATATATTAGGTCCCCTCTCTTGGACGCGAAAGAGGAATGCCTATATACTGTGTGTAGTGTGCCAGTCGACAAAGTAGCCAGAGGCGGTTGCACTGCCTAGCATAGATTCAAAACACGTGGCAGAAGCACTGTTTACAATCTTTACTAGAATTGGCTTCCCAGAGGTTCTCCTATCAGACAACGGTACCCAGTTTACCGGTACTCTGATGAAAGAAGTGTTGCATTTATTGAACACACGGCATCTCCGTTCCTCCCCTTACCATCCACAAGCCAATGGACTTGTAGAAAGGTTCAACTAGACCTTAATTGATATGCTAAAGAAAATTGCACACGGCGACCCCAGTAAATGGGGCACCTACATACCTGCCGCTCTGTACTCCTACCGTACAACCCCGCACTCAAGCCTAGGTTACTCTCCTTATGAGGTCATATATGGAGCACAACCCCGTGGTCCCCTTGAAATCCTCCGTCGCTCTTGGACCAAAGAAAATCCTCATAATGAAGAGAAAACTGTACACACTTATGTACAACATTTAAAGGACCGTTTAGAATGCGTCAGAAAGATTGCAAAAGCGAATCTGATAAAAGCCCGACAAAAACAGGCAAAACATTACAACCGTCGGGTGAAAGAACGTACTCTAGCTCCAGGGGATAAGGTTTTGTTATTGCTCCCCTCCTCCCAAAATAAACTACAAATCATGTGGAAGGGACCCTATGTTGTCACCTCACATATCTCTCCAACCAACTATAGGATTAAAGTTGGAACTAGGGAGAAAATGTATCACATAAATCTGCTAAAGCGGTACTTGGAACGCCCTCCCGCTGACATTCCCCTATTAGCATTGGCCATCGCTGAAGAAACTGTACCTGACAATACACTCACCGCATTCCCCCTGAAAACAAAAGAATCAGCAGCTGATGTGATCACGGGACCTAAGCTGAGTCCCGACCAAACTTGTCAAGCACGCTCCCTGCTAAATAAATTCGCCGACGTGTTGACAGATAAACCGGGTCGAACTAATTTGGAAACATTTTCCATGAAATTGTCTGACTCCACCCCCATTCGCGTTAAGCCATATCCCATTCCCCACGCTAAGGCAAAATTAGTAGAGGTAGAAAAAGAGACACTGTTATAGTAAAACATTATAGCTCCCTCCACTTCCCCATACAACGCCCCTATTGTACTGGTTAAAAAGACAGACGGTTCTCATCGCATGTGTATTGACTTCCGGAGGTTAAACACTGTAGCTGAATTCCAGTCTGAGCCTATGCCTGATCCAAATACCCTGTTCGCCAACTTGGGAAAAGCCTGTTTCTTGTCCAAGTTTGATTTAAGCAAGGGATACTATCAAATAGAAGTCATTGAAAATTGCCGCCCATATCTAGCTTTTAGCACACCCCAAGGGCATTTTGAATTTCAGACCGTCCCCTTTGGTCTAAATAACTCATCATGTGTGTTCACGCGCATGATGAGAAAGCTCTTACAGCCTATCCAAAGACCTGGACTGTCAAATTTTATAGATGACATCATGGTAGCCACAGAAACTTGGGATGAGCATTTAGAAATAATTGAGTTACTGCTAAACCGCCTGCGCGAGACTGGGATCACGGCCCGTCCCTCCAAATGCCTAATAGGCTATGAAAGATTAAAATTCCTAGGTCACATGGTGGAATGTCACCACCTCATGCCTGATGACGAAAAGATTGCAAAACTTAGGGATGCCCCAAGACCTACCAATAAATCGGGGGTAAGATCATTCCTCGGTCTTTGTGCCTATTACCAAAAGTTTGTGCCGATGTATAATGCAATAGCCGCCCCCTTGTCCGATCTAACTAAAAAGGGACAGCCAGAAAATGTAGTATGGAGCAATGAGTGTGAGCAAGCCTTCAGACAGTTAAAAAAATGTGCTTACGGACAAACCTATCCTGCGCCTACCAGACTTAGAACAACCATTTGTTGTTAGGACTGACGCCAGCTTGGCTGGATTAGGATCAGTTTTAATGCAAAAAGACCCTGACCATAATGACCAACTTTTCCCCATTGCATATGCCAGTAGAAAATTGTCAATGGCAGAAAAGAATTACCCTCCCATAGAGTTAGAATGTTTGGCTTTGGTTTGGGGGATTGAAAAGTTTCAGGTGTATCTATATGGGAGACAGTTCACCTTGCAGACCGACCATCGACCTTTGACATTTCTTTCATCTTCTAAAGAACTCAATCGCAGATTGATGCGCCACTCTTTGACATTGTCTCAGTACTCTTTCCGAATTGAATACATTCCTGGCCCATCAAACTGCATATGTGATTTTCTTAGCAGACACCCTGCATCAGCCGCAACAACCAAAGTTGTATCAGAAACAAATAGTCCTGATTAAATCATAAAAGGGCATACAGTATATGGACCACTGATTCTACGAATAACTGCAGTAATTCCATTAATAAAAATGATTTTATTTTATTTCATTACGCTTACCTTTATAACACTATAATCACGCAATTAAACACTGTATTCAAGCCTAATTACTATTAGAATTCGCTACATAAATAGCTAATTCTTCAAAGTGTGGGGATATATGTAACGCTGTAGCATTTCATAGCTTAAACATACTGCATCATAAGTTAATTAGTTTTCCCCCACTACCCCTCTAACTAAGTATTCTAAAGATATCTACAGCATCCAATGAATGTACGTTGCTCTCACGTGATTTTAAACACCCAATCTGGTTAAAGGAAATTCTGGGACCAGCGTGGGTGGAAAAACTATAGTTAGTTGAATTCTTAGCTCCGTGCTGTACACACGTTAAACTCTAGTCTAGAATAGATCTTCTCATTTTGTATGTACATTGAATTATTATATGTGGATTCTGATAATCCTGTTTCCAAGTATATCGACATTTACTCTATTAATAAACTGATCATAATCGCATATATATATATGGATTGATATACCAAACCTGAATCTTTTTGAGTCACTTACACTTACAGTGATGTTTTTGTTGTGTTGCCTTAACTAAGGCGTATCAAATAAAAAATTTTAAGAGTTCAAGAATAGCTGTGATAGCCATCAAACTAGACAACAAGCCAATGGTGTAAGACACATTCCACCTCACCTTGTGATAACGGGTAATTTTACAACCACCCTGTCACAGTGAGTGTGATTGGCAGGAATGTGAGTGTGAATGAGCAGTAATGTGAGTGTGAATGAGCAGGAATGTGAGTGTAAATAAGCAGGAATGTGAGTGTGATTGAGCAGGTAAGTGAGTGTGAATAAGCAGGAATGTGAGTGTGAATAAGCAGGTAATTGAGTGTGAATGAGCAGTAATGTGAGTGTGAATGAGCAGGAATGTGAGTGTGAATGAGCAGGAATGTGAGTGTGAATGAGCAGGAATGTGAGTGTGAATGAGCAGTAATGTGAATGTGAATGTTTTAGGTGTAGTCGATATTGTATGTGAATTTGTATTGGTTGTAAAAGTAGACTCACCTGTTGTTGAAGGCGTCGTTGTTGTAGAAGTTGTTGTTGTAGGCGTCGTTGTTGTAGAAGTTGTTGTTGATTCTTTAATTAAAATAAAACGAGAAACCTTTAAATAGTTAGTGAAAAGATAACATTAAAAAGGTGATTTAAAAAAAATAAAATATTTAAGGCACTTGACTATTGATTTTACGTTTACATTATTTGCCGCCAGTTTACATCCACTCACCTACACACACACACACACACACACACACACACACACAAAGAGATTAACACACAAAATACATTATTATATTTTGTCAATGTGTTAACCATTTGGTTATCCACCCCTCAACCTAGAGTAAGTTTAAAATGTATTCCTTTCTGCTCTTAATGTATTATTATCACTTTTAACATTCGCTTTAGATAACAGCTTGAACTGTATAAATTGTACTGTCGACTATTGTGTTCTCACTACACTTTTGTACTCACTACAATTGTGTACTCATTACATATGTGTACTCACCTGATCTAGCTAGACTATGGCAATGTTGTGAATCTACTATTGTATATAATTTGTGATGTATTTCGTCTGTGCTTTACGTAGTCTGTGTTGTACGTAGTTTGTGATGTATATAGATTGCGATGTATAAAAATTGCGATGTATTTAAATTGTAAAGTATTTAGTTTGTGATGTTTTTAATCTGTGAATTACGTATTCTGTATTTAGTTTTTGATGTACGTAGTTTGTGCTGTATTTATGTTTTGATGTATTTAGATTGTGATGTATTTAGTCTGTGCTATATTTAGTTTGTGATGTATTTTGTTTATTATGTTTTAGTCTGTTTAGTACGTAGTCTGTGCTGTATTTAGTTTTTTGATGTAGTTAGTTTGTGCTGTATTTAGTTTGTGCTGTATTTAGTATGTGATGTATTTAGTTTGTGATGTATTTAGTCTGTGCTGTATTTAGTTTGTGATGTTATTAGTGTATATTGTACGTATTTTGTGCAGTATTTAGTTTGTAATGTATTTAAAGTGTGATGTATTTGGTTTGTGATGTTTTTAGTCGGTGTTGCATTTAGTTTTTGATTTACGTAGTCTGTGATGTATTTAGTCTGTGCTGTATTTAGTTGTGATGTTATTGGTGTGTGATTTACGTGTCTGTGCTGTATTTAGTTTGTGATGTATTTAGTTTGTGATGTATTTAGTTTGTGTTGTATGTAGTCTGTGCTCTATTTAGTATGTGATGTATTTTAGTTTTTTTTGTACGTAGTCTGTGATGTATTTAGTCTGTGCTTTGCGTAGTATGTGATGTATTTAGTTTGTGCTGTACGTAGTTTTGTATATATTTACTTATGACTTATTATGTCATGCTGTCTGTAGAATTTATGAACCCTGTGAGTAGTCTTAATATATTATTTTGTCATTGTTCCTCTGAAACATGTATGTTGTTGTTCATGTAAATATTTAATTATATTATCCTTCCTAAGGTGCTAATGTCAGTGTCCAGAAACAACACTGGGCACCTGTCTCGAGCTTGTTTATTGAAATAATATCTATGAAAGTAAAACGGCTGTTTTTTTTATCGATGGGTGAAGTGAACAACATTCAACATCTCACAGACAGACCAACAACTACACCCATAACCACAAAATTAAAATTTTACTTAAGAGCCATGATTATCTAGATGAGTCTCTGTCGCCGTGGTAATACTCATGTAATTCCTACTGTACATATATGCTTGTTTTATTATTATTTTAATTCCAAGACGGCTGTATGCATCGACTTACCGTCACACTTTTTAATGTTAACGCCACTACTAGAATCAGCATTGTATATGTCTTTAGAAGATGAGGAAAATATACAAGTATCAGCTGTTTCCCAGAAATAAACCTGACAGTTGTTGTCATCCATACATATTATCCTACATTGCTAAAATAAAGAAACAAAAAGAAAACAATAATTTGATAGTTTGTGTTTCTTCTTAAACAAAGCTTGGAAATCATGACAGCATAATGTTTCAGGTGTTTTCCATTCTTAGCAAACACCAAAAGAAGTATTGTACATATTATCAAAGACTATAATAAGATGGATGTCTTGCTTTAAAATTTCTGCTTTTTGATGATTCGAATTACTTCTTTTCGGAATTACCGATTTTTTTTTCATTTTATATTTCCGTTTTTTTTTTAATCGCTATGGTTTTCTCAATGAAAAATTACAATTAAAAACGAAGGTTGTATACAGCGGAAACCTAAAAGTAGAAATAGAAGCGTAGAAGTGCTTTAAGACAGCGTTATTAGCTGCGCACGGAAAAAATAACATAAAAGCTCTAAAAATAGAGCAAGCCGTCCATCTTATTATAGTCTTTGATAGTATCAGAAAAAGAGTGCGTTTTGAGACATTAGACTTGAGTAAATAATAAAATTATGATCATCTCAGTGTCATGATGTGAAATTTCTTAGACCAAATTGGTTTAGTCTAGTCTATAAAAACAAATTGACACACAATAAAGCCTTATACGTTCAGGGTGCAATGTGGCAAGGCGCCTGGAAGGGTAAACTCTCCATCCTCTCTCCCCACCTTGAACCATTGTCAGGCAGGGGCTACCACCCCAGATGTCGGGGCGCTGTGCCGTAGAGTGCCAATAAATAATATATGTTTAATCACATCGAGGCGTGCGCTGCAATGTTCGGTTTTGTTCGCTTTTTAATTGACTATTTAAACCGAGTAGGCCCCTTTTTTTCTTTAAGAACTTCAAATAAATATAATTGGTATTTTATTTTGTTTTATTAACTATAATATAATATTATTATTAACTTTCAAGAGTTTAAAGGGTGGGCATTGTCAACAGTTCAAAATTAATTTGCAAGCTCTCAGTCCCCATTATTGCAATTTAGGTCACTTTTTGTACTATGACTTCTCCTACTTTATACTCGTGGCCAATCATGCCCTCAACGCCAACCCCCCCCCCCTTCCACCATGCACATTTCGCTAATACACACTGTAATACCCATTACGCCACTGATGACTATACATTTTGCCCTGTACATTTTTTTCCAGGACATGAGAATTTATAATTTGGCAATAATGAAATTGATGTATTTAATCAACTCAATTCTTTACGTACGTTTCAACATTTTGACAAATACTAGTTTTTCCAATAGTTTAGTGAAACTGGTACCTTTGATCTGAATTATCCTTCCATTGCCCTTCTATAACATATTATCTCCACCCCCTCACACACCAGAGCTACATTAAAATCTTGACTACGCCACTGCTGGGGTGTAGCCTAAAGAAAAATTTAAATGCCCAGAAAAGGTATCATGTGACAACTTGTGGGATAAACCAGACAAAAACAGACGGCCTAGAAGACCGGAAACTAAAACTTGGAATAAATTAAAAACGCCTTGAGATGAGACGCCTAAGATCCAGCCAGCTGTAGATGTGTGATTACGTTATATGTGTCGATGGGGACCCACAGGAATAAGTCAAGTCAGGTATGCAGCTAATTACATTAAATTAAAAAGGACTTCGTGTGATTCAATTCTTCTACTCCATTGCATATGCGTCGAGTTTAACCCTGTTGTTGGCATAGTAAGTTAAAGTACCCGTTGCACCACATTAATTCATAGGGTCGATGAAGCAGCGTTCACCAGTTTATGTGGCCACAGCATATTATGGGATTGTGTTACCAGCAAAAATCATAACCTTCACCATGATTCGAACCCTGGACCTTCGGTATGGAAGCCGTAGATATATTTGTGGAGAGAGAGGTGGATATGGGGAGATGAATGCATGAATAAACTGGTTGAGTGGGTAGCTGCATAGATGGATGCTTAAATAGATAAATAAAGTCTAGAAAGACAACATTTTATCCTTCTTTTAAATAAGTTTGTTTATTGATAGATTATACTTACCGCTTCATCATTAATGTTCCCTATGTATTCTCCAGAACTATCCAAGATAGAGTAACCTTTGACAAAAACAAAGTCACAAGATGCTGTTAACGAAAGAAAGAAAAATCATTCAGACTCAAAATCATTTTTCTTATTAACATTAAGTTGTTTTTTGAAAATATTTTAGAAACATTATATAACATTTTGTATTCACGAAACATATTCATGTTTAAATGTATGATATCGTTTTTTCAAGTTATGTTGATCCAGGACTCTAACGCCTCCAACTATGTCAAATTGTTCTAATAATCCCGGACATAGAGCCCTCAATAAGGTCACATGGTGATTAATAATTCTGGAAAGAGACCAGTATCCACATAGCCTCAAAGACTTGCGGTCATGTGTACACGGAACACAGATCATTGCTCTAGAGGACTCTGTTCCGGCTAATAGTGTGGAGGCCCCAAGCTGTGCCAGCAGCTGGGGAAGTGGAGGTCCGAGCTTTGTCGGGTGGAGTGCTGAGGGGCACCTACAAATCTGGGGCGTGGTACAACCGCCGAGTATCGCATATGGGAATACGATTGTAAAAGATTGTCCAGCAACCTGGTGACTGCGAGTTCGCCGGAAGGCCCATGCCTCCGATGGTAACCATAAGGGTTATTGCGCATATTCAAAGTGCAGATTGCATGGCCCCCGAAGCATTATCCGACCGATTGACTAGCTCGGATTTCTCGAGCGCCGGGTCGGCCGTCGAATATCACATACGGGAACAAAAACGGTTGCAGCAACGCAACGCAGCCCGGCGACTGTGAGTTTGATTGGACTGGTCCGGTTCTCCCAGTGAGATGATAGGCTTGAGCCCTGCGGGGCCGAGTCGAGTACGTAAACCTGGGCATGCGCACGCCCTAGAGCAGGAGGCCAAACCTACACAATGCCCAACATGCACGCGCATAGTACCCATGTGGCTATGGAAAGGCAAAGAGTACACTGGCTTGGTCGAGTAGGGGACCAAGACATCCTGGACATGCGCACGTCCTGGGGCAGAGTGGCAGGGATAGCAAACACCTAGGGCAAGACACGCGCATAGTACACATGTGCGGCTGGAAAGATAGAAGAAAGGAGCGGGTGGAGAGACAAACGGCCTGACACATCCGGGCTGGGCGTCTGTTTTACCTGCTCTAAAAAGATTGCCATGGCACCGTGTGCTCGGCGCGGTGGGAAACTGGCGAACCTGGTCCCAGCGCCCTGACGAGCCCAACGGTAAGCAATTCTAATAGCTAGCGCCACAATCGGTCAGTATTGGGAACAGAGAACCTGAACCCTTCACCGGCCGAGCACATGGGGCCCTACCGGAAAAATGTTCGGCATCCGCTGCGGACTGAAACACCGCAAGATGCTGGAATAAAGCAAATATTAAACCAGCCGCATAGAATGATGTGCAAAAGGCGTAACCTTGCCTGATTTTCCCAAAACCAGCTGCCCACAGGAAACGCTCCCCGAAAGTCCAATGCCAAACGAGAGAGAGGTACTTGGAGTGGGCTGGCAGGGAAGCTAGGTCCTTGACCCCACGGCAGGGTGAACAAAATATATACCCCAACGCCGAAGGGGAACGGGCGGCTAGCCTTGGAGCCAGTGGACCTGGCCCCTAGGTCAACCCGCACAAGTGCCTTATACTTCTAGAACGTATCCGCTGTGCTGTAAATCCCATTTTACCAGCATACGATACGAAGATTAAAAGCACTTATGCCACCGCTGAAGTACAAAATGCGTGCACGTGCAAAGTGCAGGCAAACCAAGTGCCTACAGGTTAACATACGTTACGAGGCAAGGCTCTTAGGGGCAAGAGTCTTTCACCGCACTCCAACGGTGCGGCTGATGAAAGCCGAGTAGATCCCCGGGGTGCTCGAGGGTGTCTAAGCCAACACCCAACGGCAAGGCCCCCCTGGGTTTTTAAGAAAGGCACCCCAACCTACTCCTTCCAGGAGCAAGAACTCAATAGTGAAAGTGGGTTTTCCTCCCTTCTCTAAGACTACGACTACCCAGTGTACCCAATAGCCTCCCCTGAGGCAAACCAAAAGCCCCCCCTGGGGCAACCTTAAAATTATGGAGAAACACAAAAATAAAGATAAACGCGGGTACGAGCAGACCCAAATAGGCTCCGCCCAACGAGTAGTGGGCGTCAGGCTCGGAGGCGAAAAATACTCTACTAGTCGCCCCGCAACCTCGGCGAGTAAGAACGGGCCAGGTTGCGAGAAGTTAGCTACCGTTCCAACTCTCCATAAATACTTCTCCAAGTCTCACATGGAAGTACCAGGCCCAAAAGCGAAAGGAGAAAGTGGCAGCAGCTCCCAGCCACCTATCCCTGAGGAACTTGTCCAGCCTCAGCCCAAAAAGGGTAGCAAACCAACGGGTGCCCACACCCCAAAAGACGTGGCGATCCAGCGCCCGTCGATGAAGGGTTCTAAAAAGACCAAGTCTAAGCTGGATAACGCTCAATCTACAATGAGCTCATGGCTGATAAAAGGTGCATTCACCCAAGTAGCACTCCCTTTGGAAAGCGCCCAAATACCAGCGGGGCTAACTGAAGCAACAGCAGCCGCTCAAGCTGGTGTCGCTAAGAAACGTATCGAACAAAACACGACTGGGGAAACTGTGAAGCCCCAGTCAAAACCTAAACTAAAACGTCTCACCGTGTTGCAGCTCAACGTCAATGGATTAGCACCAAAGGCGCTTGAGCTGACGAAGATTCTGCACGAAAACCAGGTCGATATAGCCCTATTGCTGGAGACCATGCTCCGAGATAGGAAAGTAGTCATTAAAGGGTACACAATGTACCACTGTACGTGCCAGGGCTGCCAGGAGCTGGCAACTCTAATATCAAACTCACTTACTGCACAATGCTCGACTGGCCGCACAGATACTCTAACAACGGAAGTATGGGTGGACGAGAGAAAGATCGTTTGCATAAACATATATAACCCGCCGAAGCACGACATCTCTTTGTCTGTAGATCCACCCATACTCTCAAACACTATCATAGGAGGCGACTTTAATGCACATTCTCCTGCATGGGGCTATAAAATTTATGATATGTCCGGTAGAAAGGTAGAGGAGCTCTGTAACACTACCAACTTGTCCAGATTGCAGGACGCAAACTCTCCTCCAACCCTTCTCCACAGGGGAAATGGCACCCTGTCAAGACCAGATCTAACACTGGTTTCGGGTGATCTCTTCCCCATAACAACCTTTAAAGTCCTGGACGATGTTGGCAGTGACCATAAGCCAACAGTAGTACATATAGACCTGGAAAAGGCCAGGAAAAAGAGTAAGGCCAAGGGTAACAGAACCAAAGACGGGGCAAGGCGGTTCATGTTTACCAAAGCTAACTGGCCTGCCTTCAAGGAAGCAACCGAAGTTGCTTTCGAGAGGGCCGAAGTGCACGACGCTCCAATCAACACGGTGTACACAAACTTTACTAAAGCCATATTGGGTTCGGCCCGCAAAACTATCCCAAGATCCTTCCAAGGCAGGAAGTACAAACCATTCTGGACGACCGCGCTTGGCAAGCTGGTTAAGGCCCGACGCAGGGCAAGAAAGAAGGCCGAAAAAACGGGTACTCCTGACGACAGACGGGAGTACAACAAATTAACAGCTGATGTAAAGCGGGCATGCCAGGAAGCAAAACGGCAAAAATGGAGTACGACCTGCCAAGGTCTGGACCATAAGGATACTGGTAGAATGTGGAGGTTGCTGGCAAATATCGAAAATTTAGACCGTCCTCGAAACAAAACTCCCTTGGAGACCCCAAGTGGACCTGCCGTCACGGATGAACGGCGGGCCACAACCCTCAATAAATTTTTCGCAGGGGTTAGCAAGGAGGGACCAGCAACCACCACACCAACTACAAAAAGGCAAGCAAAAATACGCCTGCAAGCCAAGCGTAATGACAGAGGTGTCACAGAGTGCGATCCAATATTCAGTTCCCCCCTCACTATACAGGAACTAGAAAGGGCAGTCCGAAAGTGCCAACCAAAGAAAGCACCAGGCCCGGATCAGATAGCGAACGAAATGATCCGAAACCTGGGCAGATTAGGTAAGGCCAGACTCCTGGACCTAATAAATCAAACATGGTCAACCGGCGAGGTACCAAAGGCTTGGCGGCAAGCGGTGATAGTCCCAATCTTGAAAAAAGGCAAGATCGCCACCGAGGCAGAGAGTTACCGCCCGATTTCCCTTACCTCGTGCGTCGGAAAGCTGGCCGAACGTATGGTCGGCAACCGGCTAACGTGGTATCTTGAGAAAGAAGGCCTCATAGCCCCAGAACAGGCAGGTTTTAGAGCGGGCATGAGCGCGATAGACCAAACAAACCTCTTCGTACAAGAGATGGCCGATGGATTCCAAAGGGCAGAGTCCACCATAGCAGTTTTCCTAGACCTCAAGCAGGCTTACGACCGAGTCTGGAGGCAGGGCCTCATGCAGAAATTGAGGAGAATGGGCATTGAGGGCAATATGCATCGCTGGATCAAATCATTCCTATCAGAGAGAACGATCCAAACACGATACGGGACAAGCCTATCCAGGGAAACAACCCTTGAGAACGGCTTGCCACAAGGCTCTGCTCTGTCCTGCATCCTCTTTCTAATGTACATAAACGACCTGCCAGAAAAACTTGGCTGTAGGAAGCTGCTATTTGCGGACGATCTTGTCCTTTGGAAATCTGGAAAGAAATCTGCAAGCATGCAATTAGACTTGCAGAAAGACCTCCAAACCATCTCCGAGTACGCCAAACAATGGCGACTCGAAATTAATTGTTCAAAAACGGTCTATACGCTGTTCAGCCTGGGCATCGACATTCTCAAGGAGCCTATAGAGTTAAAAATCGGCGGTGAAACCCTCAAAGAGGACAAATCACCCAGGTACCTAGGAGTAATACTCGACAGGAAGCTTAGACTATTCGACCATATCCAGGAGCTGGCACGAAAAGCTTCGAACAAGTTAAACCTAGTCAAACGACTGGCCAGCACAAAGTGGGGTGCCGACGCCAAAGTATTAAAAACTTTTTACACATGGGCCGTAAGATCACAATTAGATTACAGCCTGCCTCTACAGGTTTACGCGTCCAAAACGGCCCTAGAAACTTTGGATCGCATCCAGAACCAAGCACTAAGCTTTACCTGTGGCACCTTTCGAACGTCCCCAGTGGCAGCTGCCGAGGGGATGGCTAACATACCACCCCTACAGCTTAGGAGAGAATGCGCTGTCATAACGACATATGAGCGCTATCAAAGACTCGAGGATAGCTTCCCAACCAGAGTCTTAGTAGACACCTGGAAGGGTAGGAAGAGAATAAAGATGCAGTCCTTTATGCACCACGCAACAAGGCTGTCATCCGAAATCGACCTACCCGATACAAGGCTGCCTATGCAAAGGTACTCGAGTTTCTCTCCGGCGAACACGCCAACGCTTCCCGAAATAAGAACGAAGCTGAAGGACACCTCAGTTAGCAAAACGACCGACCCAAAACTACTCAGAAAAGTAGCCATGGACACACTAAATGCCCTACCGCCCGGGGCTGTCCATGTCTACACCGACGGGTCGGCTAACGCAGACACCGGTACCGCCGGCTTTGGTGTTTACATAGAGTACCCCGACAACCCGAATAGAGACGAACTATGGGGGCCTTGCGACGGTCTCTGCAACTATGGCGCAGAGATCGAGGCCATCAGTCGAGCTCTGGAGTGGATTCGCCTTCGCCACGTCGAAGGCGCCCTCGGCTCTACGACCGTCATTATCCTGACTGATGCGTTGTCTGTGCTCCAGGTTACTGAGAATATGAACAACTGGCCCCCTCAGATAGAGAAAATTCTACTGGCTTCAGACGAGCTAATCCAACACTTTGGAGACCGCGTACTATTGCAGTGGGTCCCAGGGCACACAGGTCTACCTGGCAATGAGAGAGCAGACCACCTTGCCAAAAAAGGTGGGCTGAGTACACCCACCTCCGAGGAGCCCGGCAGTACACTATGCTCCTTTGAGAAGGCCCGTACATTGATCCGGAGGTGGGAGACAGAAAAGTGGAACGAGAGCTGGGACAGCTCTGACAAGGGCTGAGAAGTCTGGCGGCATTTGCCCCGCCCTAACCGCGCCGACCCATGGTGGTGCCTAAATAGGTCGGAACAAAGTATAATATCTCAATTCCGCACTGGCCACTGCCCCATTGGGGCATACTTCGCCAGGTTCCGGCCTAACTACGACTCGCGGTGTCGCCACTGTGGGGAGGAGGAGGAGACAGTGGAGCATATCCTGCGGGAGTGCCCCCGTCTCGTTGATCGAGGAGATGGGACGGGTGACCCACTACCCACTGATCTCTACGGAGATATAGCCGTGCTCAAACGCACGGCTGAGTTCTTGCTCAGAGCTACAAGGGAATAATACTCCCAGCTCTCGTTTCCAATAGGAGTTCAAGTTGGTTAGTTAGTTAACGAAAGAAAGAAAAATCATTCAGACTCAAAATCATGTTTCATATTAACATTAAGTTGTTTTTTGAAAATATATTAGAAACATTATATAACATTTTGTATTCACGAAACATAATCATGTTTAAATGTATGATATCGTTTTTTCAAGTTACGTTGATCCAGGACTCTAACGCCTCCAACTATGTCAAATTGTTCTAATAATCCCGGACATAGAGCCCTCAATAAGGTCACGTGGTGATTAATAATTCTGGAAAGAGACCTAATTATATCACGATGTAATTTGAAAGGGTTGCCTTCTTATTGTGTTGTGATTTCTAATTGATTTCAAATAATACGTATTTAATTGTTTAGTGCAGAAGTGTGCAACATTTTTCTGCTTTTAGCCGCATATTAAATTGTATAAAACAGACGGGCCACACAGTCTGAAAATGTATAAGGCATTATCAATGCAGCAAATTAAAAAAAAAAGCCGTTAGAAGCTCTTCGAGGGAGGACACACTAAAAGGCTTGGCGGGCCTATTTAGGGCCCGCGGGCCGCCTGTTGCACACCTTTGGTTTAGTGCATTACTCATTTACAAAGATTATCCTCGAACTATTTACACGTATATGCTTATATGACAACAGACGTTGATCAACTATTATTCAATGAATGCTGGTGCAGTAAGTAGCTTACTAAATTGTATTCACATTAAATTAATAGCATATAATAATATTAATGTCTTGTGTAGATAATTCAGTCTAATATTTTATTCTATCAATGATAATATGCGGGCGGGGAGATTTGCTTATTATTTATATTACTCAAAAGCATTTCATTAGCTCTTTACTTAAACAAGTTTACCTAGCCTATAACCCTCTTTCATTAATGGAATAGTCTGATTCCAGGAATTCTATCAACGTTAGATAGCGAGAAATCATCGCCTTTTTCAGGAGTCCCCAAATTTAGTCCCTGCCCAGAAATCAAGCAATTGAATTTCAATACATAATAAGGAGTTCTCAACCAATACCGCAAAAAAAGCGAGACACACACACAAGTTCACTATAAAATTAGGCTTAATGCGTCACAGGCTGAATAAGCAGGTATGTGAGGGTCGATGAACAGGTATGTGAGTGTGGATGACCTTGTATGTGAGTGTAGATTTGCAGGTATGTGAGTGTAGATGAGCAGATATGTGAGTGTAGATTTGCTTGTATGTGAGTGTAGATGAGCAGGTATGTGAGTGTAGATTTGCAGGTATGTGAGTGTAGATTTGCAGGTATGTAAGTGTAGATGAGAAGGTATGTGAGTGTGGTTGTGCAGGTATGTGAGTGAAGATGAGCAGGTATGTGAGTGTAGATGAGCAGGTATGTGAGTGTGAATGTACAGGTATTTGAGTGTAGTTGAGCAGGTAATGAGTTTAAATGAGCAGGTATGTGAGTGAAGATGAGGAGGTTCGTGAGTGTAAATGAGCAGGTATGTGAGTGTGGATTAGGTCATTTTGTATTTAGAAATGTCTAAAAAAAATGCGGACATTTAAAAAAATGAGATTTTGGTGGTGGAGGGTCCCATTGTAATTAATGAATAAAATATTTAGGTTCCCGTGAGCCATACCACCAACTTGACAACTGCGTTCGTCTAAAATACTTACCTGAGGTCTCTAGGACGAAAGAGGAAAACAAAAACACCACAGTCGTCAGCAGTATGTTGTTGAAAGTCATGGCTGAATAAAATAAGGGAAACCACTTTCTCTGTTTGTCAACTCTGTTTAAGAGAAAAAAATGGAAAAAAACGTTTCAAGTAAAATATCTTGCGTTGAAAGGGAACAGTTTTTAGGGACAAACATTAAATTTACCTTTAGTTTTGTGCGAATTTACGGGTTCTAAAGTTTTTTAAAGAATTGTTCAAAGGATGTTTTTTCCGTTTCAAGATGGGATTAGCCCCCCTCCCCCCCCCATCCAACTCTCCTGTGGCTCTGCCCATGCTTATTAGATAGCTAAAGGACTTGTTTACAAATCGTGTATATACAGGATGGGCCAATAAAATGTTACCACTTTTTAATCAAAAAAAAATTTTTTTAACTCAAAGGGCGAATGAGATAATGATGAGGTTTGTTTTGTGCCCAGAATCTTATATTCTGCCTCTTAACATATTTTTTGAGGTGGAAATGTGCTTCATCGCTGAAAAAAAAATAGCTAAAATAAAACGGGGTGAATCTTAAATGCCTTGACTGATGTTTCTACAAAGGGTCAGCCTCTCATCTCTGTTTGCTGATGTCTGAGCTTGCAAAATCTGAATTCTGTACAGAAAAAGATGAAGGTCTGTGTATAGTATGGTCACACGTCCTGTTTCTTCTGCAGAAGACGTCTGATTTTTTTCACGGAAAGTCAATTGTGAATCGTCGCTAAGTGCGGGTTACCAATTTTAATTCCAAATATGCTTCCACGATCTTCACTGTATACTCCACAGTATATTGCTTTTGATCCATTGGAGTGAGAATTCATTTTTTCGTTGCTAATATTCTTGAAAATGAAACAATAATCTTTGTAATTTTGAAAATTGTAAGAATATATAAAGTGGTAACATTTTATTGGCCCACCCTGTAATATTGAGCTTATGTATTGACGAACTATATATTCATTTGTAGCCAACACAATATACTAACGCAAATAAATTCTAAACCATGTTGAGATAAATGACAAACACCCACGCATATTAAATCATTTGATTATGCCTTTGAACTTGAGCAGGAAAAACGATTGGAGGCTACTATCTGTTTTGCTTGTCCCCAGTGAATTGTCTAGAGACGAAAATTAACTGCTCGCCTCTCCCACGGATGCTTGCATCCTGAGACTCAACCAGGCGTGGGGGACTGCTCTCGTCCTTCGGGTCTTCCAAACATATTCGGCTAAACTCATCCCTAATGGCGTAACGCGACATTTCAAGCAGAACCGGACGGGCTAAGGCAAGACCACCGTAAGTACAGTCCAAAGTGCTACAATTGTACGTCACGCGCTGGAGGCCTTAGGCTTGCGAGGTGTAGTGACCATAGTGTGTACACACTCAGGCGCCGGCATATGTGTTTGTATCAGTGCTGTAGTGTCTACTGTGTAGTAGTATCTACTACAGTTTATCTTAGTTGACCGGTACTTTAATTTACCATTAAATAATGCCTTACATACTGCTGTAAGTTAGACCTACTGCTTTTTTAAACTACGATGCTATATTTCTACTATAGGTTTACTTACAATCTGTTTTCTTCATGTTATTTTATAGTTTCAACATAATTATAAGATCTAGATCTATCTGAAGGATATTTAATTTGAACTTATAGACAACAAAAAAACAATTAGACTACAGAACAAGCAAAAACAACACCACGTTTGAATTCAACCTTTTTTTATTCTTTTTTTTTTGTTTTGCAAACAATGTTTACTGTAGAAATAAAGTGTACCGTAATACTATAATATGTGCATTTAATGTGTACATTTATCACAATATTAAGATCTAAGTTTAACAATAACCTGTTGTACTTTCAATTGGTTGATTGCAGCTGGTGTTGTATGCTGGGTGTAGCCTACAATAAATTTTGATGTTAGGCCTACTAAACTTTTTGAAATCCATAGTTTAGTTGAGTGCAGATGGTGTACTATGCTGGATGTACAATGAAATAAGATGGTAGTACACTGTCTTTAATCCATAGTTAGTTTAGTGTAGGTGATGTATACAGGATGTACAATGAATTCAGATGGTACTACTACACTGTCTTTAATCCATAGTTAGTTTAGTGTAGATGATGTATATAGGATGTACAATGAATTCAGATGGTACTACTACACTGTCTCTAATTCATAGCATAGTGGAGGCTCTGGTGCAAAATTCTTATCTGGAAGGTAAACCTGAAATGAAAAAAGGAACAAACAGTTTTAATGACAATAAAACCTTTTTTTTTAAGACGAGTATTCATATCATTCCTAAGTAGCCTAATCATTATATACTAAACGTAAGGTATGTATTATCTACGTAGCCTATAATAGTAGTCTATAGACGATAGGCTAGTTATATTATAGTAGGATACCGGAAAAATAAAACGAATTGGTTAGCCTTTAGAACAAGGCTATTAAAGGCTTAGTCTTAGCCTTTAAGCTTAGTCTTAGCAAAGAATACATTTACTGTACATTATTAAGCCTACTTTGGATTCACTACTATCTAACTCACAGGAATCAAACAAATATAATTTTAAAAGTTTTGACTTACCCTGGAATATTCTGTAGGCTACGTGATCACATTTTCCTAGGTCCCAGGGATTGCACGAAAGTTCATCCTTTAAGTTCTTAGGCGTTGACTTAGCCATCTTTGTTATTTGTTATGAAACGTCATCTTTTGACATCAATTCTTTGTTATTATAGTTATAGTCCCCTTTTAAATTAGGCACTCAAAATATCTTGACCATGATATAATGGTGTCCTTATCCAATATTTCAACATTGTATATATAACGTAAAATCAATAGTAGACTAAATAACACACACACACATACATGACTGTATGCTTCTCGTTATAGCCTACCAACTACACACTATCGGCGGCAGGTAATGCAAGGCGATAGCCACCCAGTAGCCCCTTACTCGTGACGTCACGACCTTGACGCGCCTCACTGAACAGGCCTGTATTTACGATGGTCTTGGCTAAGGTGGTTAAACTACCAGTAGACAAATACATGTGGAAATCCTTATAAAATGGTGGTTAGGAAAACCTCTCATCTGAGACACGTAAAGTTTCAACCTGTTGTGCTGAAGTTCGGGACACCATCTCTGCCTTAGTTAATGAGAATTCAAGTCTAAATAAAATATGTATCTCTTTCTCTCTCTTCTAGCCGTCTTCCATGCGATAAGAAAAACTCCCATGTTAAATGTTGAATTATTTTTTACATTAGTCATTTATATATATATGTATATTATTTTACAAATTTCATATTGATTTTAAGTATTGAATGCTCGTTTTAGTCGTTAAACTTTTTTTTTTATTATACATTTAGAGTATCTAGAAGGAATTCATTGGATTCACATTGATTATATAAAATTAAATAAAGAAACTACTTCGATTTAGCCAGTTATATATGTATTATGATAATTGTTTACTAGTTCAACGTGTCTATGTAATATTACTGGAAAAAATGTAAAATTTATAGAAAGAAAATATTCGATACAAATTTTGATCATATTTTACAGTACTACAAACAGCAAAACTTTATAACGGTTAAATAATGGCTATACTATTTTAAACAGTGTTTTATCATAAGTAAATTTTTGTTGTTGTTTTTTTGGTAATTTTCGTTTTGATTTTTTATGTAAGTAGTTTTAATGGTAATAAGAGAACAACTTAAAGGAAAGATTATATTACCATACTATTCATTTAATAAAATAAACTTACCCACGGTGTCTGATAATAAAAATACAATTTGATAAAGATCCTTTTAATTTGAAAGAGTTTCAAAATTCAAATTCCATTAAATGTATTACTTTATGTATCACAGTAACCCCCCCCCCCCCATGCCTGGATTAACCATTAGACAAACAAGGCACGTGCCTAGGACACCAAGCGTTTGGGGGGGCACCACAAGGCCTCAAGAAAAATGTGTATATTGTAAAATTCAAGAGCAGACAATTAACGAATTAATTAGTTTCAGTTAAGCAACAGGTGGAACAGGATTTTACTGACACCATCAATCCTTTTGATATGTCTACTATAGGCAGAGGCGTATTTAGGCATGTTCCTCGTGTTCCTATGGAACAAGGGCCCCCACACAAAATACAAATGTTACTCTTTTCTTTCGGCAATTAGAATAGTGCTGTTGTATAAGTGCACAATGAACAAATACTGTGAATGGGAAATCACATTTGATTGTTAAGCGACACTGACAGGGTCGAGTCCACGAGAAGCCCACACATAAATTTAGCTTTTGGGAACAGGACCCCAACAGTTCTAAATACGGCCCTGACTATAGGCTGTTCTGCAAATCCAGACAATCTATTAGTGCTTGAAAGTTAAATTTGTTGTGACCCATTTCAGTCTGCTGAAGATGATGATAAAGATGAAGATGATAAAGTTTAAGATGATAAAATAAATCAAATAGTAGATCCAGGACTGTGGATTGACGTATCCGTTGATGATGTGGCTTACTGGGTTGACTGTGGGCCCACTAACGGTCAGCATCATTATGGTCCTTTTCATAAATTTTGCCGTATTTATGCTGGAGGAAAAAAGACAAGATATTGTTCTCAAAAAATATTCTATGGCAAAAAAGCAAATGATGAGCAGTACAGGAGAGAATGGTTATTGTATTCACCATCCACGGGATCTGTGTACTGCTTTGTTTGTACACTTTTTGTGTCTAAAAATTCCACAAGTTTTGCTGATAAAAATGGGTTCAGTGACTGGAAAAATAACATTCAAGTTGATATTCATGAACAAAGTCTACTCATAAAGACTGCATGTTATATACATAGCTCGTCGAAAAGGCTCAGATCTACTATAAAAGCTAGAAGAGCAAATATATGAAGAGTACAGTTACCGGGAACATTTCTTGAGGCGAGGAGTATCGGTTTTTGTACTATAGCTGAGCTTGGTCTAGCTTTTAGAGGGACACATGAAAAATGTGGATCTTTACAAAATGGAAATTATCTAAAATTGCTGGAGTTGGTCAGTCAGTTTGATCCATTTTTAGCGTCACACAATGCGAAATATGGAAATTCTGGAAAAGGAAATCCATCTTATTTATACAAAACTATATGTCGAGTGTCATGCTCAAGACGTGGGTGATTGGGGTTGTGGTGGCTTGTTGTCGTAGAAGTATGGAGTGCCGACGCTGTAATCGACCTAGAATATTGATTAGTACTCTCCTGGCTCGTTAGATGACATAAAATACACACACACAGACAGTTCTAAAGTGTACACAAGCAAATCTCTGGTGACGGTTATAATGTTTATTGTCATTCAGTAATCCGATGGAAAAATATACACGAATCGATATAGTAATAACTAGCACTAGCGTATGGTACTGTCATGTAATCTATCATTAAGATACACAACTACACCAGAAAGTTTATTACTAGTCGAAAATCTAGAGTCTAAGCATGCTGAAAGGGTCTAATATGCGAGTCGAAATGTACAGGCCCAAGTTTTAAGTTTATAGGCCGAGCGCCAAGCCAAGACTGTTTCTAAGTTTTCGCGCTAGCGTCCTTGTCAGCCCTAATCACGGGGTTGCTTTCAATTTGGTTGGTTAACTCCCTTAATTTAGATTTAGATATGATTCCGATTGGCTAGTTCGAAACATTTCTGTATAAAGGGATAACTCAAAAGAGGGGAAAGAGGGGTGTAGGCGGGTCGGGGGTGTAGTTAAAAGCAATTAATACAGCCAATAACCTGGGTGGGAGGGGTGTAGAAGGGGTATTCGAGGGAACAAAGGAGATGGGGGAAATTATTCATCTTCCCTACAGGGGACTTAATATCACTACGTCAAGTGGTCAGTGGTCAGACTTCCCCGAGAAGTGTTATACATGTGTGAAACGGTTTCTCTGGTCAGTTACCCAGGAGCCAGCGGAACAAGTGAATTAACTAACATGCCGCCGCCCCGTGAGTTGGGTAGGTGAAGGGGAGACAAGGGGGTGGCCGGGAGAACACGGAAGGGAGGGTTTAGGTGGGGTTTAAGCGAGGAGTCGAGTTTTTGGGTCAATGACGTAATGCTTATGTACATGTATGTTGATTTGGCAATATGAGTTACTAGTTACTGACGTGATATCTGTATAAACACATTAAAATAACAACATTAATTAATAATCGAAGACATGATATAAATATATACATTGTAGGTTTCACATAACTGACACATTCACTCTCATTCATCAAAAATTGAGTACCATTTCGGCAGCATTTAGTCAGTAGTCTCTGAATTGGGAAATAATAGAATGTAGTGAAGATTGAGGAAAGGTGTTGAAGGGTGGCTGGAGAGTTACAGTTGCGTGAGAGAGAGATGTGTTATGACGTCAGACTATTCTCCTCATTTCTATCCTAAACTTACGCTAATCTATGATCTTACGTTCTACACTACTATCTATCTAATTTAGTGCTAATAAGTCATGGTTGTGTCCAGAACCTTGACATGAAGAACTAATTGAAATTATGTCCCAACAAGTCCATGAAGTAATTGTAGATGAAGTAAAGGCTTCCGGTTACTTTGCGAAATGCAGAGGTTAGTCATATGATAACGCAGATAATATGTATGTGTGCTACAAGAGCTTGCAGAAAAAAATTCTAGAGGAAAAAGAGTTTCCTTTATACATACCATGTGCTGCCCATTCACTAAATCTGATAGGCAGAAGTGCCATTGACTCTTGTTTAGAGGCAGTAAACTTCTTCCATACAGTGTGTTAGGATTTAAAATATATCTCGTTGTTTTTAGTAAGTCACAATTTTTATAATCTCTAGCCCGGTGTTCATGCATTGAATAAACGAGTGACATTTTACGATATAAACAATAACGTTTGAGTTAGATTCGACATAGAATAGATTTTGTAGGAATGTTAGACGACCTTAGACTTTGGTGGCGACAAGACGTGTTTAGACTAGGCTATTGAAACTGGTGTATATTTGATTTCATCTTGTACATAAATTGTTGGATAATTCTGGATTAAACATTTAGTTATCATTTTACTACAAGCCGGTAGTTTGTTTATTGCGTGTTAGCATAGAATGTGATCTCCCTGAGAGTTGTGTGTATCTGATATATAATATCTACAAAATAACGGTCAAAAAGTGCAACTGATCTATACTTTTTTCTCAGCTTCAACCAATAGATGGAAGATTCTGAAAGGATGCCTTGTGAATTAAACGCTGGTAAAGTCTCTTTCCGATACCAGATGGGAAACACATGCTGTTGCAACTGAAGCCATTCTCAAGTTTCATCCTCAGATTATAAAAGGGATATAATGTTTACAACAAGACCAGGCATATAAGGGGGACACCAGACGTGAAGGAGAAAACATTGAAAAGAAGATGCAAGAATTAGATTTTGCTATCATGCTTGTCTTTCGGGAAGAAGTGTTACAACATGTTCACAGGGTCAGTCAAGTTCTACATAATGCGCACGTGAACTTGAAAACGTGAGCTGATTTGTATTCTTCACTAGCAGATAACTTGCATGAATCTAGGAATGAATTTGAAAGATTTGAAGAAGCTGCAAAAGAAATAACACCAGGTGTGGATTATAAGTCCTCTTTGACCCGTAATCGTAAACGAAAGACAGTGGTCATTGGTGGTGATGCCCTTGAGGTATCTCAAAATGCCAGAAACAAATTTCGTATAATATCCGCTTTCTACGCAATTGTCGATACACTTGAGACAGAGATGAGTAGACCAGGATAGGTATACAATGATATAGCAGTTCGATTTGTTTCTTGTTTGGTGGATGCATCACAATCCTCTCAGTGTTGTGAAGGACTAATAAATGCTTATCCTGAAGATCTGAACGATAATTTATATACTGAACTACAACATTTCCACTCATATATTCGCCCAAGTCTGGTGCATCAAAATCTGAAAACAACACGTTCATTCATGCAGAAATATGAAACCCAATAACGACCTGTTGCAAAGCTCAGATAAACATAAAAACAGAAACACTTTCCTTATCCCTTATGCGAGAACAAATGCATCTAAGTACTCTTTTTTCCCGAGTTGAATTCGGGCATGAAATGTGTTGCCTGAATAAACCAGGAAAACCAGTAGCTTAACATCATTTAAAACATTAATAAAAATGCAAGACTAGACTCGGACCAAAGATGTACGTAGGACACAATTATCGTCTTTATAGAAGGAGCGTCTGTAATGTATAAGATTAGATAAGGTAATAGTTAAAGACAACATCGAGTGTACTTTTCCAAATGTACAAATCGCCTTGCACATATTTTTAACATTAATGATTACGAACTGTTCAACTGAGCGCTCTTTTTCTCAGTTGAAACGTACAAAAATGTACCCCCCTTAAAATGACCAGGTAAATGAATAACTCCACTAATTAGTCCCCACTTGCATGTCGTAAAAGGCAACTAATAGTAGGTTGTGCGTTGGGTATAACCCGGTCATATATCTTGTACCCCCCCTATTTTGTGGTGCTGTTCGACAGTGGTCCAGATTGCACAACCCTTGATAGAGGCTTTTGCGCACCTCCTCCTGGGAAGGGGAGGCTCTGGGGTTGGTAGCATGGAGATGGGTGGGTGTAAAGTTGTCAAGGGGCCTGGATCCAGGATGTTAAAATTCCGCAGTGTATTCCCAGAATCTAACAAACTAAATGACACAACTGAGTGTAATAACAATTTGGAGGGCTCTGTTGATGGCGAATAATTGAATATAGGCAAGCCCCACCTCAGCACACCTCAGCCTTTACTCAAAGTAGCCCTATCTTATCCTAACTTTATCAAACTGCGGCGGTTTGAAAAAATCCACAAAGAAAAACACAGAATAACAATGCCAGTGTGTCTGGCATCGACTGCAAGAGAGCAAACTGCTCTGCAGACTGGCTAATAGAAGAAGAACTATCAAAGTAAAAAAAAATTGAATATCACTTTTGATGAGTAAAATGCTATAAAAAATCAAAATGCAACAAAAACTAGCTGACGACGTTTGCTTTATAAAATTTCGATTATAAGTTTACTTTGTAATGTTTTCTGTAAAAAAAATTTACATCGGCTATTTACGAAAATGTTCAAATGAGCATAAACAGTGACTGTTCTTAAAAATTCATAACCAAATCCTGCTTCAACGTATATGAATGAAACTAGTATATTAATAGAGTATACAGAATAATTATAATAAAATATTTTAAGACATAAGCTAAAGATATTTTCGTTCTTGAGATTTTTATTGTTGCTTTAACACTTTAAACTTACCTTTTTAGGGAATCCAAAAATGTTTTATGTATGAAAAACGATCTAAACATAAAATGAATGACACTGTTTTGAAAATTTGCGTTTTTTATCTTTAATTGATATGCAGATGTTGATGGTTTGCCTTATATGCCTAGTTTTATGGCCGATTGCGCTCGACTAAGCTTATACTTAATAGACGCCATTAAATCTGGTGCAAAACTACGTGGCAGGAAATTGACACATTTTGACATGCGTATAACTGTCAAAGAGTTATATAATTAATACCTTAGTTGAACTTTTTTATGCTGTAAAAATAGCTACTAAATTCTGTACTGAAGTAGAACTTGATCACTGAAGCTTGACAATAATCCATTTTTTTCCTACCCGACCGACATCTGACCTATATTTTGCTAGCATATTATATATATATAATATATATATTATATATTATATTTTTCCTGTGTGCTTAGGCACGATATTTTCTCTATGTTGTGTAGCGGCATGTTAAGCCTAGACCTAGTAAGACATTTTGTTTTGTTTACTGTGTTGTGTGTTTAGCATTGAATTAAAAAGTAGTGAAATAGACCGTTCAAACAGAAATATAAAACGAAAGCTCAACTCATCCTACCAGCAGAGCACCAGCCTGCCAATAATATTTTAGAAAATACTCCACCACCATTGCAACTAGATCAAAACACAAACTGATTAAGATCTTTTGGAAATTATTATAGGAGAGGATAAATTAGCTTTAGAAAAAAAACAATGCTCTTTTGTTCACAGGGAATTTTTTTAGCGAGTGAGGAAAAGAGGACGTCCATTAATTACGTCAACAATTTTTAGGCGATTTTTACCTCCCCCTCCCCCTTGTCAACAACTGTCAAACTTCCAGAGACCCCCCCCCTATTATAATTACGTCAACAATTTGTTACCCCCCCCCCTCATAACAAGTAACAATATTTTAGACTCTTGCTTTTATGATGAGATGGGTGAGAGAAATCGAAATCCAGTTTTATAGAATGGGGGGGGGGGGGGAGGGGTGAGAGAAAACCGGTTTTGAAAAAAAATCTGTTTTAACATACCTATTTTTAACCATATGTTCACTATTCCTTCTTACATTATTGTCCACACACACACACATTATATACACACGGTAGTTGCCTTCCCTGCCCCCCTACCTTGCACTATTTGCCACCCACTCCTTGCAATACTGGCGACGCCACTGATACTAATACATTTTTATCTCATTAAATTTTTCCAGAAAATTAGAAATGAAAACGTAAAAATTACTAAATATGTAGCCTAATCGACCTAAATTTAATATTTCAACTATTATAACGTAGTGATCAAAAATATATTAGTTAATATATCAGAATTAGGGATGGTAAAAAAAAATAAGGTAAGCTAAGTATTTCGTACTTCATGGGGTGGGCCAAGAATTATTTTTCTGAAGGAAATATTTTTAAAATAATCATGCTAGATTCACAAAATTCACTTCATTCAATGCTTTGCAAACATTAGTTATATTCTCGGCAAGGGGCCTAATATTGTTTTTAGTTCTATTGTCAATCCCAGCTATCGCTTACATGGCTTATATAACGAATGCGTAGCCTAATTTAGATGTACTGAGCGGCGAAAAAGCTGGATTTCTGAATGTTCTCTGCAGACAGTTTGTTTGTGTGTTTACGTTCCTTTGCTATTCCAGCCACCATGTCTCGCCAGACGTCCGGCAAAAGGAGGACATGTCCTCCTATTTAGACTCTTGTCCTCCTTCCGGCAGGCAAAGCATAATACATAAAAAATGTCCAGCTTTTGTAATATTTTATGCTTTTTTAGGCATAAGGATAAAATACATTTTAAAATTAGTATTAACATGTTCAGAATAAAATTAATAATTAGGTGATCATTTGTACAAGAAAAGAATTATCCGTTTTTTTTAGAAGACTCGTGCATGAGCTTTAAAGTTCCCCAACCAAATGCAATCTGCCTTTCAGCCTACATTGAATTTATATGTTTTTTAAACAAAACTGTTTCTTGCTCAGTTTACCAATACACATTTAAACTTAGTGGCAGCTCTTGTAATAAAATTATACTGATTGCGGGCTAAATGCGAAACTATGCAATTGAAACACAATGACCTCCTTTTTGTCTCTCGGTGTCCTTCTTTTGACACCCATGTGTCTGGCAACCCTACGCTAAACAGCGACTGTGATGTTTTCTACAATTGGTCGGTCACTTTGCCTTGCTAACAATTGCATTAGTTTCCACCCATACATAGATCTACAAACTAAAAAGATGGACACAAAAGGACATTTCAAATGTAATTTCCATAATTGATACTAAGCTAAAGTATACAACGCCACAATACTGCCAACATCGCTGTATGCGAGCGAAACATGGACAGTGTACAGCAGGCATGCAAAACAACTAAATCACTTCTAATGCCAAACCTATAATTAATGTCTCGTGTTCCAAGTTTCAACTTGAGCTTAACCATTGTAAGGAACATTTTATCTTATAAGTTTAGCTTTTTTTTTAGTACGGAGGACACGTTTTGTGTGTGTTTAAAAACTATTTGAAATGTGACATAGTTTAGTAGTGATGAAAATTTCTGCAAAATTGATTGCATCTATAGCTCATTTTTGGGATAAACATCTAGTGTCGAAAAGTACTTATAGAATCAATGCGAATGCTACTATAGGACTGAATTCTTCTTCGTTTTAATTTTGAAAGACGAGATAATTCGCCGATATAGACATTTTTAAAGAGATAAAAAAAAATAGAGTTTCAACAAAACACCGTCTCTATAATAAGTTATAGGAACGCTCTATTCTTTTCTAATTTTTTCCTCTTAGCTATTAAAACACCAGGTCCGACGGTTTTCGATCACTGAACGTATACGGCCGAGAAGGAGAAAGCCCACCTTTTTTTGAGAATGCAAGCGAGAGTAGTATTTTGGGGCTCGGAGAACTAACTCTGCTGTATCACTCATCACTGAAATACATCACAGTAAAAGTTAGGCACAAACGGTTGGCCTTTCGTGTCCACTCTAAGTTCCTGCTTATGACCTGGTATCAGGGCTGGATTTTCCTATAGGCTATCAAGGCTTCAGCCTAGGGCCTCAAGATCAAGAAGGGCCTACATTCAAAGTAATAGAAAAATTAAAATTACACTATTCTAAAGACAGTGAACACTAAATTACTGGACTTAAAATGAGGATAATTTCTACGCATATTACTAATAAACAAACATAAAGAAAGCATAGCTTATTTAGTATTTAACTATCACTACTGAACTTGAAATTGATTTCAGAAATGCCGAGGACAGTCTTATGATAATGCAGCCAATATGGCTGGTAGATACAATGGTATGAAGCAAAAAATTATCGAAAAAAACAAGTTTGTAAGATTTGTTCCATGCACTGGTCAATCTTTAAATTTAGTAGGTCGTTCAGCTGTTGATTGTTGCCTTGATGCTGTTAATTTTTTCCGTCTTACACAAAAAGATGGGCAGTTTTGAAATCACAGTTAAAACCTCATTCTAAAGTGTTTAAATATTTATCAGACACTAGGTGGGAGGCACACGCAAAAGCTACATAAGCTGAAAGAAAATTACACTGATATCACCGATGCACTCAATTATTTACATTCAGATAATTATAATTCAAAGGGTGATACTATATTGAGGGCCAAAAATCTTTTAGTGCAGATGGAAGAATTCGAATTCGTGTTTATTTCTTTTCGGAATCGAAAACTGAGACATTTTTCAAGAGTAAATACAATTCTTTGAAGCCCTAATAGTTTACTTATTAGTTGTGCAGATTGGTACAGGTCATTTTTGGATATATTACGTGAAATTAGGGAAGATTGTGATGCACTTGGGCATTAAGCAAAAAACACGTTGCCAAATACTAATTATAAAACTGCCAGAAGGATAATAAGAAGTAAAAGGCAATAGGGAATTACGAAAATTCATCTGAATATGATGCCTTAGAGGAACTCTCTTCAAGAGATAAACTTAGGATTCAATCTTTTATTCCTATATTACAAGCTATAGAATCACATTTAGGAAGAAGAACTTCTGTTTATGATGATGTAGTAAAATAGATTCCTTTCTTGCCGATCTTACATTATCAAAGGTAGAACTTCAAAGAGGCGTTGAGCTGTGAATGCAAGAATATACAGAGGACGTCAACCAAAATCTTACTGAAGAAATGTTTCATTTCCACACATATATAATATATGAGACAAACGCATGTATTTATCTCTCAAGTAATTTACAAACTTAAAAATAGAAGCTGAAAGGGCCTCATAGGAGGAATAGCCTAGCGGTAGCGCGTTCGCCTAGCGCACCAAAAGTCCTGTGTACGAATCCTGGTATAACTTATTTGTTGATAGCTGTTTCATCATATTTATAAAATATGCTAGATGTTAGCTACTTTTAAAAGTCTATGTAATATGCTAGTTAATAGCTAGTTATACATGTCTATGTAATAGGCTATGCTAATTATTTACTAGTTCTACATGTACTACTTATCTATGTAGTATATTAGTTTCTAATTAGTTCGAAATGTCCATTTAAAATGGTTAATGTTAGCTTGTTCTACATATCTATATAACATGTTAGTTGTTAGCTTTTTTTAAATGTCTATAAAATATGTTAATTGTTAACTAATTCTAGATGACTATGTAATTGCTATTTGTTATCTAGTTCACAATGTTTATGTAATATTGTAGTTGTTAGCTTGTTCTACATGTTCATATTATTGCACATTTTAGCCAGTTCTATATTTCTATTTAATATACTAGTTGATAGCTAGATCTACATTTCTATGTAATATGCTAGTTGATATCTAGTTCAACATGTCTATGTAATATACAAGTTGATAGCTAGTTCTACATTTCTATGTAATATGCTAGTTTATAGCTAGTTCTACATTTCTATGTAATATGCTAGTTGATAGCTAGTTCTACATGTCTATGTAATATACTAGAGCTAGTTCTACATTTCTATGTAATATGGTAGTTGATAGCTTGTTCTACAAGTTTTGTATAATTGCACATTTTAGCCAGTTCTATATTTCTATGTAATATACTAGTTGATAGCTAGATCTACATTTCTTTGTAATATGTTAGTTGATATCTAGTTCTACATGTCTATGTAATATACAAGTTGATAGCTAAATCTACATTTCTATGTAATATGCTAGTTGATAGCTAGTTCTACATTTCAATATAATATGCTAGTTGATACATTTTTATGTAAAATACTAGTTGAAAGCTAGTTCTACATTTCTATGTAATATACCAGTTGATAGCTAGTTCTACATTTCTATGTACTATGCTAGTTGATGGCTAGTTCTACATTTCTATGTAATATGCTAGTTGATAGCTAGTTCTACATTTTTATGTAATATGCTAGTTGATAGCTTGTTCTACATGTCTATGTAATATACTAGTTGATAGCTAGTTCTACATTTCTATGTAATATGCTAGTTGATATCTAGTTCTACATTTCTATGTAATATGCTAGTTGATATCTAGTTCTACATGTCTATGTAATATACAAATTGATAACTAGTTCTACGTGTCTATGTTATATACTAGTTGATAGCTAGTTCTACATTTCTATGTAATATGCTAGTTGATAGCTAGTTCTACATGTAATATGCTAGTTTATAGCTAGTTCTACATTTCTAGGTAATATGCTAGTTAATAGTTAGTTCTAGATTTCAATGTAATATGCTAGTTGATAGCTAGTTCTACATTTCTATGTAATATGCTAGTTGATAGCTAGTTCTACATTTCTATATAATATACTAGTTGATAGCTAGTTCTACATTTCTATGTAATATACCAGTTGATAGCTAGTTCTACATTTCTATGCAATATGCTAGTTGATGGCTAGTTCTACATTTCTATGTAATATGCTAGTTGATAGCTAGTTCTACATTTCTATGTAATATGCTAGTTGATAGCTAGTTCTACATTTTTTTTAAATATATTAGTTGATAGCTAGTTCTAAACTTCTTTTTAATATACTAGTTGAAAGCTATTTCTACATTTCAATGCTATATTCAAGTTAAAAGCTAGTTCTACTTTTCTATGTTATATGCTAGTTGATAGCTAGTCCTACATTTCTATGTTATTTTCTAGTTGATAGCTAGTTCTTTTTTTTATGTAATATCCTAGTTGATAGCTAGTTCTAGATTTCTATGTTATATTCTAGTTGATAGCTAGTTCTACATTTCTATGTTATATGCTAGTTGATAGCTAGTTCTAAATTTCTATGTAATATGCTAGTTGATAGCTAGTTCTACATGTCTATGTAATATGCTAATTCATAGCTGGTTCTACATTTCTAGGTAATATGCTATTTGATAGCTAGATCTACATTTCAATGTAATATGCTAGTTGATAGCTGTTTTCTACATTTCTATGTAATATGCTAGTTGATGGCTAGTTCTATATTTCTATGTAATATGCTAGTTGATATCTAGTTCCACATTTCTATGTAATATGCTAGTTGATAGCTAGTTCTACATTTCTATGTAATATGCTAGTTGAAAGCTAGTTCTACATATCTATGTAATATTCTAGTTGATGGCTTTTTCTACATTTCTATGCAATATGCTAGTTGATAGCTAGTTCTACATTTCTTTGTAATAAACTAGTTGATAGCAAGTTCTAAACTTCTTTGTAATATACTAGTAGATAGCTATTTCCACATTTCTATGTAATATGCTAGTTGATAGCTAGTTCTAAATTTCAATGTAATATGCTTTTTTTAATAGCTATTTCTACATTTCTATGTATAATGCTAGTTGATAGCTAGTTATACATTTCTAAGTAATATACTAGTTGATAGCTAGTTCTATATTTCTATGTTATATTCTAGTTAATAGCTAGTTCTACATTTCTATGTTATATGCTAGTTGATAGCTAGTTCTATATTTCTATGTTATATTCTAGTTAATAGCTAGTTCTACATTACTATGTTATATTCTAGTTTATAGCTAGTTCTATATTTCTATGTAATATCCTAGTTGATAGCTAGTTCTTCATTTCTATGTTATATTCTAGTTGATAGCTAGGTACTGCATTTCTATGTAATATACTAGTTGATAGCTAGTTCTATATGTCATTGTAATATTCTAGTTGATAGCTAGTTCTACATTTCTATGTTATATTCTAGTTGATAGCTAGGTACTGCATTTCTATGTAATATACTAGTTGATAGCTAGTTCTATATGTCATTGTAATATTCTAGTTGATAGCTAGTTCTACATTTCTATGTAATATGTTAGTTGATAGTTATTTGTACATTTCTTTGTAATATTCTAGTTGATAGCTAGTTCTACATTTGTATTTTATATTCTAGTTGATAGCTAGTTCTACATTTCTATGTTATGTGCTAGTTGATAGCTAGCTCTACATGTCTATGTTATATGCTAGTTGATAGCTAGTTCTACATTTCCATGTAATATACTAGTTGATAGCTTGTTCTACTTGTATTTGTAATATTTACAGCAATGAATATATTTTTAATTTATTTTTTTCGAGACTAATTGGACACGTCTCGAACACGACCAATCGTTATGGCTTCGATGTAAAAAAAAAAGTTTCAATAGCACGAGATAGGATTGCTTACCTGGGATAGGAAGTCAAAGGGAGGCATGGCGGAACTATGTTTCTGCCTTTGGCGTGACGTGAGGTGGCTTGAGTCCGGACAGAGCTTTGGAGTGCCCCCTTTTAGCTCAAACCTATTGTTACGCCCTGGACAAATGAGCCCTTCGGGCTCGTCTGGTTTATATTAGAGAACTTATAACTCGGAAGACAATGCATGAAAATAGAGAAAAGCCTGACAAGCCTTTGTAAAATGTTTACAGCAACAAGTAAATACCCTAAAGCTATACAGAATAGTATTAAAAGTAGCTACTATTATGGTATACATACTGTAAAATCTCAATTATTAGCAGCATCCATATATTTGCCGAAAATAGAGATCGAAAGAAAGGATATGAACTGCACTAAAAATATGTTTGGCAAAGCTGTATAAGTTCTTCATCTATATTTATATTTTTTTGTCTTGGTATAAAAGATCAAATTGCAATTATTATATATAATATTATTATTGCAATATTCTTTTGCATCCCAGGATTTTCTTTTCTTATTTAGCAGTCTAGTAATGTTTAGTGACGTTGCTTATAGCAAGTTACGGTAGCCTACACCACGTATTTACGTTTCTATTTAAACCTAGAAATGTATTTTTTTATGTATATGTGTATACACCCTCATCCATTTCTTTGACCTAAACAGTTAGTAAAAATTTTGCGGCTTATTCTTGAGATATTACGTTTGTATATCTGCTAGTATATTATCTATTTTAATATATTATGTATTAAAATACAAGAGTTCTTATGTTTCACACGGAATTATAACACTGCATTTCATATTTACAAAACTAATACATTGAACATCAGACAAAGTATGTTGTGTTCATCTTTTCAGTGAAGAAAACGATGTAACAGTCTGAACCTAGGTAGCTGTTTACATTCAACCAAGTACAGCTAAGCTATCGATACAAATACAGCAGCTTTTTTTATCTAGTTTAAAGAAATTTCTTTGTTCCTTTAATCTATTGCCATAGTTCTTTTTTTTAGGCTCGCGGAATTTTTCTAAGTGATACATCACTTTAAAGATCTTTTTGTCCTGAATACAAAATCAAGGTTTTATTGATTGATTAAATTTATGTGATTTAAAAACAAAAAATGAAAATTTAAAAATTATGCTTGTTTTTATTTAAAAATGTTGCCTCCCTTTGAAACTTGTGTTGTAAATTTAAACTCAGTTACCTCCTTTTGAAACTGTGTTTTAAACTAAAACTCAGTTACCTCCCTTGGATATTATGTTTTGTAGATAAAAAAAAATTGTTACGTCCCCTTGTGTTTATTTATTTTTTAAAACAATTTTTATTTAATCCCACAATGCCATATTTGGGCGGTGCATGCGATGCGCGGGCCTCCCGTGCTGTAATAACGGTCTAGGTAAGACATAGCCAATATCGGTCACTTTTCTTACAACAATGGAAGTAGCAGCACCTAGTTGTGGTGATAAAGTGTGTTCAGACTGCCGGTGAAGATACTGTAAATTTAGAGACATTTTAAAGGACGAAGACCGCTTCCTTAGCTTTTTATACAGCCACAAACTGATTCCTGAAAGTAAGATTTGTCAAAAATGTAGTTCCCCCATGACTTTGAACGATTGTTTGTTTCGCTGTCGTAAACGGTCATTCGTGAGCAAGAACAAAAAGAAACGTATGTCTGTACTGTTTTAGTGTGTCCCAAACCACTTCACCTGGTTCCAAAATTCCCATCTTCCCAGCCCAAAAATGTGTGACTTTGTGGCGATGTATACTATTTTCCATCCCACTATAGACGTATAGCGTTTATAATTTGATATGAGTAGCTCAATTGTCATCGACTGGTTGTCCTTTTTACTTGAGGTTTGTGTGCACGCGATGGTAGAAAAACGCGATGTCATTTTTGGGGGGCCGGACAAAAATTGTAGAGATAGACGAATGCAATTTGGTAGGAGTAAATATAATAGGGGTAGATATAACATAGAGGATAGCTGGTTTTTTGGGGGAATTGGGAGCGGGAGTAGAAATTGTTTTTAGTACCCGTCGCCACAAGGACTCTAAAACCCTGTTAAAAAAATGATCAAAAACAAAATTCTCCCCGGAACGACTGTGATGAGCGACTGTTGTAAAGCGTATAGATGTCTTGGAATGGAATGATATACCCACCTTACAGCTAACCATAATTATAATTTTGTAGACCCCCACACCCATGCCCATACCCAAAATATTAAACGGCTACGGAGGGATGTCAGGTTGTCGTTGCCTACTTATGGCAACCAAAACATCACCTCCTTGGCCATTTAGCAGAATTTTTGTTTAAACCTCGATTTAGGTTGTAGAATCCACTCCATTTTTAGATGTATACCTGACTTGTACGTTGGTTCCCCTTATTTTGAGGTTGAGAGTTGAGAGATGGTGATGGGGAACTGACCATTTGAATCCAGGCAACTCAAAGGGTTGCAAGACATTGAATAGCTACATTAAATAGAACATTTCCTGAATATGCCTCAATCGGAAATGCATAGTATAGCAAGTATCACATCTGGGAATTCGTGCAGATTCTATACCCTCCAACAAATGTATCTATGCCATCAGCCCCACACATTTTATTTTCTTTCTGTTGTGTGAATTTCAAATGAGGTCGGTCTACTTAGGAATGATCATAGTTGGACTATTGATATTGGAACGATAAACGTACACTTTAATGCCAACATTACAACAGAGTTATCTTTCTAAGACCAGACTTCGTGTAAAGTGTAATAACAATGCCTTAGAAAAAAACAACAGCAGTTTAAATTTTGAAATAAGATATCTATATTGGGAACAAAATCCTTTGTAAAAGATCATTTTTATTCAAAATATTAATCAAAAACTATGATCAACTTCTTAAGTTTCAGCACAGCTTAAATATTTAACACTCTAAACATGAAAGTTAAACAAAAAATACATATTATTCAAAGAAAACGACGTTATCTAATATAGGTAACTTATCACGCTTCTAGCTACCATATCATAAGTAGGACGTTTTACATGGGGGCATTCGTCGCTACTATCCCACATGTGAAGCACTTGATCGACACTTGATAAAACAAAGCCAGTTTTATTCTTTTAATGATTCCATTGTTTTAAAGGATAGATAAATGATGAAATGACATATTTTATGTGTTTTTTTTATATAAAAATGTAATCATATTCCACAAATGTGTACTTACTTTTATGCATTTCATGGTAGTGTAAAAGTTTTTCAAATTAAAATTTTATTTGCAAAGCACAGTTATAAGTAAAGTCTAATTATCCTACAATGCAAAAAAAACCATTTTGTTTTTATAAGACATATAATCATTTATTAGCAATTTTTTAGGAAGTGTCCCATAAGTGGGACGCTAGCGGATAATGGGTAAACATTTTTTTAATTGCTTTAAAAAAAGCCAGAATTATTGGAAATTTTTGGCGTTCTGTTTTACCTACCTGAAGGTTCTGAGTATGAATCCTGATCAAAGCTTGGGTTCCTTACCGGCTCTGAAGGGTGTTTATAGGCCTACCGAGCTCTGGCGGGTACCGGACATTCGTTAGGGAAAAGTAAAGGGATCTGGTCGTTGTTGGCTTAGTGTTGGCCTTACAATCTCCTAGTATGCCACGGCCACAGAAACTTGTGAGTACTGCTTTACGGTCCTGGTAATTTTTTTCACCTTCGTTAGCCAACGAGCTTTTTGGTTCTGTATGAAATATATTTAAAGATACATGGCCAATGCGCACAAATCAAGTCATAAAATGTCTTGCAAACGATATTTAGACTTTTTTAAATTAAACGCGATTTTTTTATACTATTAATATAACATAAACACCGCTATTTCGGCATGTGATATCACAGGGGAGTAGCTACTGAGCTATCTATACATGGAGTGCTCAAGCAATTAAAATAGAGAAGAAAAAATTGTAGAAAATGCGGACTTTTTAATATAGATAGGTGCACTGTAGACTGACCTATATATACATAAAAAGTACTTAAAATTTTAAAACTTTGTGTAATTGCGTCATTATAATTTGATAAAAATGAACTTTTTTATATAGACTCTATATATACTCTCTTATGGTACATTCGCTATAGTGGGAAAGTCGGAAACTCGGAAATTCCGAGTAGAAAGTTTTCCCATTTGCGAACTTGGTGCATTTTTGCATAATATTTTGTCACTTATCTATATAATATGTATAATGTGAATTAATTACATCTTCCTTGACGACGTTGAAAGTTAACATAAAATATAGAAGAGTTACCGTTACTTTGGGGATGTCCATTAATTACCTTTTACAATTTTTAGTAGATTTTTACCTATGGTTCCTACCATCCTTCCCCCCCGCCAACTCGCCCCTCCCACAATATGGGACCGGTCTGTAGTGGAATCTACAGATAAACTGAAGTTCTTAAATCCTCCAAGATTGTGTATCTTACTTTAGTGTGCCATAATTTTGATAAACTTTGTATATTTATGTAGGCTAGGCCTATATATGACAATTACTCACTCGTAAAATTTATTTTTGGGAACCCTAAGTTATTTCTTGTGTAGCTTATAAGTAAATACTGCACAAAAAGGACATGTCAAATCCATAATTGATATATTTGTATCAACGTAAAACCATGTTTTTACATGTTTGCTATGTCCTGGCACAGGACACATGTAGAATTGTGTAATAAATTTGTATCATTTTTTAGGTAATAAAAAGTAACATTGTTGATGTCAAATTTTCTTGACCGCCCCTCTCCCCTATGTTGACAATTGTCAAACCTTTTCAGACCCCCCTCCCCCCCTATTTAGTTGACGTAATTAATGGACGTCCACTTAGTTACGGATTTTCAGCTCATATAGATAAGTGATTTTATCTTAAACATTATAAGCCGAAGAACTTATATTTCACAATAATATATAGATAAGTACTTATAATGCATACATGTTTTTTACTCTATTTTGAAACATAATTTTATTTAAAATGATATTTTTTAATTTAAAAGAGCAATGTACATAATATTTTTCTTTTTTTATCATTTTAACAAATCTTGTAAAAAAAAATATAATTGCAAGGTTGCTAATGACGCATCGATAAAACCAACAGTTTTAAAATGCACAGTGTCGGAACACGGAACATTAGGCTATTCTATTCCTACTCGGAACCTCCGAGTTTCCGACTTTCCCACTTCGTCGAATGCCATATTATACTTGTAAGTTTTAATAAGTACTGGATTCATTTCTTTGTCAAGTCAAAAGATGAAATGGTTGATCATTTTTCTCCATAATTCTTTGAATACTACATGAATGATAACCTTATATATGTTAACTGTGTAAGTACTTTTTAAAGTATGTATGTATTATATAGACACTGATTTATATTAATTAAGCCACAATGTTAATTTATAAAATACGTGGCTGCCATGTAACACTAAAAATTCCGCAACTAGGATTATCCACTGCGGTTCCCCTAAGGATAATTATCGTGTTGACTCGCCCGTAAACCTGCACTGTCACCCGGTAGCACAAATCCTATAATATAAATATAGGCGTCCAGGCACCGGGTGGTTCTCGAGACGGGGTTGCTGCGTCCATTGCTGTCCCCCATGCGTTCGCCCGCCGGTGTATTCTTAATGGGAACGTATCGTCGGTTTACACACTTTGCCAGTCTTTGAAGCCCACATCTCCTTCCTCACCGAAACCTGCTTCTTCCACATGCGTCGTAATGCCGCCATCCGTCGCTATCTCACCCAGGAAGCTTGTCATCTCTCTACTCTTATCGCCATCCGTCGCTATCTCACCCAGGAAGCTTGTCATCTCTCTACTCTTATCGCCATCCGTCGCTATCTCACACAGAAAGCTTGTCATCTCTCTACCCTTATCGCCATCCGTGGCTATCTCACCCAGGAAGCTTGTCATCTCTCTACTCTTATCGCCATCCGTCGCTATCTAAACCCAGAAAGCTTGTCATCGCTCTACTCTTATCGCCATCCGTCGCTATCTCACCCAGGAAGCTTGTAATCTCTCTACTCTTCTTGCCATCCGTCGCTATCTCACCCAGGAAGCTTGTCATCTCTCTACTCTTATCGCCATCCGTCGCTATCTGACACAGGAAGCTTGTCATCTCTCTACTCTTATCGCCATCCGTCGCTATCTCACCCAGGAAGCTTGTCATCTCTCTACTCTTATCGCCATCCGTCGCTATCTCACCCAGGAAGCTTGTCATATCTCTACTCATATCGCCATCCGTCGCTATCTCACCCAGGAAGCTTGTCATCTCTCTACTCTTATCGCCACCCGTCGCTATCTCACCCAGGAAGCTTGTCATCTCTCTACTCTTATCGCCATCCGTCGATATCTCACCCAGGAAGCTTGTCATCTCTCTACTCGTATCGCCATCCGTCGCTATCTCACCCAGGAAGCTTGTCATCTCTCTACTCTTATCGCCATCCGTCGCTATCTCACCCAGGAAGCTTGTCATCTCTCTACTCTTATCGCCATCCGTCGCTATCTCACCCAGGAAGCTTGTCATCTCTCTACTCTTATCGCCATCCGTCGCTATGTCACCCAGGAAGCTTGTCATCTCTCTACTCTTATCGCCATCCGTCGCTATCTCACCCAGGAAGCTTGTCATCTCTCTACTCTTATCGCCATCCGTCGCTATCTGACACAGGAAGCTTGTCATCTCTCTACTCTTATCGCCATCCGTCGCTATCTCACCCAGGAAGCTTGTCATCTCTCTACTCTTATCGCCATCCGTCGCTATCTCACCCAGGAAGCTTGTCATATCTCTACTCATATCGCCATCCGTCGCTATCTCACCCAGGAAGCTTGTCATCTCTCTACTCTTATCGCCACCCGTCGCTATCTCACCCAGGAAGCTTGTCATCTCTCTACTCTTATCGCCATCCGTCGATATCTCACCCAGGAAGCTTGTCATCTCTCTACTCGTATCGCCATCCGTCGCTATCTCACACAGGAAGCTTGTCATCTCTCTACTCTTATCGCCATCCGTCGCTATCTCACCCAGGAAGCTTGTCATCTCTCTACTCTTATCGCCATCCGTCGCTATCTCACCCAGGAAGCTTGTCATCTCTCTACTCTTATCGCCATCCGTCGCTATGTCACCCAGGAAGCTTGTCATCTCTCTACTCTTATCGCCATCCGTCGCTATCTCATCCAGGAAGCTTGTCATCTCTCTACTATTATCGCCATCCGTCGCTATCTCATCCAGGAAGCTTGTCATCTCTCTACTCTTATCGCCATCCGTCGCTATCTCAACCAGGAAGCTTGTCATCTCTCTACTCTTATCGCCATCCGTCGCTATCTCACCCAGGAAGCTTGTCATCTCTCTACTCTTATCGCCATCCGTCGCTATCTCACCCAGGAAGCTTGTCATCTCTCTACTCTTATCGCCATCCGTCGCTATCTCACCCAGGAAGCTTGTCATCTCTCTACTCTTATCGCCATCCGTCGCTATCTCACCCAGGAAGCTTGTCATCTCTCTACTCTTATCGCCATCCGTCGCTATCTCACCCAGGAAGCTTGTCAACTCTCTACTCTTATCGCCATCCGTCGCTATCTCACCCAGGAAGCTTGTCAACTCTCTACTCTTATCGCCATCCGTCGCTATCTCACCCAGGAAGATTGTCATCTCTCTACTCTTATCGCCATCCGTCGCTATCTCACCAAGGAAGCTTGTCAACTCTCTACTCTTATCGCCATCCGTCGCTATCTCACCCAGGAAGCTTGTCAACTCTCTACTCTTATCGCCATCCGTCGCTATCTCCCTCAGGAAGCTTGTCATCTCTCTACTCTTATCGCCATCCGTCGCTATCTCACCCAGGAAGCTTGTCATCTCTCTACTCTTATCGCCATCCGTCGCTATCTCACCCAGGAAGCTTGTCATCTCTCTACTCTTATCGCCATCCGTCGCTATCTCACCCAGGAAGCTTGTCATCTCTCTGCTCTTATCGCCATCCGTCGCTATCTCACCCAGGAAGCTTGTCATCTCTCTACTCTTATCGCCATCCGTCGCTATCTCACACAGAAAGCTTGTCATCTCTCTACTCTTATCGCCATCCGTGGCTATCTCACCCAGGAAGCTTGTCATCTCTCTACTCTTATCGCCATCCGTCGCTATCTCACCCAGGAAGCTTGTCATCTCTCTACTCTTATCGCCATCCGTCGCTATCTCACCCAGGCAGCTTGTCATCTCTCTACTCTTATCGCCATCCGTCGATATCTCACCCAGGAAGCTTGTCATCTCTCTACTCGTATCGCCATCCGTCGCTATCTCACCCAGGAAGCTTGTCATCTCTCTACTCTTATCGCCATCCGTCGCTATCTCACCCAGGAAGCTTGTCATCTCTCTACTCTTATCGCCATCCGTCGCTATCTCACCCAGGAAGCTTGTCATCTCTCTACTCTTATCGCCATCCGTCGCTATGTCACCCAGGAAGCTTGTCATCTCTCTACTCTTATCGCCATCCGTCGCTATCTCATCCAGGAAGCTTGTCATCTCTCTACTCTTATCGCCATCCGTCGCTATCTCATCCAGGAAGCTTGTCATCTCTCTACTCTTATCGCCATCCGTCGCTATCTCAACCAGGAAGCTTGTCATCTCTCTACTCTTATCGCCATCCGTCGCTATCTCACCCAGGAAGCTTGTCATCTCTCTACTCTTATCGCCATCCGTCGCTATCTCACCCAGGAAGATTGTCATCTCTCTACTCTTATCGCCATCCGTCGCTATCTCACCCAGGAAGCTTGTAATCTCTCTACTCTTATCGCCATCCGTCGCTATCTCACCCAGGAAGCTTGTCATCTCTCTACTCTTATCGCCATCCGTCGCTATCTCACCCAGGAAGCTTGTCATCTCTCTACTCTTATCGCCATCCGTCGCTATCTCACCCAGGAAGCTTGTCATCTCTCTACTGGTATCGCCATCCGTCGCTATCTCACCCAGGAAGCTTGTCAACTCTCTACTCTTATCGCCATCCGTCGCTATCTCACCCAGGAAGCTTGTCAACTCTCTACTCTTATCGCCATCCGTCGCTATCTCACCCAGGAAGCTTGTCATCTCTCTACTCTTATCGCCATCCGTCGCTATCTCACCCAGGAAGCTTGTCATCTCTCTACTCTTATCGCCATCCGTCGCTATCTAAACCCAGAAAGCTTGTCATCGCTCTACTCTTATCGCCATCCGTCGCTATCTCACCCAGGAAGCTTGTAATCTCTCTACTCTTATTGCCATCCGTCGCTATCTCACCCAGGAAGCTTGTCATCTCTCTACTCTTATCGCCATCCGTCGCTATCTGACACAGGAAGCTTGTCATCTCTCTACTCTTATCGCCATCCGTCGCTATCTCACCCAGGAAGCTTGTCATCTCTCTACTCTTATCGCCATCCGTCGCTATCTCACCCAGGAAGCTTGTCATATCTCTACTCTTATCGCCATCCGTCGCTATCTCACCCAGGAAGCTTGTCATCTCTCTACTCTTATCGCCATCCGTCGCTATCTCACCCAGGAAGCTTGTCATCTCTCTACTCTTATCGCCATCCGTCGCTATGTCACCCAGGAAGCTTGTCATCTCTCTACTCTTATCGCCATCCGTCGCTATCTCACCCAGGAAGCTTGTCATCTCTCTACTCTTATCGCCATCCGTCGCTATCTGACACAGGAAGCTTGTCATCTCTCTACTCTTATCGCCATCCGTCGCTATCTCACCCAGGAAGCTTGTCATCTCTCTACTCTTATCGCCATCCGTCGCTATCTCACCCAGGAAGCTTGTCATATCTCTACTCATATCGCCATCCGTCGCTATCTCACCCAGGAAGCTTGTCATCTCTCTACTCTTATCGCCACCCGTCGCTATCTCACCCAGGAAGCTTGTCATCTCTCTACTCTTATCGCCATCCGTCGATATCTCACCCAGGAAGCTTGTCATCTCTCTACTCGTATCGCCATCCGTCGCTATCTCACACAGGAAGCTTGTCATCTCTCTACTCTTATCGCCATCCGTCGCTATCTCACCCAGGAAGCTTGTCATCTCTCTACTCTTATCGCCATCCGTCGCTATCTCACCCAGGAAGCTTGTCATCTCTCTACTCTTATCGCCATCCGTCGCTATGTCACCCAGGAAGCTTGTCATCTCTCTACTCTTATCGCCATCCGTCGCTATCTCATCCAGGAAGCTTGTCATCTCTCTACTATTATCGCCATCCGTCGCTATCTCATCCAGGAAGCTTGTCATCTCTCTACTCTTATCGCCATCCGTCGCTATCTCAACCAGGAAGCTTGTCATCTCTCTACTCTTATCGCCATCCGTCGCTATCTCACCCAGGAAGCTTGTCATCTCTCTACTCTTATCGCCATCCGTCGCTATCTCACCCAGGAAGCTTGTCATCTCTCTACTCTTATCGCCATCCGTCGCTATCTCACCCAGGAAGCTTGTCATCTCTCTACTCTTATCGCCATCCGTCGCTATCTCACCCAGGAAGCTTGTCATCTCTCTACTCTTATCGCCATCCGTCGCTATCTCACCCAGGAAGCTTGTCAACTCTCTACTCTTATCGCCATCTGTCGCTATCTCACCCAGGAAGCTTGTCAACTCTCTACTCTTATCGCCATCCGTCGCTATCTCACCCAGGAAGATTGTCATCTCTCTACTCTTATCGCCATCCGTCGCTATCTCACCAAGGAAGCTTGTCAACTCTCTACTCTTATCGCCATCCGTCGCTATCTCACCCAGGAAGCTTGTCAACTCTCTACTCTTATCGCCATCCGTCGCTATCTCCCTCAGGAAGCTTGTCATCTCTCTACTCTTATCGCCATCCGTCGCTATCTCACCCAGGAAGCTTGTCATCTCTCTACTCTTATCGCCATCCGTCGCTATCTCACCCAGGAAGCTTGTCATCTCTCTACTCGTATCGCCATCCGTCGCTATCTCACCCAGGAAGCTTGTCATCTCTCTGCTCTTATCGCCATCCGTCGCTATCTCACCCAGGAAGCTTGTCATCTCTCTACTCTTATCGCCATCCGTCGCTATCTCACACAGAAAGCTTGTCATCTCTCTACTCTTATCGCCATCCGTGGCTATCTCACCCAGGAAGCTTGTCATCTCTCTACTCTTATCGCCATCCGTCGCTATCTCACCCAGGAAGCTTGTCATCTCTCTACTCTTATCGCCATCCGTCGCTATCTCACCCAGGCAGCTTGTCATCTCTCTACTCTTATCGCCATCCGTCGATATCTCACCCAGGAAGCTTGTCATCTCTCTACTCGTATCGCCATCCGTCGCTATCTCACCCAGGAAGCTTGTCATCTCTCTACTCTTATCGCCATCCGTCGCTATCTCACCCAGGAAGCTTGTCATCTCTCTACTCTTATCGCCATCCGTCGCTATCTCACCCAGGAAGCTTGTCATCTCTCTACTCTTATCGCCATCCGTCGCTATGTCACCCAGGAAGCTTGTCATCTCTCTACTCTTATCGCCATCCGTCGCTATCTCATCCAGGAAGCTTGTCATCTCTCTACTCTTATCGCCATCCGTCGCTATCTCATCCAGGAAGCTTGTCATCTCTCTACTCTTATCGCCATCCGTCGCTATCTCAACCAGGAAGCTTGTCATCTCTCTACTCTTATCGCCATCCGTCGCTATCTCACCCAGGAAGCTTGTCATCTCTCTACTCTTATCGCCATCCGTCGCTATCTCACCCAGGAAGATTGTCATCTCTCTACTCTTATCGCCATCCGTCGCTATCTCACCCAGGAAGCTTGTAATCTCTCTACTCTTATCGCCATCCGTCGCTATCTCACCCAGGAAGCTTGTCATCTCTCTACTCTTATCGCCATCCGTCGCTATCTCACCCAGGAAGCTTGTCATCTCTCTACTCTTATCGCCATCCGTCGCTATCTCACCCAGGAAGCTTGTCATCTCTCTACTGGTATCGCCATCCGTCGCTATCTCACCCAGGAAGCTTGTCAACTCTCTACTCTTATCGCCATCCGTCGCTATCTCACCCAGGAAGCTTGTCAACTCTCTACTCTTATCGCCATCCGTCGCTATCTCACCCAGGAAGCTTGTCATCTCTCTACTCTTATCGCCATCCGTCGCTATCTCACCCAGGAAGCTTGTCATCTCTCTACTCTTATCGCCATCCGTCGCTATCTAAACCCAGAAAGCTTGTCATCGCTCTACTCTTATCGCCATCCGTCGCTATCTCACCCAGGAAGCTTGTAATCTCTCTACTCTTATTGCCATCCGTCGCTATCTCACCCAGGAAGCTTGTCATCTCTCTACTCTTATCGCCATCCGTCGCTATCTGACACAGGAAGCTTGTCATCTCTCTACTCTTATCGCCATCCGTCGCTATCTCACCCAGGAAGCTTGTCATCTCTCTACTCTTATCGCCATCCGTCGCTATCTCACCCAGGAAGCTTGTCATATCTCTACTCATATCGCCATCCGTCGCTATCTCACCCAGGAAGCTTGTCATCTCTCTACTCTTATCGCCACCCGTCGCTATCTCACCCAGGAAGCTTGTCATCTCTCTACTCTTATCGCCATCCGTCGATATCTCACCCAGGAAGCTTGTCATCTCTCTACTCGTATCGCCATCCGTCGCTATCTCACCCAGGAAGCTTGTCATCTCTCTACTCTTATCGCCATCCGTCGCTATCTCACCCAGGAAGCTTGTCATCTCTCTACTCTTATCGCCATCCGTCGCTATCTCACCCAGGAAGCTTGTCATCTCTCTACTCTTATCGCCATCCGTCGCTATGTCACCCAGGAAGCTTGTCATCTCTCTACTCTTATCGCCATCCGTCGCTATCTCACCCAGGAAGCTTGTCATCTCTCTACTCTTATCGCCATCCGTCGCTATCTGACACAGGAAGCTTGTCATCTCTCTACTCTTATCGCCATCCGTCGCTATCTCACCCAGGAAGCTTGTCATCTCTCTACTCTTATCGCCATCCGTCGCTATCTCACCCAGGAAGCTTGTCATATCTCTACTCATATCGCCATCCGTCGCTATCTCACCCAGGAAGCTTGTCATCTCTCTACTCTTATCGCCACCCGTCGCTATCTCACCCAGGAAGCTTGTCATCTCTCTACTCTTATCGCCATCCGTCGATATCTCACCCAGGAAGCTTGTCATCTCTCTACTCGTATCGCCATCCGTCGCTATCTCACACAGGAAGCTTGTCATCTCTCTACTCTTATCGCCATCCGTCGCTATCTCACACAGGAAGCTTGTCATCTCTCTACTCTTATCGCCATCCGTCGCTATCTCACCCAGGAAGCTTGTCATCTCTCTACTCTTATCGCCATCCGTCGCTATGTCACCCAGGAAGCTTGTCATCTCTCTACTCTTATCGCCATCCGTCGCTATCTCATCCAGGAAGCTTGTCATCTCTCTACTATTATCGCCATCCGTCGCTATCTCATCCAGGAAGCTTGTCATCTCTCTACTCTTATCGCCATCCGTCGCTATCTCAACCAGGAAGCTTGTCATCTCTCTACTCTTATCGCCATCCGTCGCTATCTCACCCAGGAAGCTTGTCATCTCTCTACTCTTATCGCCATCCGTCGCTATCTCACCCAGGAAGCTTGTCATCTCTCTACTCTTATCGCCATCCGTCGCTATCTCACCCAGGAAGCTTGTCATCTCTCTACTCTTATCGCCATCCGTCGCTATCTCACCCAGGAAGCTTGTCATCTCTCTACTCTTATCGCCATCCGTCGCTATCTCACCCAGGAAGCTTGTCAACTCTCTACTCTTATCGCCATCCGTCGCTATCTCACCCAGGAAGCTTGTCAACTCTCTACTCTTATCGCCATCCATCGCTATCTCACCCAGGAAGATTGTCATCTCTCTACTCTTATCGCCATCCGTCGCTATCTCACCAAGGAAGCTTGTCAACTCTCTACTCTTATCGCCATCCGTCGCTATCTCACCCAGGAAGCTTGTCAACTCTCTACTCTTATCGCCATCCGTCGCTATCTCCCTCAGGAAGCTTGTCATCTCTCTACTCTTATCGCCATCCGTCGCTATCTCACCCAGGAAGCTTGTCATCTCTCTACTCTTATCGCCATCCGTCGCTATCTCACCCAGGAAGCTTGTCATCTCTCTACTCTTATCGCCATCCGTCGCTATCTCACCCAGGAAGCTTGTCATCTCTCTGCTCTTATCGCCATCCGTCGCTATCTCACCCAGGAAGCTTGTCATCTCTCTACTCTTATCGCCATCCGTCGCTATCTCACACAGAAAGCTTGTCATCTCTCTACTCTTATCGCCATCCGTGGCTATCTCACCCAGGAAGCTTGTCATCTCTCTACTCTTATCGCCATCCGTCGCTATCTCACCCAGGAAGCTTGTCATCTCTCTACTCTTATCGCCATCCGTCGCTATCTCACCCAGGCAGCTTGTCATCTCTCTACTCTTATCGCCATCCGTCGATATCTCACCCAGGAAGCTTGTCATCTCTCTACTCGTATCGCCATCCGTCGCTATCTCACCCAGGAAGCTTGTCATCTCTCTACTCTTATCGCCATCCGTCGCTATCTCACCCAGGAAGCTTGTCATCTCTCTACTCTTATCGCCATCCGTCGCTATCTCACCCAGGAAGCTTGTCATCTCTCTACTCTTATCGCCATCCGTCGCTATGTCACCCAGGAAGCTTGTCATCTCTCTACTCTTATCGCCATCCGTCGCTATCTCATCTAGGAAGCTTGTCATCTCTCTACTCTTATCGCCATCCGTCGCTATCTCATCCAGGAAGCTTGTCAACTCTCTACTCTTATCGCCATCCGTCGCTATCTCAACCAGGAAGCTTGTCATCTCTCTACTCTTATCGCCATCCGTCGCTATCTCACCCAGGAAGCTTGTCATCTCTCTACTCTTATCGCCATCCGTCGCTATCTCACCCAGGAAGATTGTCATCTCTCTACTCTTATCGCCATCCGTCGCTATCTCACCCAGGAAGCTTGTAATCTCTCTACTCTTATCGCCATCCGTCGCTATCTCACCCAGGAAGCTTGTCATCTCTCTACTCTTATCGCCATCCGTCGCTATCTCACCCAGGAAGCTTGTCATCTCTCTACTCTTATCGCCATCCGTCGCTATCTCACCCAGGAAGCTTGTCATCTCTCTACTCGTATCGCCATCCGTCGCTATCTCACCCAGGAAGCTTGTCAACTCTCTACTCTTATCGCCATCCGTCGCTATCTCACCCAGGAAGCTTGTCAACTCTCTACTCTTATCGCCATCCGTCGCTATCTCACCCAGGAAGCTTGTCATCTCTCTACTCTTATCGCCATCCGTCGCTATCTCACCAAGGAAGCTTGTCAACTCTCTACTCTTATCGCCATCCGTCGCTATCTCACCCAGGAAGCTTGTCAACTCTCTACTCTTATCGCCATCCGTCGCTATCTCACCCAGGAAGCTTGTCATCTCTCTACTCTTATCGCCATCCGTCGCTATCTCACCCAGGAAGCTTGTCATCTCTCTGCTCTTATCGCCATCCGTCGCTATCTCACCCAGGAAGCTTGTCATCTCTCTACTCTTATCGCCATCCGTCGCTATCTGACACAGGAAGCTTGTCATCTCTCTACTCTTATCGCCATCCGTCGCTATCTCACCCAGGAAGCTTGTCATCTCTCTACTCTTATCTCTCTTGGATTATTGTAATTCGCTTTTTTCTTGCCTCTCGGTCTCCTCCATTTAGAGTCAAACGTGTGCAGGACTGTGCTGCCCGACTAGTAGACTGTGCTTCCCGACTAGTAGACTGTGCTGCCCGACTAGTAGACTGTGCTGCCCGACTATTAGACTGTGCTGCCCGACTAATCCTCAATAATAAGAAATCAACTTATAGCTTATCACTAGTTTGCTCTGATCTCTACACTGGCTACCCATCAATTACCGGATCTCCTAAAAGCTGGCTTATTTCTGCTACAATTGCCTTAATGAATTGCCCAGATTACATTCGCTGCTGTCTCAAGCTATACGCCCAATCCTGTCCTTTTTGCTCGGCTTCTGACCAACTGAATCTTCGGATTCCTCGTGCAAAGCTAGTGTATGCTGACCAGCGTGCATTCTCCTACGCGGATACGTCCGCCTGGAATCCCCTATCCCACTATATATATCACAACAACTATCGAAATGTCACGAGACATCAGTGGTAACTTACACAGAAATGGGTGATTTTATTTTTGCTAGTCCTGTCTAAACTAAGTATATCTATGATATATTTACATTTTTCACTTACATAGACATAGAAAATGTGTAATATTTAATTACATTCTGCTAACCTACATAAATTTGTTTACATATTTAGTATTGTATTTCTCTATTTCTTAAGGTTTCCAAATATAAAAAAAATAGAGAGAGAAGACAACAATGGATAGAAAATGTCGGTATTGAGAAGGAAAATGTGAGAATTACTACACGTACTTGTTCACTGTATTTCGAAGAAAACATGTTTGGCAGATATGGAAAGCAAACAAGATTAATAGAAAATGCTGTACCAACCCTTTTTCAGCTGAATAAACAGAATGTAATATGTTTAATTTTTCATTTTATTAATATACACTTATTATTATTAAAAAAAAAACATATAAATATTTTTAAAATTATTTTCAAATGCTGGTACTTTAATGCACCACTGAAAGAGTTGGTCTAACAATGATATTTATACAACCCATGACAGAGTCAAGCCTAACAATGATATTTATAAAACCCATGACAGAGTCAAGCCTAACAATGATATTTATACAACCCATGACAGAGTCAAGTTATCGTAAGATGTTGTGTGACTGTATAACGGATATGCACAGTGGCGTATTTAAGCATGTTCCACATGTTCCTTTGGAACAGGCCGCCACACAAAAGGGGGGCTCACACACATAAAAAGAAAATATTTTTTGTGACATCCCCATTTTTTCCCCTACAATATTAAGCGCTTCAGTGCAAGCTAGCTAAGCGCAACATAGAATTTATGATTTTAAAAAATATAATAATTAACGGCACTTCTCTGAGGTATGCGGAAGGGGCAGGGCGAGGCCAAGAGGGGCCCCCACTAAAAATTTTGAACAGAGGCCCCACAATCCTAAATACGGCCCTTGATATGTAAACAACGTCCTATAAATACTGGATAAGAGACAAGACCTAGGCTACTAAACATGAACGGAACAAGCAAACCCATGTAATGCCATTGCGATATAGCATGTACCTAAATTCACCGCATGCCTCTGCCTTAATCTCCTGCACCAGTGGCATATTATGCTATGATAATTTAGTCCAATAGAGAAATACCACTGAGGGCTACATAGCTTATTTGAATCATGGACTCAAAACGGTATATATGTGTGGCAAATGGCTCAGTATCGAAAAGGCTTTTAATCCATTCATGAGCACGCTGATTATATTACATTATGTATGATAATACATTTCGGTATGTGTTCAAAATTGTTCTTTTTTTAATACTTTCAGCTCTGTCCAGAGGAAATGACATCCACTTCCATTCCCAGAATTTAAACAACAACTGGCAACAGAAAACAACAAAGATCATTCATATTTTATAACAGACAGTCCCAAGAGAATGAAAAGAAAGATGGACTATGAGAACAGAGTACTCAAAAAGAAATTGAAAGTTTGTCAAACTAAATTGTGTAAATCTAACAAATGTTAGAAATACCATAGCAGAACTAAAATGTTTAAAAATAGAAAACAACTTTATTAAATGGTCTTTTATAGATGATTTGCATGCTATTCAAGAAAAACAAGGACTTAGACTGGGAAACAAATGAACTTGTAATCACATACATTATCAAAAAGAAAAAAAATGAAAGTGAATTTAGCAGCTCAATGTTTAAGTACAAGTGTTGCTGATGCAATAGCTTTTTGTAATAAACAATACAAAATGGAAAATTTTAAAGATTCTCATAATACAGTACATTTTATTAGCACATTTGATAAATTAATTGATATATTGAACAGTAGAAATCCGATAGGAAAAGGTTCAAAAGCTCACGACACTAATATTAGTATTGATTCTATTACACCAGATATAGCATTAGATAATGTCCCAGATTATGAAGTAGGCAGACTGTCAGAATTTAAAGAAGCTGCAATTTCTTACATTGCAGGATATGTGATTAAGATGATGAAAAATATAATTAAATGTCACCTTTGTTTCGAAACTTTATCTTTTGAAAATAATGTTACATTTTAAAATAGTCTTGTACATTTTAAAGAATAAAAGAGGATTAACAATAGCCATTAATGATATATTTTCTAAATACCTAGAAACAGAGAAATCTCGTCAAAGAGAACTGAAAATTTCAGAATGCAAGAGCTGTTTCGAACATTTGCACAAATACCTTAATAATGTGTCACAATAAATGGCCTTTTAAATGTTTAGATTTCCACTTATTTGATTCATCACCAACATGTAATCATGTCATTTTGTTGATCAAATGTTGCATAGAAAGCTTTTTAAAAATTAGAATGCACCACATTGGTAAAATGTTTAATGAAAAAGTTTTGGGACAAAAAAAAAAGAAAAAAAATGTCTAAACTCGTTCAATTTAAGAACCAATAATTTTCAATTATATAGTCTCTACTTCTGTGTATATATCAAGTGAAAACATCAAAACAAGTTATAATAAACATGTTTGTATTGGCCATTTCATGTTAAAGTATTATTCAATATTCTCTATTTATCAAGTATAAATTATGATTAAAATGCATACAACATTAAAGTCTATTAATAGGAAATGAATATCTTTTGTTGAAATTATTTATTGTATTGTATAAAATGGAAGGAAATGTAAAATACAATTATTTTTATTATTGAAAATATGTTACTTTTATGATACTTTGAATTCAAACACTCTTTGTATGCCAATATTGTTGAATGCATGTGTGTTGATTTAAACAAATGTTGAAATAAAAATGTTCATAATTGATGGATTTAAAAAACTACAATATATAATAAGCAATTCATGAACGTGATGTCTATATGCACAATTTCATTATTGAAATGATTACCTTTATCATGATTGTGTTATATTTTAGGTTGTGGATAGGTTCTATAGAAATTAAACCATAACAGTAATTATAAAATTTTAAAAGTGATTTGATTTTTAAGAAAACTGCATTTTGTTTAAAGTTAAGGAAACATTGAAACATTATGAAAAAAATATGTTTGAATATAAGAAAAATAATGTAATCATAAATTGTATGTCCATTGTTAAAAATAGTAGAGATGGTTTACTTCCTTTGAGCACTCCATATATTATATGCTCAGTGGGAACTAGCTGACTAGAGCCGCCATTTTGTGCTAAAAGGTCACAGGTTACCATCCCCAACCTATATAAACTAACCGATACTAACTTAAGAATTCCTTTCAGATCCAAATTGATCCATAGAGCCGGTGAAGCAGCAGCGATAACCAGTTTATGTGGCCACGGCATACTAGGTGATTGTGTGGCCAGCGCTATGCACATGCGCCTTTTTTTTTTACCCCAACTAAGGTCAGGTACCCATCAGAGCTGGGTAGACTCAGTGACACCCTCAAATCCTGGGAAAAAATCCTAGCCTCCACCAGGATTCGAACCCAGGACCCTTGGATCGCCAGTGGATCGCGCTGCCGCTCGGCTACCGTGTCCCCAATACTAACTAGTGCTGTCATTAAACATTTCATTCGTTTTGTTAGCGCATGGTAGTAAATCTTTACTACGGAACCAAAAAACACTTGACGTGAGCTAACGAAAGTAAAAAAATTACCACGGTCACTATGGGTTAAATTGGTCTAATAGGGATACCTTACTACTACTCGCGCGGGTCCAGACATTATAACCATAGGGAAATGGGTGTGTCTGGAGGGGAAGAGAAATTTATATATATATATAAAGAAACTGTTTGTCCGCATAAGGATCCCCATTGGTCAATTTTAAATCACGCGTGTTTGTGTCACTGACCTATTTAGGCGTAGGCCTATATACTGTCTAATAATTTTTCACATTGGCCATGTGTCTTCGCTAGCTCAGTGGTTAACGTAGCGGACTGCAATGCGCGCGCCCCGGGTTCGAATCTCAAGTTAGACTATACCTTTTCTTTTCTACCTTTTTTTTTTCAAAATTTAAAAACAAAAGACATTTTAAATGTACGGGCAGTTTACATTTTTGTTAAATATAAATACCTGCCTATTTTTTTCCCTATTACAATATTTTTTTAAAATTACTTTCCTAAAAGTCTTCAGTAAAAAAAAATAATATACATATTTGATTTATATATACACTTAGTTATAGTTTATACAGTTTTTATCTGCACCCTGCACCTCATACTGTCTTGTTTTTGTGTTTTTTCACCCGTGCAACGCCGGGAAATGTAGCTTGTATATTATAAAAAGTAGCACAGAAAACACCAAATCTATCCCTATCCTTTATAACATAACCGATACTAACTATTACCAAAAAGACTACAAAGCCATTCCTAACCTATATAGACTAAACGATACTAACTATTTATACCTAAGTCAATCGGGTCCGAATAGCCACTTCGTTTATAGTAGGCCTAGTATATGTTTATATAGTATAAGTATAGGCTTACAATATAATTTTTTTGGATTTAGCTGGCCTAACGATTATAATATTATATTTATTCTAAGTTATAGAACTTATAGTAAGTCTTATAGCTAAGTAAAGTAAGTAATTTCTCTGTTTGGCTTATAAAATATACAATCATCTTACATCGGGGCCTAAAGCTACTATAGTCACTAAAGGCTAATTAGAATTAGAAAGTTATAGGCGTATTCTTCATTGTTTTATAGGCATATAGTTTTCATTGTCATTGAATTGATTTTTTTTCTATTCAAATATGTCATGTTGCATATGAACCATATTATAATCATTTGATCGGCCTATGATATAAACATATAGGCCTAAATATATAAATATCGCATATAGTCATTATAGGCCTACTATATATGCAGAAATGCATACAACTCACTTAATAAATACATTAATTTAAATATCAGTTTAATAATAAGATAATATATAAAATTACAAATGTTAAAATTGATGTTGATAGTTTATAGCTAGCACTATTGATTAAAATTAGTGCATATATAGAACTATATCATTAAATATGGACACATTGAACTATTGGTAGCACACTCGCTTGTCGTAAGAGGGTTATGTGTTTATGGGTTCAATTCCTGTTTGAGGCTATGATTTTGCCCCGATCCCAATGGTGCCACTTAGTCGACCCAGCTTTAATGGCTACCTGACTTGACAATAGCTTTGGATATAATAAGTATAATAAGGTGGCTGGGCATTATAAATGATGTCCACACAATTCTTGGTAGGTCTATGCTGTGGCCTGATAAATGTTTAGGCCTACCTATTTACTACTAATATATAGTCACAATATAGTGAATAGTAAATAGTCAAAATTACAATTTCAAAAATAATTTAGGCATATATAGGTGTTTAAAACTATTTTAACAATATAGCCTACTCTGATAGAGTATATATACGATTCCCCTCAACTTCTTGAATATGATAAATTTCATATAAATAATATATTTAAAAGATCTTAAATTGTTTATAATATTAATTATTGAATTATTTTTTTTTCGTTTTGAATTTTATTATGTTTTAAAATTTCAACTGTGCCTACTTTTAATATATGCCTATAGTAGGTCCCTATATAATTTTTTTTAATTACATATTTGATATTATAAAATGTTTCAAAATGTTATCAATTCATTTGTTTTTATTTGTCTTGTTTTTTCAATAGGTAATTAAAGGAGAATGTGAATGTCCCAGAGGTATGAAGCCAGCCTGTTGTAAGCATTTTTTTTGGTCTCCTGGCTGTCGTAGAGGACTACAGTAGAAAAGAAAAACTGCAGAAATGGCATCACCCTGCTACAAACCCTTTCCCCTAAAATAACAAGCTCAATTTTTGGTAAGACATCACAAAATAAAAACGACACTGACACAAATGTATCTTACTCAACACTATTACAATTACAGCAGTCATGTCCAGTTTTTTCAGCTATAAATATTGGTCCAACAATTTCTACTGATTTTATTTTTTATGATAAATCTTTACCCCTACCACCATTTATTAAAATATTTGATCATTTTTGGACATGTCACTATATAATATCTAAGTTACTAGTTAGTCTATGGTTATACTATTTCACTTTAAATTCAACTTATAATTTATAATATGCTCTAACTCTAATTATAGGCCTGTATAAACCTGTATACAAATATTAAGATTGTAGGTTATTTATATAAATATAGGGCATAATAGGGCCTACCAGTATATATAGCATACATTTATTAATATAATTTTAAAATTTTTTAGGTCAGCTTGAATCGGATTATAATTATACTTGTTACAAAGTGTCAGTTATAGTATAGTTATAACTATAGTTGTTACTGCATTAAATATATTAGTTGAGCAAAAAAGTTTTAATTTATAAGGATAATATGAGAAAATTTTATTATTTGAAAATGTAATGGGTGTGCATGTTTGTGTTGTTTTCAATTTACATTATAATTTGTTTCTGGTAGGCCTATTAAATAGGAGCACGTTTGGCTAGCGTACCGAAGGTCCAGGGTTCGAATCCTGGTACTTTACTTTATGACTATTGAATTAATACAAAAAATATATATGACATGTTGTTTTTTTTTCCATTGTAAATATGTAATAATTCTGAATTTCGATGAGGTTGCATGAAGACAGCTTGTATATATATATATATATGTATGTATAGGCTAAAATGTGCCATATACAACATAATTCATTTTTATACCAAGATGTAGTTTTAATACTATTGTGTTTACTATGCATCCAATAACCCTATTTTTTTTTTTAATTAAATTTTATTTTCTGTTGGAAAAGTGGGGATTAAATTTCAAAGAATGGTCAAAGTTTAAGGAGAAAAGATTGGTTGAAAGGAAAAATTTGAAATTGACTATATAAATGCATTTATTAATAATGTAGGCTTAGTTTTATATTTGATAAATTGATAGAGAAAAGATTAAAAGAATATAGTGATAGGGATCGAACTTTAAAGATGTTACTAATAGATTTCAACAGAGGTTATACATTTTCTTAAAAAAAAGTATGTTTTGTAATAATCTTGCATATATGTGTGTATGTTTGCGTGTTTTTGTGTGCATGTATGTGTTAGTGAGGCAGAAAGAGAGTAAGGCAGAAGATCTTTTTATTATTACATTTAAGGCTGCTATAGTGCCTATAGCCATCATGTGGAGCATTGAGCTTAGACACGATCTTGTTTGATATAAAGACATTACAAACTTTATATTTCAATTCTATATAGTCTTTATTCAACGTTATTCTGGTTAACGAATGAAATAGATCTACATTAACATTTTATAGCGAAGTCTTCTCTTCTTGATTAACATTTTTGCTTTGGCGACACCTTTAACTCGTAAGCAAACATTGGAAATGACGAATCCATTAGAACATGTTACTGAAATTAAACGGAAATGATTTAAATGACATACTCTGTGAGTTAGACCAATAGTTATAGAGTAAAAAAAGGAAGAAGGTTTAAGAAATCGAGCAACATAATTATATAAATGTGTATAAATACTTAGGAAAACGTAAAGAACCTGTCGGACGAAATTGATCAATAAGCCGGTGAAGGTTCACGTTCTGTGGCCATGTCATGCTAAGTGAATGTGTGGTCAGCACAACTCCCAACTACGATTATTTTACCATAACTAATGTCAGATGCCCACTAGAGCTTGGTAGACAGTGACACCGTCCAGTCGCGGTAAAAAAATCTTAGCCTTAACCAGGATTCGAACCGTCGGTCCCCATGCTCCATTAAAGTTTGTAAGTACTACATTTAATTATAGTTTTTGAAAATTCATCAGTTTATATTTGAAGCGTTTAACATAACAGTGACAGCTCTATAAATATACACAAGAAAGTTTCTTTTGTGTTGCAAACATTGGACCAGATACAGGGGAATGGAGGTTCTTGCCTCTAAATTGCTAAGAGACCCTAAAATTGCCGAAGACCTCAACGGACAATACCTTTAGGCTTAAGAAATAGTGTGTATCCAGGACGCAGGAGTGTGTTGGTCAGCTGACTGAACACTTTACAGGACCACCCAGTGAACACAAAAGCCTGGCAGTTGACTAACTTCGTACATAGGTCTTGATAGGAAGCTAAGGTCTGCGTCAAGGTTATCGCTGGAGTCATTAAGTCACCTGTATTAGCAACAGTCTGGTAGCAGCATGGCTTACCTGGCAAAAAGATGTGACAAATGATATATCACATTTTGTGACAATGTATTTGTCGAAATGTTTGACAATGGATCTGCCACATAGTGTAACAATGGATGTGGCTCACAGTGTGACAAAAGAGGTGTAATTTTAATGAGGGAAAGCTTTTATTTTGCCTAACCCTAAACCGTCTTAGAATGGAAAAATTAATTATTTACCAAAGTTAAACTGTGTTAATGTGGCAATTTGTTTTTTTTCTAAAACCCAAAACTTTATTAGAATGGACACATATTTTATTAGCCCTAGTTAACACTTTCTGAAAGTGAGGGGGAAATGTTTTATTTCCCAAACATTAATTAATATTAGACAATAAAAAATAAGGTTGTTGTTGTGTACGAAAGAAAATATTTAGCCAGCATATTTGTAAAACATGTCGTCCAGTGTTATAGACTAGTATGTGCTGAAAGTTCAACACCAACAATTAAGATAAATAAGAAATAGAGCTTGATGAGCGTAAACATACAAGAAGTAAAAGTAGAACTTGATGAGCTTAAGCAAACCAGAAGGAAAAGTAGAACTTGATGAGCTTAAACATACCAGAACTTGATGAGCGTAAACATACCACAAGGAAAAGTAGAACTTGATGAGCTTAAACATACCAGAACTTGATGAGCGTAAACATACCAGCAGGAAAAGTAGATCTTGATTAGCTTAAACATACCAGAACTTGATGAGCGTAAACATACCAGAAGGAATAGTAGAACTTGATGAGCTTAAACATACCAGAATTTGATGAGCGTAAACATACCAGCAGTAGAAGTAGATCTTGATGAGCTTAAAAAATACCAGAAGGAAAAGTAGAACTTGATGAGCTTAAAATACCAGAAGGAAAAGTAGAACTTGATGAGCTTAAACATACAAGAAGGAAAAGTAGAACTTGATGAGCTTAAAAATACCAGAAGGTAAAGTAGAACATGATGAGCTTAAACATACCAGAAGGAAAAGTAGAACTTGATGAGCTTAAAAATACCAGAAGGAAAAGTAGAACTTGATGAGCTTAAACATACCAGAACTTGATGAGCGTAAACATACCAGAAGGAAAAGAAGAACTTGATGAGCGTAAGCATACCAGAAGTAAAAGTAGAACTTGATGAGCTTAAACATACTAAAATGAAAAGTTAAACTTGATGAGCGGAAACATACCAGAAGGAAAAGAAGAACTTGATGAGCGTAAACATACCAAAAGAAAAAGTATAACTTGATCAGTTTAAACATACCAGAAGGAAAAGTAGAACTTGATGAGCTTAAGCATATCAGAAGGAAAAGTAGAACTTGATTAGCGTAAGCATACCAGAAGGAGAAAGGGGATAACTTGATTAGTTTAAACCTACCAGAAGGAAATGTAGAACTTGATGAGCGTAAACATACCAGAAGGAAAAGTAGAACTTGATTAGCGTAAACATACCAGAAGAACAATACAATTTTCTACCAAACAAGCTGTAGGGGACTGATGTTGTCTTGGGGTATGTTGAGAACAGCTTGCACCTGCAGTTAGTTGTTTCGTAGACGTAGTGCTGGCATTCCAGTACAAGACTGCAGGTTGTCTTACAGGCGTCTTCTGTTAAACTGCTCACCTCAAAACACACTCCAAGGCCGTCTGTGTCTTGAAGCACAGTGTAGTAGTAGTAGGATGCTAGGACGTTTTGCAAAGAATGTATGAAAGTATAAAAATTAGTTGGAAATAAATATTACCCCCACGCAAGTTTAAGCTTTTAATATTTTCTTTTCTGGAACTGATCTTTAACAATAATTTAAAAATAGATATCAAACCATAGTTACTTTTTCATCTTGTTTAAATACATGTGGTGGCTAGAGTGATACAAAAGGCAGACATACACACAAGTCAAAACAATAAACAATAATGTTTCTTTTTAAATATAGTTTATTTATAAATAAGTTAAAGATATACAGATAAAGATCGTCAATATATAGAGAATAAATGCAAAGTTAATTTTGATACGAGATTGTTTTTTATTTTAAAAAGAGCATACCAATTAAATATATAATATTTAAACAAATCAATTAACGAGATTTTGGTTTGAAGCAAATCAAAATTTATTCTGTTCATAGAAAATAATGTTAGGTAAAAAAAACTGTAATAAGAATCTTCAATAAAGTGAAGAATCTCTAATAATTGTACTAACTTTACACCATCCCCAACATTAATATTGGCTGCCATACTGTTCAAGTTACTAGATAATTCACTTACTTAGGTTCGAGCACTACAGATAATGTGTCAATTCACACAACGAGATAAGCAAGGGAATAGGCAAGGCATCTGCTTCTATGGCTAGACTATCCAAGGGTATTAGAGAAAACTAAAAACTGACGAGGACCACCAAAATTATGGTCTACAGGGCATGCATTCTTAGTACATTACTTTACGGCAGTGAGAGCTGGTAAACATATATGCGCCAGGAACACCAGTTAAATATTTTCCACATGATATGTCTGCGCCAAATATTGGGCGTCACTTGGAAGGACCACATAGCCGACTTTGAGATCTTGGACCAAGCAAATATCCCAAGCATTTACTCCCTGGTATCCCAACGCAGATTGTGCTCTGTGGTTCATGTCAGCAAAATGCAAGACGGCAGCATCTCTACAGATATCTTGTATAAAAAACTGGAGAAAGGCACAAGGGTCCCATGGCGACCTCAGGTCTACAAATATCGACCTACAAATCTGGGAGCAGTCTGCGGTGGACCGTACAGCAAGGAGACCGATCTGGGGCAAAGAGAGCAAAGGAATCTCTGGAGAAGAGAATGAGGAGAAAATACGCAAAACCGTTAGATGGACTGACTGCTACTGACTACAGATGCCTCGGCTGTTCTAGGGCTTGCCACTCAAGACTGTTCAGCCACCGCAGAACTTGCAAAAATAAGCCGGCCACACACCCAGTTGAATTTGAAGAGGGGCGTATCCATTGTTTCTCGAGACAGAAGGAGCCATTATTATTATATAAAGTTGCAGTTGTAAAAGTTTGTCTATATTGACAGCTTTTTTATAAATGTCAAAACATTATTTATGTATAACAAATTATATATTGCTCTGACATTAACAATAATATAAATTTAAATGGTAGACAGTGTGTATATCAACAAGAAAATAATGGGTATAATTGATTCCGTACGTAGATAATATGTAAACATTCCAGTTATTTAGTACCTCCTGATATTTTTGCTTGTGGATTTGCGGTCAAAGCCGTTGTAGAAGAAAATATTGTTCTCGTATTGCGATAAGTGTTATCTATGGGGTATGCTTCGCTGAACTTGTAACTTGATTGTTAGTTTTATGTGTTGTTCATGTTGTAAGTTTAATTGTAGTTGTAGGTGTTTTTGATATTTTAAGATTAGGTTATGTTGTATGTGAATTTGTAGTGGTTGTTAATGTAGACTCACCTGTTGTTGAAGTTGTCGTTGTTGTAGACGTTGTTGTTGTATTAGTTGTTGTTGAAGGCATTATTGTTGTAGAAATTGTTGTTGATGGCGTCGTTTCTGTAGACGTTGTTGTTGAAGGTGTCGTTTCTGTAGACGTTGTTGTTGAAGGCGTCGTTTTTGTAGAAGTTGTTGTTGAATGCGTCGTTTTTGTAGAAGTTGTTGTTGAAGGCGTCGTTTCTGTAGATGTTGCTGTTGAAGGCGTAGTTTCTGTAGACGTTGTTGTTGAAGGTGTCGTTTCTGTAGACGTTGTTGTTGAAGGCGTCGTTGTTGCAGAAGTTGTTGTTGAAGGCGTCGTTTCTGTAGATGTTGTTGTTGAAGGCGTAGTTTCTGTAGACGTTGTTGTTGATTCTTCAATTTAAAAAAACGAAAAACATTTAATTCGTTTTTTACTTAGTGGCGAAAAAGATTACAATAAAATAAATCAGATAGAAAAAACAACTAAAAGTGTTTAATACATTAAAGTATAAAAATTGTTTTTTTTTGGTTACAAAATTATTTATAGCACTTGACAATATTTCAGTATATTGAACGGAGAGATTCGCAGCTCTCCTTGATGTTACATTTACATTACTTGCGGCCAATTTACCCCCGCAAACATACACACACATACAAATATTTTCTCATATTCACTGTTCCATCGATCCAAATAAGTACTGAGTTACTGCCCCATCATATTTCTGTTAATTTTCACCCACAAAGAGATTAACACACGAAATACACTATTATATTTTGTCAATTTCTGGTTATCCAATCTTCATACTAGAGTAAAATTAAATTTTATTCCATTTCGCTTTTAAATTATTATTAACGCTTTCAACAATCGCTTTAGATAACTACTTGAACTCTAAAAATAAAATAAACATAAAGTACTGACAACAAATGTGTTTTCATAGACTATAATATACCTGGACCGCTTGCTTTAGTATTTCTGCTATATGATTACTTGAAACACTGATTTTCGGAATTCCAAATTCTAAATAAAGTAATTGCTATACAGGAAATAAAGTTATTGATATACAAGTTCCGTTCTATTTAATCGCTATGATTTTCTCAATGAAAAATTAAAATCGGAAGTTGTAACCTACAGAGAGGAAATATTTATAGATCAGTGTTGTGTGCGCACGGAAAAAGAACATAAGCTCTAAAAATAGAGCAGGAGGCCCATCTTATTATAGTCAATGATAATAAGATTAATAGGCCTACAAGTATTCATTTCAAGTCGAACAAAAAAACGATTTAATAAAACGGAACTTGTATGACAATTACTTTATTTAGAATCGGGAATTTCAAAAAAAGAAGAAAATGGCATAAAAAACTAAAGCAAGCGGTCCATGTATATTATGGTCTATGGTGTAATCACTACATTTGTATACTCTCAACACTTGCTTATTCACTACCATCGGTTACTCACTACATTTGTGTACTCACTACCCTTGTGCACTAAAGAAACAATTGTGTACTCACTACAATTGAGAAATCAATACAAACGGTTATGGCAATGGCATGTTGTGAATCTAAGATGGTATTTAATTTGTGCTATATTTAGTTTGTAATGTATTTAGTTTGTGATGTATATTATGTGCTGTACGAAGTATGGAATGTGTTTAGTATTTGATGTACGTGGGTTTGTGATGTATTTAATCTATGCTGTAAGTTAATTGTAATGTATTTAGTTTGTGCTGTATTTAGTTTAAGCTGTACGTAATTTGTGAGGTTTTTAGTATGTGTTGTACGTATTTTGAGACGTACGTAGTTTGCGATGCAATTAGTCTGTGCTGTACGTAGTTTGTGACTTAGGTAGTTTGTAATGTCGTTGTAATGTTTTTACCATTCCCACTAATACAGGTGTTCATATATCGTGTATCATTGCGTTATTAAATAATAACTGAATAAAATAATATTAAATTAATAATTAAAAATATCATCCACGTTTTTATTATTTTTTTCTTTGGACCTCAAGTGTGTAGTCGGCCCCCAAACTGTTTGATAGTTAATGCGGCACTCTTTTGGAGACCCCTGCAATAGTTTATAGTGTTAGTTTTGTATTAGTACTGTGGATTGTGTAATGGTTTGTATCGATGATTCAGAAACTTATCTTTCACTCTTTCATTTCATTCATTAAACCTCATTTATTAAACGGTGTGTTTCTTGGTGTGTACTAACAGTGTTACCATTTTAATCGATACTCGTTTAAAGATCTAGCACGTCACAACTGACAACAATTAATTGTGTACTCACTACACTTGTGTACTCACATCAATTGTGTATTCACAACAATTGTGTACTCACTACAATTGTGTACTCACTACACTTGTGTACTAACAACAATTGTGTACTAACAACAATTGTGTACTCACTACACTAGAGCACTCACTACAACTGTGTACTATCTACAATTGTGTACTCACTACAATTGTGTACTCACTACACTTGTGTACTAACAACAATTGTGTACTCACTACACTAGTGCACTCACTACAACTGTGTACTATTTACAATTGTGTACTCACATCAATTGTGTACTCACTACAATTGTGCACTCACTACACTTGTGTACTCACATCAATTGTGTACTCACAACAATTCTGTACTCAATACAATTGTGTACTCAATACTAGACTATGGCAATGACATGTTGTGAATCTACATGTTGTGATGTATTTAGTTTGTGGTGTATTTAGTTTATGCTGTACGTAGATTGTGATGTACTTAGTCTGTGCTGTACGTAGTTTGTCATGTATTTAGTTTGTGCTGTACGTAGTTTTTTATGTATTTAGTTTGTGTTGTACGTAGTTTTTCATGAATTGAGTTTGTGCTGTATGTAGTTTTTGATGTACTTAGTTTGTGTTGTAGGGCCTACGTACTTTGTAATGTATTTATTTTGTGTTTAACGTAGTTCGTAATGTATTTAGTTTGTGATGTACGTAGTTTGTGATGTATTTAGTTTCTAATGTGCATAGTCTAGGCCGTATTTAGCTTGTGACGTATTTAGTTTGTGCAGTACGTTTTTTTTTGTCATGTATTTAGTTTGTGATGTGTTTAGTCTGTGCTGTACGTAGTTTGTGATGTACGTAGTCTGTGTTGAACGTAGTTTGTGATTTTTAGTTTGTGCTGTACTTATTTGTACTGTATTTTGCTCGTGATGTTCATTAGTTGGTGATGTATTTAGTTTGTGCTATACGTAGTTTGTGATGTATTTATTTTGTGCGGAACGTAGTTTTTGATGTACTCACTTCTGACTAGTTCTATCATGCTGTCTGTATAATTTTTCAACCCTGTGAGTAGTTTTAATATATTATTTTTTTCATTGCTCCTCTGAAACATATATGTTGTTTTTCATGTAAATATTATATTATATTATCCTGCTACAGGTGCTCATGTCAGTGTTCAGAAACAACACTTGCTACCTGTCTCGAAGCTTGTTTATTGAAAAAAATATCGTTGAAAGTAAATTGGCATGTGTTTGTTCATTGGGTGAAGTGAACAATATTTTACATTGCACAGACATACCAAAAACAATACTCATAAACTCTAATTAAAATTTTACTTAAGCGCCACTATTATCTAGATGAGTCTCTCTCGCCGTGGTAATACTCGTGTAATTGCTATTGTACATATATGCTTGTTTTATTTTTGTTTTTTAATTCCTACTTGGGTCTATGCATAGACTTACCGACACACCGTTTAGTGAAAACGTCTCTATCCGAATCAAAGTATATGTTTGTAGAAGATGGAGAAAATAAACAAGCTAAACTGACATCATCGTACTCATATGCCCCACAGCCGTTGTTATTCAGACATATCATCCTACATTCCTAAAATAAAGAAACAAAAAGAAAACAATAATTTGATAGTTTGTGTTTCTTCTTAAACAAAGCATGAAAATCATGACAACAACAAGTTTTACGTGTTTTTTATTCCAAGCTAACACCAAAAGACGTCTTGTGAGATGTACATATTATCAAAGACTATTAAATAATAGACGTCTTGAACTATTTTTTCTGCTTTTTGATGATACGAATGACTGGATTTTGGAATTACCGATTTTTTTTTCTTTGCATTGTAGATTTCCGTTTTATTTAAATCGCTTAAATCGCTAGGATTTTTTCAATGACAAATTAAAATTAAAAACAAAGGTTGTTTACAACGGAAACCTTTAGTAGAAGTATGAGCGTAGAAGTCGGATAAAAAGAAAATATTATAAGCTCTAAAAATAGAGCAAGCCATCCATTTTATTATAGTATTTAATATTATCAAATAAAAAAAATAGTGCGTTTTGAGACATTAGACATGAGTAAATAATAAAATTCTAATCATCTCAGTTTCATGTTGTGAAATTTTCTTAGAGAAAAAAGGTTTAGTCTGGTCGAAAGGAACAAATTGACAAACAATAAAGCCAATTTACGTTTAGGGGCAATGTGGCGAGTCGCCTGGAAGAAGGGTAAACACTCTATCCTCTCTCTCCAACTTGGACCATTGTCTGGCAGGGGCAACCACCCCAGATGTCAGGGCGCAGTGCCTTAGATTGTCAATAAATAATATATCTTTGATCTCACCAAGGCGTGCACTTTATTTTGTCCCATATTGAATTGACTATTTCAACCGAGTAGGCCCCTTATTTTTCTTTTTTTTTTTAAAGTATTATTAAGTTTTAGAAAATTTCAAATAAATCTAATTGGTGTTTTGTTATATTAGTAACTTTTCAAAAGTTTAAATGGTATAAATTGTCACCAGTTCTAAATTTGCCAGCTCTCAGTCCCCATTATTGCAATTTAGGTCAGTTTTTTTTTTACTATGACTTCTCCTACTTTATACCAGAGACTATAATCATAAGGACCGCTTGCTCTATTTTTAGAGCATAAGACTCGTGTTTGACATGCGCGGGGATAGCTGTGTCAAGCTACACTTCCGTTGTGTCTATTAACAAGCAGTTTCAAGCATGAAAATATAGTCTGTCTATTATCAACCTTTATATTTGGTCTAGCAAATCTCCGCAAATATAACAAAACCTGTTCATTATGGCCGGTAACCATTGTGCAATAGTTGGATGCACATCATATTCTACACGAAAGAGAGGCCTGTCTTTTTTTTTAAATTACACGTCCTCAAAATGAAGAATGGGAAAACGCTCCTGTCGGTTCTGTTAACTGTCTGTTAACAGAGTTGATAAAGGTTTCAACAAAGTAAAGGCAAGGATATGTTCTAGACATTTTCAAGAAAAAATGTATATCGTTACCACTACAAATACAAGTGAAGGTTTTAAATTTGATATAAATTATAACTTATAATAGCCTAATAATAATATGAAAATAGGGGCCTATATTCTATATTCCTATATTAAAATATTATATTATACTATAGACTATAGACCTATAGACTATAGGGCCACTATAGGCCTATATATAGACTGTCACTATAGTATAGCCATAGCCTATACTATAGTAACTAGGCCTATGTGTTAAACTAATTTTGAAGTAATTTATTATGTTTAAATTTAAATATATGAGCCTACTATTATGTTTATTAAAATATGTATAATTATATAATTATATTTATTGGTTATTTTATATATAGGCCTAAGGTGTCTACTTCATTTTACAGGAATAGACCCTATAAGCCTAGTTACCTACTTATTAATTAAAATCCTTCGATCTGAATTATCCTTCCATTGCTCTGCTATCACATACTACCTCTACTCTCACACACCAGAGCTACATTGAAATCCTGACTACGCCACTGCTGGGGTGTAGTCGAAATAAAATTTAGATGTCCAGAAAAGGTATCATGCGACAACTTGTGGGATAAACCGGACAAAAACAGACGGCCTAGAAGACCGGAAACCGAAACCGGAATGAATCGGAAACGCCCTGAGATGAGATGCCCAATATCGAGCCAGCTGTAGAGGTGTGATTACGCCCTATACTCCAATGGGGACCCACAGGAATAAGTCGTCAGGTCTACAGTTAATTACATTGAATTAAAAAGGACTTCGTTTGATTCATTTCCTCTACTCCATTGCATATGCGTCGAGTTTAACCCTGTTGTTGGCATAGTAAGTTAAAGTACCCGTTGGACCACATTGACCCATAGGGCCGGTGAAGCAGCGTTCACCAGTTTAAGGCATATTAAGGGATTGTATTGCGAGCAAAAATCCTAGCCTTCACCATGACTTGAACCCTGGACCTTCGGTATGGAAGCCGTAGATATATTTGTATATATTTGTCGAGAGAGAGGGGGAGATGGGTATATGAATGCATGAAAAAACTGGTTGAGTGGGTGCCTGCATGGATGGATGGTTGAAGAGTTAGATAAATAAAGTCTAGAAAGACAACATTTTATCCTTCTTTTAAATATAATTGTTTATTGATAGATTATACTTACCGCTGCATCATTAATGTTCCCTAGGTCTGTTCGAATGTCATCCGGGATAGCGTAATTTTGGTTAAAAACAAAGTCACAAGTTGCTGTTAAAGAAAGAATGAAAAATCATTCAGACTCAAAATCATGTTTCATATTAACATTAAGTTGTTTTTTGCATTTTTTTAAGGAAACATAATATAACATTTTGTATTTACGAACATAATCATGTTGAAATGTATGATATCGTTTGTCAAGTTATGTTGATCAAGGACTCTGAGGTCTCAAACTACGTCTAATTTTTCTAATAATCCCGGACACAGAGCCGTGAATTAAGTCATTTGGTGATTAAAAATTTTGGAAAGAGACCTATTTATGTCACGATGTAATTTAAAGGCTACTGGTATAAGCTTGGGAATAATATTTAGACAAAGGGGTATTGGAAATTAACAGTCATTATCACATCGTTAGGCTAAAGGCAAGTTGTCTAAGGGGTTGCCCTCTTATTGTGCTGTGATTTCTAATTAATGTCAAATAATACTTATTTAATTGTTTAGTGCATGACTGATTTACGAAGATTATCCTGAAACTATTTACACTTATATGACAACAGACATTGATTAACTATAATCCAATGAATGCTGGCGCAATAAGTAGCTTGGTGACAGATCACTTTATCCCCAGTCAATTCATCCCCGTCACTTCATCCCCATCACTTCATTCTCGAGTCACTTCATCCCCAGTCACTTCATCCCCATTCACTTCATTCCCAGTCACTCCATCCCCAGTCTTTTCATCCCCAGACAAATCATCCCCGTCACTTCACCCCATCACTTCATCCTCGAGTCAATTCATCCCCAGTCACTTTCCCAAACAAGTCATCCCAGTCACTTCACCCCGTCACTTCATCCCCATTCATTTCATCCCCAGACAATTCATCCCAGTCACTTCATCCCCAGTCACTTTATCCCCGGTCACTTCATCCCCAGACAATTCATTCCCAGACAATTCATCTCAGTCACTTCACCCCGTCACTTCATCCCCAGCCATTTCATCGCCAGACAATTTCTCCCAGTCACTTCATCCCCAGTCACTTTATCCCAAGTCACTTCATCCTCAGTCACTTCATCTCCAGTCACTTCATCCTAGAGTCACTTCATCCTAGAGTCACTTCATCCCCAGTCACTTCATCCCCAGTAACTTCATCCACAGTCACTTCATTCCCAGTCACTTCATCCCCAGTCACTTCATCCCCAGTCACTTCATCCCCAGTCACTTCATCCCGAGTCACTTCATCCCCAGTCACTTCATCCCCAGTCACTTCATCCTCAGTCACTTCATCCCCAGTCACTTCATTCTCGAGTCACTTCATCCTCGAGTCACTTCATCCCCAGTCACTTCATCTCCAGTCACTTCATCACCAGTCAATTCATCCCCAGTCACTTCATCCCCAGTCACTTCATACCCAGTCACTTTATCCTCAGTCACTTCATCCCCAGTGCAGTCACTTTATCCTCAGTCACTTCATCCCCAGTCACTTCATCCCCGAGTCTTGTCCTCCTCGAGTCACTTCATCCTTGAGTCATTTCATCCCCAGTCACTTCATCCCCGTTACTTCATCCTCGAGTCACTTCATCCTCAATCACTTCATCCACAGTCACTTCATCCTCGAGTCACTTCAGCGCCAGTCACTTCATCCTCGAGTCACTTCATCCCCAGTCACTTTATCCTCGAGTCACTTCATCCCCAGTCACTTCAACCCAGTCACTTCATCCCCAGACACTTCATCCCCAGTCACTTCATCCCGATTCACTTCATCTCCAGTCACTTCATCCTCGAGTCACTTCATCCTCGTCACTTTATTCCCAGTCACTTCATACTCAGACAATTAAACTTAAAAATGCAATTTTACGTATAGAATTATTAAATCAGATCGAAATTTAACAAACACAAAAAGCAAATAGTTCCATATTCAGTTTTCTATTTTGTTATTAAGAGTTTTTAAGGTGAGTGTTTTTAAAGGAGTGTGACAGAAAAGCTAGAGATCGGAGATAGAGAGGACGATCCATTGACTCGTAGTGCTACACAATGTTGCATTTTAATCGTTAATCGTTAGTCACAAATTGTCGATCTGTATTGTCTGTCTAATTTAATTAACAACATTGTCGCTTCAAAGACATAGATCCATTGGACATCTTGAGTCTGAGTAAGAGTGGTGTCATATTTCTATCCACCGTCCTATTTATCCGACGTGCTTTTTATCATCAAAGCAAACCCGGCGCACGGCCCTATCAAAGAACGGTAGAGACGACCGCGATGTACCGGTACCACTGATGGCCAAATTAAATAAACCTTGTCAAGCAATCAAGCCAGGGGCAATACTGAGATAAACGACGAGGAAACTTTATCCCCTTGACCTTTTTATTTTCTTTTATCTTTAAACGTAGAAATCATCAATTGGAATATTACAGACTAATTAATGTACTGTTAATTAGTACAAAAGATCGTCACAGGAGGGGGCTCTTAAGTCTACCATAATACAACTGCTCAAGTTGTCAGCCATGCACTACATATTGCTTTTAAAAGGATTAAGTGTCTGGGGATTAGGTGTCTGGAGATGAAATGACTGGAGATGAGTGGCTCGAGGTTTAATTGACGGGAATGAAGTGAAAGGGATGAAGTGACTGGGAATGAAGAGAATGTGAACCAAGTAGCTTTTATTCACACCAAATCAATTGCATATAATAAGACTAATGTATTGTGCAGATAATTCAGTATAAGTAAGACGAAGAAACAAGTAATATTTTAATCAATCAATGATAATATGTTGCGGGGAGATTTGCTTATCACTTTTATTACTCAAAGCCTTTCATTAGCTCTCCACTTAATCAAGTTTAACCTAGTGTCATGTATATTGTTTTCCAAGTATTGGAACACACAATGTTTATTACCCCCCCCTCTCTTTTTTTGAGGGCGGGGCTTAGTCTTTCCGATTGCTTGACTTTTAGTACGAAGGCAAAAGATTCTAGGTAATGTTGGTATTCTTTGTTGACCTTAAATTCTCGGAGTGTCTGGGAATGGCTTATTATTTTCTGAATAGGGGAATTCCTATCGTTTTTGTTATGAGTTTTGTAATGATACCATTATTTTCACCCCTACTAGTAATAGGTCTGTCCCTTGCACCACTTTAACAGTATTTAATGATTTGTTTGCCTGAAAGGCAGTGAGTTTCGAGATAATTTCTTTTGGGGACGCTTGTGTTTGCACTATTTTATTCTAACTGTACATAATCTTAATATTGTATATATCATTGAACATATCACCTGAATTAAATTATCAACAACATTTACACTGAAGCTTCCTCATCAAGTTACTATTCTATTGTGTTGTTTACAACACTATAATATTTATTTACTACTCTAACGTCAAGGAAAGGAACTGTTAGAACGCAAATCCTGAGTTTGTGCCCAGAACCATAAGGAGAGTTCGTGTAATACTGAAACATAAAAAATAATAACTAAAGTCTACCCTAGGACCAACGAGAATTATAAACAATATCTACACGGCTCTGGCCACAAGGGGATTGTGGACGTAACACTAGCCTATAAGCCCTTTCATGAATGGAATAGTCTGATCCCAGAAATTCTATCAACGTTAGATAGCGAGAAATCATCTCCTTTTTAAGGAGTCCCCAAATTTAGTCCCCGCCCAGAAATCAAGCGATTGAATTTCAATACCTAATAAGGAGTACTCAACCAATACCGCGAGTTAGCGAGACACACACACAAGTGCGCTACTAATTTAGGCTTGATATGTCACAGGGTGAATGAGCAGGTATGTGAGTATAGATTTGCAGGTATCTGAGTATAGTAAAGCAGGTATGTGAGTTTGGATAAGCAGGTATGTGAGTTTGGATAAGCAGTATGTTAGTATAGATGTGCAGGAATGTGAGTATGGATGAGCATGTATGTGAGTATAGATGAGCAGGTATGTGAGTGTGGATAAACATATATGTGAGTGTAGATTTGCAGGTATCTGAGTATAGTTAAGCAGGTTTGTGAGTTTGGATAATCAGTATGTTAGTTGTTACGAATCTCGGTCATAAATGAATGACGTAGTAAGGCATTGACCTCTTAACAAGTGCGTATCAGAGTCCAAGGCGACCAAGATTTGACCTTTATGCCCTGAGGGCAGTTTAAATAAAATAATTCGTTCAAATCCCGTGGAAATTGAAGGATAATTCTGGATCGTAGTAGTTATAGAGAAGGAGGTTAAAATGCGTATTAAGACCCTGTAGAATCTTCGATGATAGTTTTCTTTGTTAAGTCCCGACCTCCTTAAAGTTAGTTCAGTTTAAACGTTTGTAGAGTGAAGTCGCTATATTAATACTTGTACATATAATGTAATTTTGTTGAAATACTTATGTTACCATCAGTTGATGAGATTTATTGATCGTTTATATTGAGTCTACAATTTAAATAAAATTGTTTATTCAACAACTGGAGTTGTTTGATCTATCATTGTTGAGAAAGGTGTTGAAGATAATTATCACGAATATAACTACATTACTGCATAGACCTGTCAGTCAAGGAACCCCTAGCTTGGGCTACAGATTAGCAGAATCTAGAGACTTCTAATAAAGATACAACTATATTCATTGAATCCGATTTAACGAGTCGTAATAATAGTCATCATCATAGAGGTACATAACAGTTTGGGGGCTCGTCCGGGATAGTTGTATAGTGAAGCATATATTCAAGTTGTGTTGTGTTGTGTGTTGGAGCAGTGACCTACTGAGCAAGCCTAAGAACGCTGAAATTATTCTTCCGATTGGAAAAACCTAAGTTGGAAATTTACACTTTATAAATCTCTTAACTAAAGAATGGAATTTATTGAAAATCCAGAAGAAGAAGTTTTGAAAACTTTATCAATAAAGAAGTTAAAAGAGATCGCTGAGATCTTAAAGATAGAAGTTACTGAGACTACACCATCGAGGACTGTGTTGACACAGCAGATAAAAGATGTGTTGATTGCGAGTGGCAAGTTGAAAGTAGAATCAAGCGCGGAGGGATATCAAGTTGAAGGTCAGACTATGTCTGAACAGTTGCGATTTCAGCTAGAAATGAAACGGATGGAGATAGAACAAAAACGTATTGAGCTTGAGATGGAAGATAAGAAAAGTCAAAGAGAAATAGAAAGTCAGGAAAGAGATAAGAAAAGTCAAAGAGAAACAGAAAGTCAGGAAAGAATAGAACTGGCGAAGATAGGAGCTACTAAAAAAGAATCTCATAGTGATGTAGAGATGGCCAGATGGAAAAAGCTAGTCCCTACCTACATTGCTAAAGAAAGTGAAATAGCTAATTTCTTCCAGACCTTTGAAATTTCTTGCAGAGATTTTAAGTTCCCAGAAGATAAATGGGGAATATTAGTCAGAACAGCTTTTACTCAGGGAAGGGCAAGAGATTGTGTTCTATTGTTAAAAGAGGAGCATTTAAATGATTATGAAATCATCAAAGATTCTGTACTGAAAGCGTACAACCAAATACCTGAAAGTTATCGGAAAAGGTTCCGCAAGTACACAATGTCCCCTTACCAAACACACTTAGACTTCCTTCGAGCAGAAGAAAAGCTAATGGATCAGTGGATAAAATCCAGAAATATCTCCACATTAAAAGAAATGAAAGATATCATTCTGTTAGAGGATTTTATTAACAAAGTGAGGCCGGATATAAGAATGTATTTATCCGAGCGTGACATCACTGACCCACATAAGGCTGCTGATTTAGCTGAACAGTATACACTGTGTCATAGAACAGCTGATGGAAAGAATTTTAATAGATCACAACGGCAAGGAGAAAACACACAAAAACAACATCGTGAAAAAGAGCATTTTGTGAAACAAAATGAGGTTAATAAAAAACCTGTCTACAAAAACGTCCAATGTACTTTTTGTAAGAGAACAGGACATAGCATCGAAGACTGTTGGAGTATAAGGAAAGAAAAAGGACCTAATAAAGTGGTAATGTGCGTCAGACATGCACAAATACAGAATGTACAAGGAAGCGAAAATACAAACGAACTGAATTCGAAGAAAGATTCTTCTAAACCAGAAACACTGAGGGTGGATTTGCCTGAGAGCAAAAGTCAGAAAGTAGAGAAATCTACAACTGAAGATAATGAGGATGAATATCCTGATTATAAATACAGAATGGCTACTATTGGATTAATTGTCCAAGTCCACAATACATTGTTAATGTCCTCTTGAGCTTGAGATGGAAGATAAGAAAAGTCAAAGAGAAATAGAAAGTCAGGAAAGAGATAAGAAAAGTCAAAGAGAAACAGAAAGTCAGGAAAGAATAGAACTGGCGAAGATAGGAGCTACTAAAAAAGAATCTCATAGTGATGTAGAGATGGCCAGATGGAAAAAGCTAGTCCCTACCTACATTGATAAAGAAAGTGAAATAGCTAATTTCTTCCAGACCTTTGAAATTTCTTGCAGAGATTTTAAGTTCCCAGAAGATAAATGGGGAATATTAGTCAGAACAGCTTTTACTCAGGGAAGGGCAAGAGATTGTGTTCTATTGTTAAAAGAGGAGCATTTAAATGATTATGAAATCATCAAAGATTCTGTACTGAAAGCGTACAACCAAATACCTGAAAGTTATCGGAAAAGGTTCCGTCAGTACACAATGTCCCCTTACCAAACACACTTAGACTTCCTTCGAGCAGAAGAAAAGCTAATGGATCAGTGGATAAAATCCAGAAATATCTCCACATTAAAAGAAATGAAAGATATCATTCTGTTAGAGGATTTTATTAACAAAGTGAGGCCGGATATAAGAATGTATTTATCCGAGCGTGACATCACTGACCCACATAAGGCTGCTGATTTAGCTGAACAGTATACACTGTGTCATAGAACAGCTGATGGAAATAATTTTAATAGATCACAACGGCAAGGAGAAAACACACAAAAACAACATCGTGAAAAATAGCATTTTGTGAAACAAAATGAGGTTAATAAAAAACCTGTCTACAAAAACGTCCAATGTACTTTTTGTAAGAGAACAGGACATAGCATCGAAGACTGTTGGAGTATAAGGAAAGAAAAAGAACCTAATAAAGTGGTAATGTGCGTCAGACATGCACAAATACAGAATGTACAAGGAAGCGAAAATACAAACGAACTGAATTCGAAGAAAGATTCTTCTAAACCAGAAACACTGAGGGTGGATTTGCCTGAGAGCAAAAGTCAGAAAGTAGAGAAATCTACAACTGAAGATAATGAGGATGAATATCCTGATTATAAATACAGAATGGCTACTATTGGATTAATTGTCCAAGTCCACAGAGACGAGAAAGTAGACCAAAGTATTTTTGACTCGAACAAGAGTCTGAAGTCATCGAAAGATGAAACAACACCCGAAAGTCATGGTCAAGGGAATAATAAAATTGACACAGAGACCCTGTGCAGTTTTCAACCGTTCATTAGTGAAGGTTGTGTGGCCTTACAAAAGGAAGGACCACTGAAGTCCGTAAACATATTACGAGACACAGGAGCATCATTAACACTGCTGCTTAAAGATGTATTACCATTGAATGATAATACATTGACAGGACAGACTGTCCTATTGAGAGGTTTTGAATGGAAAGAAGAAATACCTCTACATAGGATATACCTCGCATCTGACTTGGTGACAGGATATGTGACAGTTGGAGTAATATCAAAACTTCCTGTTGAGGGCATATCTAATATCCTAGCAAATGATTTGGCGAAAGGGAGGGTGAGACCTGAACTGATTGTGAAGGAAAATCCAGACCCTAGTCCTATTGTGGAGACAGGAAAAGAAAAAGAACTTTATCCTGTAGGTGATGTCATAAATGGTATGACACCACAGAAAAAGAAAGAAGAAATTATCTCACAAGAAAAGAAAAAGAAAGAAGAAATTCTCCCACGAGAGAAGAAAGAGGAAGAAGAAGTGGAACTTGATACTACTATTTTCTCCATGATTGAAGATTGTCCGAAAGGAAATCAACAATCAAAGAAGTCATCGCAAAATGAATTGATTGCTGAACAGAAAGTAGACCCAGAGTTGCTACAGCTGCATGAGAAAGATGTCGACGAGAAAGAAAATCCTACTACTGATGTCTATGAACAGATAGACAAAAGCATAAACAAACAACAATGCAAACCTGCAGTTGCCGGTACAGATGAAGATTGGAGGAGCATCACTGAAGAAACGAGTGCGGAGAGCTGGACCGAAACTATCAAAAGCTATGGGTTACCACAATCCATACCGACAGATCGAAGGACCAACTTCGCCCCGGAACTCTTCAATCCAGTCCTAAAGAACTTATGCCTGGAGCAGGAGATGTCAACTGAATCCTATCCGGAAAGTCGAGGAGCCTATGGACCAATCTTTGGACCCACTGTCCAAGGACCACTCAAACTACTTCAAGAGGAATGGCAGACCGAATTGGATCTCCTTGGGCTGAGCAAGTACCTAGATAAGTACATAAATGTTTTGTCTGACATAACTGTGTTTGTTAGAAAAAAACTGTACACTGCTCACATGCAGATGCCATTGTTGTGTGATGAAAGAAAGGCAAAAATATTATATCATTTGAAAATGATAAAGCCTTACCTTCTGAAAACAATTGGAATAAGCTTGATGTTGTTAACATTGTTACTCTTATTTGTAAAATTTATGCCTGGAGTACAGGATGAATTGAATGACAAATTCACTGATAGTTAGTTACCAAACTTACTATTTTAAAACTAAATCCCTTACTTGTGAAGAAAAAGGACTGAGTAAAAGTATTGTTAGAGTAAATATCATTATAGTGTGATATTTTTAAACAAACTTGTTAGGTTGAGCATTTAAGGGGGCAGGGTCACCCAGAACCGAGTACCAAATTTGTAAAAATTCCTGATAAAAAGCTAATAAAGATATATTCTTAAAAATTGGTGAGAATGTAGCCAAGATGATGTAGATAAGGAAAATTGTGGTTTAAATGATGTATGAAATAAGTAAAGAATAATTATTTTTTTTTTACAAAAAGGTACATTCGCTAAAATGCAAAAACGGACCGTACTGTCAAACTGATAAAAACAAAAATATTCAGTTCACAGCTTCAATACTTTTTACATATTTAAAATACATGTAGGGCTATGGCATGAACCACTCTCTTTTTACTGGTTCATCAGGTTTTATTTTTATACTGAACTGAAAAATTTGTTAAAATTGTGTAACACAAGAATTATACATACCCACATATCTAGACAAATATAATACACAGATAAATCATTTTGGTTCACGCTATAGGCCCTACCTCTGGGAGTGTGTGTACCAAATTTGAGCTAAATCTGACAATAATTGTGGAAAATAACTGGAAAACAGTTGAGACGTATGTCGTTTTTCGACAAACTTTATGCATAGTAAAAATTTTTTTTTATTACCTAATATCATTCAATACCTTATTCCTTGGTAAGGATGGCTCAATATTTTAGCTTATTTTTCACCAGCATCCAGTTTTCTTTGCCTTTACGTCTGACGAAGTGATTTTGATAGCCAAATGTGTCCGTAACTAAGCATTATTCGCACACGCAACATCAGCATCTTTAGAGAACATATGGCGTAATCTATCCCTAAGTATATTGCCATTACCCTCAGCCTAGTTATCAGACTGGTAGGCCTACAGCTATCATTGAATAATGTTACTGCCATTATCTAAGCAGTTTTAACAGGTTTTATTCCATAAATAACTATTCTCTTTTGGGCATTGGTTCCATATCGGTATTATGACAGTGACGACACGCCAAACGCAAAGCAATAAATTGAATTGTGTCACCCAGTATTCCTAAATCTTATTTTATATTACCTTCTCAGCTTCTGGAGTTGTAATATCAACATTGTCATTCTGAGCTGCTCTTTATCACATGCAGAAGATTTATTTTCAACATCTAATTAGTCTTCTGTAGCCTATTCTGACTTACTATTGTATGTTTTTGTCTAGTGGTATAAGTGGGCGTGTCCACTTGGCTACACCCTACCCTAGGCTCTAAGCCTCTAGTCTCTAGGCCTCTAGCTAGGCCTATCAAACTCAACTGTTAACATTTTATATTTGTTTCTCATCGTTTCCTTTTAATTTCTAAGCTGATTACAAATAAATATAAGTTTCTGTAGGCCTGGAAGCTTCATACCTTCGATCATTAGGCATTGTTTACGTAAAACCCATAAGTATTGATATTATAAACCACGCATAAGTTGTATACAAATGCTCATCGAAAAAAACATAACAACATTCAAACGGAAACGCCAAATGTAGGGAGTAGCTCATTATTTTAATTGTTTATAGGGAGCGGTAATTTTTTATTTAATTACGTTATTATTTGTTCGAGGGTTTCTCTCAGCAATATTTTTTTACATTTTTTGAGTGCTTGGGGGGCCATACCCACCCACTTTGGATGTCGATAACTCAAAAACTATTTGACTGTGTGAAAATTATTACATACTGTCTGAAAGAGAAACGATTGATGAATAAAATGACATATCACAATTTAACATATCTTAAAAAACGCTTTTTTCGAACATTTTGGGTGACCCTGCTGCCTTAAAATAATTGCTATAAGAGAAAAAGATCAGTTTTATCCGCAGAATTGGTTTCTAAATCAGAGGACATTATAAATGTGGACTGATTTTAAGATATGTTTGAGAATCTCTGGAAATGATAATTGAAACATTTGGCAGAGAGGATAATCTGATTGAAAAAGATGTAAATGGTTTTAAGAAAAGAGAATTTTTCTATCACTAAAGTATTGAGAAATGTTTTATGATTGTACTATGGAAATTATTTTATCAGGTACTGTTGTTGAAATATTGCACTGAGTCAGGATGCAAATTTCTTCTATGTGAATTTATTCATTTGTTATATTATCATTGAATGTATGATAATGTAGGGTAAAAATAGTTGCAGCAAGGCAGAACTATGACTAACAAGAATTCCAAGAATTGTATTATATATGATTTTTCACTTTTAGGATACTGTTACATGAAAAGCAGACCAGAAGGGAAACTAATGTAAAATAAAACTTATCCTTGTTTTGTATAAATTTAGGATGTACCACTGACTTGACACTGTAAACCAGAATGGTTGAGAATGTCATGGTTGAGAATTTATAATGTTGACACACCAATGTTCAACTAATGTATTATTAATTAAGGATTTCATGTCAAGATTGTAAAACTAATCTATTTTTTTCTGTATGAGTTAAAATAGATTGAATGAATTGTACTGACAAGCAAAAGATTGGGTAGACCTGAACACTGTGAGGAACAGGAGAACCTAGAATCTATGACTAATGAATAAAACCTTTGTGGAACATGGAAAAGAGCAATTGGATTCCAACCTTACCATAACTGAAAAGCTGGGAGATGGAACCATTCAGACCAGAAATTGTTTTGTAAAAATTGTTAAATTGATTTCTGTCTGAAAAAAATATAGTCTATGCTCTTTAAATTCTAATCTTTTATCTTTTGTACTTCAATAATATTGTATTTGAAATGTCTTTGATGTAATCTAAAGAAAATAAGTACTTACTGTGTAGTACTAAGATTGTATGAAGATAATATAATCTGCTTTGATTGATAGTTAATTAAGTAAATTAACCAAATTTGTTTCAAGTAAATCCATGTCTGCATGAAAGATAGAATGTTTCAATGTGAACTCTTTTAAAAAGAAAATAATGACGTCGAAAGGTCATGGTAAAATGAGAAATTGAAATATTTTTAATGATTTTGGCTATAAACTATTTTAATTCGTGAACAGACTATGTTTAATGTTCTCAAAATAATATAAATGAATTTGATTTTGAGATGATAGATGTTAAAGAATGCTCATTTAATACGATAACTATTTAATCGCGTAGCAATTTTATTTGACCTCGGCTGTGATGAGGAAAAAATTTGCATCGCGATGTCAATATTGTTAGAATCAATTGAGAATGAGAGGGTGAAAAAAGGAATAGAGAGAGAGAGTGCGGAATTGACCTACATTTTGGGTCGCGACACAGCCAGTTTGGTCTAATGAGTTAGTCAGCCTACCAGCATGTAAAAAAAAATACTGTCTACACTAGCAATAATTTTTGTAACGTGTAATTAGGTCAGGTCTAGTATGTGTTCTATCAGAGCGTTTGTTTTTTTTTCTCCTTATGAAAAAATAAGTCGTGTCTGAATAGACATTAAGTGATTTTTTCTTTTGTTGTATAATTACAAATTGTAAAAGATATTAGTTTATAATTAAATGGACGAGAGAGTTTTTATTGCAGTGGGATGTTCATGTAATAGAAATTATTAACTTGTATTATATTATATCTATTAAGAATGATTATGTATTTTTCTTGTATACAAGATTTAGATAAACAATTTAATTGTCCATTGTTTTGAATTAAAAATTGAATGATTGAATGACTGTAGTTAAGCCATTTGATAAGATGAACTTATAATGCATATATTATATGTTATTGTTATCAGTTCGATTGAATTATTGGGATAGCCAATTGAACTGTATTGTTTTCCCCGGAATATTTTCTTTTATAATTATTCCTTAAAATTAACATTTTTTTTGTATCGTAAAATGTAAAAGAAATAATTATAAAACTTTTAAGGGTGGTCGTGTTACGAATCTCGGTCATAAATGAATGACGTAGTAAGGCATTGACCTCTTAACAAGTGCGTATCAGAGTCCAAGGCGACCAAGGTTTGACCTTTATGCCCTGAGGGCAGTTTAAATAAAATAATTCGTTCAAATCCCGTGGAAATTGAAGGATAATTCTGGATCGTAGTAATTATAGAGAAGGAGGTTAAAATGCGTATTAAGACCCTGTAGAATCTTCGATGATAGTTTTCTTTGTTAAGTCCCGACCTCCTTAAAGTTAGTTCAGTTTAAACGTTTGTAGAGTGAAGTCGCTATATTAATACTTGTACATATAATGTAATTTTGTTGAAATACTTATGTTACCATCAGTTGATGAGATTTATTGATCGTTTATATTGAGTCTACAATTTAAATAAAATTGTTTATTCAACAACTGGAGTTGTTTGATCTATCATTGTTGAGAAAGGTGTTGAAGATAATTATCACGAATATAACTACATTACTGCATAGACCTGTCAGTCAAGGAACCCCTAGCTTGGGCTACAGATTAGCAGAATCTAGAGACTTCTAATAAAGATACAACTATATTCATTGAATCCGATTTAACGAGTCGTAATAATAGTCATCATCATAGAGGTACATAACATAGTATAGATGAGCAGGAATGTGATTTTAGATGAGCAGGTATATGAGTATAGATTTGCAGGTACGTTAGTTTGGCTGAGTAGGTATAATATTGTGGATGGACGGTATGTGAGTGTGGATTAGGTCATTTATTATGAAATGTCTAAAAATGCAGACAGTTAAAAAGGGAGATTTTGGTGGTGGATGGTTCCATCGTAAATAATGAGTAAAATATTTAGGTTCCCGTGAGCCATACCACCAACTTGTCAACTTTGTTCGTCTAAAATACTTACCTGAGGTCTCTAGGACAAAATAGGAAATAAAAAACACCACAGTCGTCAGCAGTAAGTTGCTAAAAGTCATGGCTGATTAAAATGCGGCCATTCAATTTCTCTGTTTGGCAACTCTGTATAAAAGTCCTGATCCGTAAGATGTTGTTAGCTGACGATGCTGCCCTCACTGCACACACAAAAGAAGAACTGCAAAGGTTGGTCAGTGCTTTGGCAGAAGCTTGCCGGGAGTTAGGACTAACAATCGTTCTGAACAAATCATGGGTCAGGACGTTACATCATCCCCAACATTAATATTGGCTGCCATACTGTTCAAGTTACTACATAATTCACTTACTTAGGTTCGAGCACTTCAGATCATGTGTCAATTCACAACGAGATAAGCTAGGGAATACGCAAGGCATCTGCTTCTATGGCTAGGCTATCCAAGCGTGTTAGGAAAAACTAAAAACTGACGAGGACCACCAAAATGGCATGCATTTTTAGTACATTACTTTACGGCAGTGAGAGCTGGTTAACCTATAAGCGCCAGGAACAACAGTTAAACATTTTCCACATGATATGTCTGCGCCAAATAATAGGCGTCACTTGAAAGGACGACATAGCCGACTTTGAGTTGTTGGCTCAAGCAAATATCCCAAGCATTTATTCCCTGGTATTCCAACGCAGATTGTGCTCTGAGGTTCATGTCAGCAGAATGCAAGACGGCAGCATCCCATAAGATATCCTGTATAAAAAACTGGAGAAAGGCACAAGTCCCATAGCGACCTCAAGTCTACAAATATCGACCTACAAACCTGGAAGCAGTCTGCAGTGGACCGTACAGCAAGGAGACCGGTCTTGCGTGCTGGTGTATCTGCTTCTGAGGCAAAGAGAGCAAAGGAATCTCTGGAGAAAAGAATGAGGAGAAAAGACGCAGAACCGTTAGATGGACTGACTGCTACTGACTATAGATGCCTCGGCTGTTCTAGGGCTTGCCACTCAAGACTGTTCAGCCACCACAGAACCTGCAAAAATGAGCCGGCCACACACCCAGTTGAATTTGAAGAGGGGCGTATCCATTTTGTCTCGAGACAGAAGGAGCCATTATTATTATATACATTTGCAGTTGTAAAAGTTTGTTCATATTGACACCTTTTTTATAAAAGTCAAAACATTATTTATTTATAACAAATTATATATTGCTCTTACATTGACAATAATATGAAATTTAAATCGTAGCCAGTGTGTATAACAAGAAATGAATTGCTATAAATGATTCAGTCCTTGGATAATAATATGTAAACATTCCAGTTATTTAGTACCTGCTGATGTTGTTGTTTGTGGATTTGCTGTCGAAGCCGTTGTAAAAGAAAATATTGTTCATAGTATTGCGATAAGTGTTATATATGCGGTATGTTTAGTTGAACTTGTAACTTGATTGTTAGTTTTATGTGTTGTTGACGTTGTAACTTTATTTGTAGTCGTAGGTGTTTTTGATATTTTAAGTTTAGTTTATTTTGTATGTGAATTCTCAGTGGTTGTTAATTTAGACTCACCTGTTGTTGAAGTTTTCGTTTCTGTAGACGTTGTTGTTGAAGGCGTGGTTTCTGTAGACTTTGTTGAAGGCGTCGTTTCTGTGGATGTTGTTGTTGATTCTTCAATTTAAAAAAAACGAAAAACATTTAATTAATTTTTCACTTAGTAACGAAAAAGATGACAATAAAATAAAATAGACCGAAAAAACAACTAAAAGTGTTTAATACATTAAAGTATAATTTTTTTTTTCTTTGGTTACAAAATTTTTTAGAGCACTTGACAATATTAAAGTATATTGAACGGAGAGATTCGCAGTTCTACTTTATGTTACATTTACATTACTTGCGGCCAATTTACCCCCGCACACATACACACACATACAAATATTTTCTCATATTCACTGTTCCATCGATCCAAATAAGTACTGAGATACTGCCCCATCATATTTCTGTTCATTTTCACCCACAAAGAGATTAACACACGAAATACACTATTATTTTTTGTCAATTTCTGGTTATCCATCCCTCGTACTAGAGTAAAGTTAAATTTTATTCCATTTTGCCCTTAAATTATTATTAACGCTTTCAACAATCGCTTTAGATAACTACTTGAACTCTAAAAATGAAATAAACATAAAGTACTGGCAACAAATGTGTAATCATAGACTATAATATACATGGACCGCTTGCTTTAGTATTTCTGCTATATGATTACTTGAAACACTGATTTTCGGAATTCCCAATTCTAAATAAAGTAATTGCTATACAGGAAATAAAGTTATTGATAAACAAGTTCCGTTCTATTTAATCGCTATGATTTTCTCAATGAAAAATTAAAATCGGAAGTTGTAGCCTACAGAGAGGAAATATTTATAGATCAGTGTTGTGTGCGCACGGAAAAAGAACATAAGCTCTAAAAATAGAGCAGGAGGCCCATCTTATTATAGTCAATGATAATAAGATTAATAGGCCTACAAGTATTCATTTCAAGTCGAACAAAAAAACGATTTAATAAAACGGAACTTGTATGACAATTACTTTATTTAGAATCGGGAATTTCTAAAAAAAGAAGAAAATGGCATAAAAAACTAAAGCAAGCGGTCCATGTATATTATGGTCTATGGTGTAATCACTACATTTGTATACTCTCAACACTTGCTTATTCACTACCATCGGTTACTCACTACATTTGTGTACTCACTACCCTTGTGCACTAAAGAAACAATTGTGTACTCACTACAATTGAGAAATCAATACAAACGGTTATGGCAATGGCATGTTGTGAATCTAAGATGGTATTTAATTTGTGCTATATTTAGTTTGTAATGTATTTAGTTTGTGATGTATATTATGTGCTGTACGAAGTATGGAATGTGTTTAGTATTTGATGTACGTGGGTTTGTGATGTATTTAATCTATGCTGTAAGTTAATTGTAATGTATTTAGTTTGTGCTGTATTTAGTTTAAGCTGTACGTAATTTGTGAGGTTTTTAGTATGTGATGTACGTATTTTGAGACGTACGTAGTTTGCGATGCATTTAGTCTGTGCTGTACGTAGTTTGTGACTTAGGTAGTTTGTAATGTCGTTGTAATGTTTTTACCATTCCCACTAATACAGGTGTTCATATATCGTATATCATTGTGTTATTAAATAATAACTGAATAAAATAATATTAAATTAATAATTAAAAATATCATCCACGTTTTTATTATTTTTTTCTCTGGACCTCAAGTGTGTAGTCGGCCCCCAAACTGTTTGATAGTTAATGCGGCACTCTTTTGGAGACCCCTGCAATAGTTTATAGTGTTAGTTTTGTATTAGTACTGTAAATTGTGTAATGGTTTGTATCGATGATTCAGAAACTTATCTTTCACTCTTTCATTTCATTCATTAAACCTCATTTATTAAACGGTGTGTTTCTTGGTGTGTACTAACAGTGTTACCATTTTAATCGATACTCGTTTAAAGATCTAGCACGTCACAACTGACAACAATTAATTGTGTACTCACTACACTTGTGTACTCACATCAATTGTGTATTCACAACAATTGTGTACTCACTACAATTGTGTACTCACTACACTTGTGTACTAACAACAATTGTGTACTCACTACACTAGTGCACTCACTACAACTGTGTACTATCTACAATTGTGTACTCACATCAATTGTGAACTCACTACAATTGTGCACTCACTACACTTGTGTACTCACATCAATTGTGTACTCACAACAATTGTGTACTCAATACAATTGTGTACTCAATACTAGACTATGGCAATGACATGTTGTGAATCTACATGTTGTGATGTATTTAGTTTGTGATGTATTTAGTTTATGCTGTACGTATATTGTGATGTACTTAGTCTGTGCTGTACGTAGTTTGTCATGTATTTAGTTTGTGCTGTACGTAGTTTTTTATGTATTTAGTTTGTGTTGTACGTAGTTTTTCATGAATTGAGTTTGTGTTGTATGTAGTTTTTGATGTACTTAGTTTGTGTTGTAGGGCCTACGTACTTTGTAATGTATTTATTTTGTGTTTAACGTAGTTCGTAATGTATTTAGTTTGCGATGTACGTAGTTTGTAATGTATTTAGTTTCTAATGTGCATAGTCTAGGCCGTATTTAGCTTGTGACGTATTTAGTTTGTGCAGTACGTTTTTTTTTTGTCATGTATTTAGTTTGTGATGTGTTTAGTCTGTGCTGTACGTAGTTTGTGATGTACGTAGTCTGTGTTGAACGTAGTTTGTGATTTTTACTTTGCGCTGTACGTATTTGTGCTGTATTTTGCTCGTGATGTTCATTAGTTGGTGATGTATTTAGTTTGTGCTATACGTAGTTTGTAATGTATTTATTTTGTGCTGAACGTAGTTTTTGATGTACTCACTTCTGACTAGTTCTATCATGCTGTCTGTAGAATTTTTCAACCCTGTGAGTAGTTTTAATATATTATTTTTTTCATTGCTCCTCTGAAACATATATGTTGTTTTTCATGTAAATATTATATTATATTATCCTGCTACAGGTGCTCATGTCAGTGTTCAGAAACAACACTTGCTACCTGTCTCGAAGCTTGTTTATTGAAAAAAATATCGTTGAAAGTAAATTGGCATGTGTTTGTTCATTGGGTGAAGTGAACAATATTTTACATTGCACAGACATACCAACAACCATACTCATAAACTCTAATTAAAATTTTACTTAAGCGCCACTATTATCTAGATGAGTCTCTCTCGCCGTGGTAATACTCTTGTAATTGCTTTTGTACATATATGCTTGTTTTATTTTTGTTTTTTAATTCCTACTTGGGTCTATGCATAGACTTACCGACACACCGTTTAGTGAAAACGTCTCTATCCGAATCAAAGTATATGTTTGTAGAAGATGGAGAAAATAAACAAGCTAAACTGACATCATCGTACTCATATGCCCCACAGCCGTTGTTATTCAGACATATCCTCCTACATTCCTAAAATAAAGAAACAAAAAGAAAACAATAATTTGATAGTTTGTGTTTCTTCTTAAACAAAGCATGAAAATCATGACAACAAAAAGTTTTACGTGTTTTTTATTCCAAGCTAACACCAAAAGACGTTTTGTGAGATGTACATATTATCAAAGACTATTAAATAATAGACGTCTTGAACTATTTTTTCTGCTTTTTGATGATCCGAATGACTGGATTTTGGAATTACCGATTTTTTTTTCTTTGCATTGTAGATTTCCGTTTTATTTAAATCGCTTAAATCGCTAGGATTTTTTAAATGAAAAATTAAAATTAAAAACAAAGGTTGTTTACAACGGAAACCTTTAGTAGAAGTATGAGCGTAGAAGTCGGATAAAAAGAAAATATTATAAGCTCTAAAAATAGAGCAAGCCATCCATTTTATTATAGTATTTAATATTATCAAATAAAAAAAATAGTGCGTTTTGAGACATTAGACATGAGTAAATAATAAAATTCTAATCATCTCAGTTTCATGTTGTGAAATTTTCTTAGAGAAAAAAGGTTTAGTCTGGTCGAAAGGAACAAATTGACAAACAATAAAGCAAATTTACGTTTAGGGGCAATGTGGCGAGTCGCCTGGAAGAAGGGTAAACACTCTATCCTCTCTCTCCAACTTGGACCATTGTCTGGCAGGGGCAACCACCCCAGATGTCAGGGCGCAGTGCCTTAGATTGTCAATAAATAATATATCTTTGATCTCACCGAGGCGTGCACTTTATTTTGTCCCATATTGAATTGACTATTTCAACCGAGTAGGCCCCTTATTTTTCTTTTTTTTTTAAAGTATTATTAAGTTTTAGAAAATTTCAAATAAATCTAATTGGTGTTTTGTTATATTAGTAACTTTTCAAAAGTTTAAATGGTATAAATTGTCACCAGTTCTAAATTTGCCAGCTCTCAGTCCCCATTATTGCAATTTAGGTCAGTTTTTTTTTACTATGACTTCTCCTACTTTATACCAGAGACTATAATCATAAGGACCGCTTGCTCTATTTTTAGAGTATAAGACTCGTGTTTGACATGCGCGGGGATAGCTGTGTCAAGCTACACTTCCGTTGTGTCTATTAACAAGCAGTTTCAAGCATGAAAATATAGTCTGTCTATTATCAACCTTTATATTTGGTCTAGCAAATCTCCGCAAATATAACAAAACCTGTTCATTATGGCCGGTAACCATTGTGCAATAGTTGGATGCACATCATATTCTACACGAAAGAGAGGCCTGTCTTTTTTTTAAAATTACACGTCCTCAAAATGAAGAATGGGAAAACGCTCCTGTCGGTTCTGTTAACTGTCTGTTAACAGAGTTGATAAAGGTTTCAACAAAGTAAAGGCAAGGATATGTTCTAGACATTTTCAAGAAAAAATGTATATCGTTACCACTACAAATACAAGTGAAGGTTTTAAATTTAATATAAATTATAACTTATAATAGCCTAATAATAATATGAAAATAGGGGCCTATATTCTATATTCCTATATTAAAATATTATATTATACTATAGACTATAGACCTATAGACTATAGGGCCACTATAGGCCTATATATAGACTGTCACTATAGTATAGCCATAGCCTATACTATAGTAACTAGGCCTATGTGTTAAACTAATTTTGAAGTAATTTATTATGCCTAAATTTAAATATATGAGCCTACTATTATGTTTATTAAAATATGTATAATTATATAATTATATTTATTGGTTATTTTATATATAGGCCTAAGGTGTCTACTTCATTTTACAGGAATAGACCCTATAAGCCTAGTTACCTACTTATTAATTAAAATCCTTCGATCTGAATTATCCTTCCATTGCTCTGCTATCACATACTACCTCTACTCTCACACACCAGAGCTACATTGAAATCCTGACTACGCCACTGCTGGGGTGTAGTCGAAATAAAATTTAGATGTCCAGAAAAGGTATCATGCGACAACTTGTGGGATAAACCGGACAAAAACAGACGGCCTAGAAGACCGGAAACCGAAACCGGAATGAATTGGAAACGCCCTAAGATGAGATGCCAAATATCGAGCCAGCTGTAGAGGTGTGATTACGCCCTATACTCCAATGGGGACCCACAGGAATAAGTCGTCAGGTCTACAGTTAATTACATTGAATTAAAAAGGACTTCGTTTGATTCATTTCCTCTACTCCATTGCATATGCGTCGAGTTTAACCCTGTTGTTGGCATAGTAAGTTAAAGTACCCGTTGGACCACATTGACCCATAGGGCCGGTGAAGCAGCGTTCACCAGTTTAAGGCATATTAAGGGATTGTATTGCGAGCAAAAATCCTAGCCTTCACCATGACTTGAACCCTGTACCTTCGGTATGGAAGCCGTAGATATATTTGTATATATTTGTCGAGAGAGAGGGGGAGATGGGTATATGAATGCATGAAAAAACTGGTTGAGTGCATGGATGGATGGTTGAAGAGTTAGATAAATAAAGTCTAGAAAGACAACATTTTATCCTTCTTTTAAATATAATTGTTTATTGATAGATTATACTTACCGCTGCATCATTAATGTTCCCTAGGTCTGTTCGAATGTCATCCGGGATAGCGTAATTTTGGTTAAAAACAAAGTCACAAGTTGCTGTTAAAGAAAGAATAAAAAATCATTCAGACTCAAAATCATGTTTCATATTAACATTAAGTTGCTTTTTGCATTTTTTTAAGGAAACATAATATAACATTTTGTATTTACGAACATAATCATGTTGAAATGTATGATATCGTTTGTCAAGTTATGTTGATCAAGGACTCTGAGGTCTCAAACTACGTCTAATTTTTCTAATAATCCCGGACACAGAGCCGTGAATTAAGTCATTTGGTGATTAAAAATTTTGGAAAGAGACCTATTTATGTCACGATGTAATTTAAAGGCTACTGGTATAGGCTTGGGAATAATATTTAGACAAAGGGGTATTGGAAATTATCAGTCATTATCACATCGTTAGGCTAAAGGCAAGTTGTCTAAAGGGTTGCCCTCTTATTGTGCTGTGATTTCTAATTAATGTCAAATAATACATATTTAATTGTTTAGTGCATGACTGATTTACGAAGATTATCCTGAAACTATTTACACTTATATGACAACAGACATTGATTAACTATAATGCAATGAATGCTGGCGCAATAAGTAGCTTGGTGACAGATCACTTTATCCCCAGTCAATTCATCCCCGTCACTTCATCCCATTCACTTCATTCTCGAGTCACTTCATCCCCAGTCACTTCATCCCCATTCACTTCATTCCCAGTCACTCCATCCCCAGTCACTTCATCCCCAGACAAATCATCCCCGTCACTTCACCCCATCACTTCATCCTCGAGTCAATTCATCCCCAGTCACTTTCCCAAACAAGTCATCCCAGTCACTTCACCCCGTCACTTCATCCCCATTCATTTCATCCCCAGACAATTCATCCCAGTCACTTCATCCCCAGTCACTTTATCCCTGGTCACTTCATCCCCAGACAATTCATTCCCAGACAATTCATCTCAGTCACTTCACCCCGTCACTTTATCCCCAGCCATTTCATCCCCAGTCACTTTATCCCAAGTCACTTCAACCTCAGTCACTTCATCTCCAGTCACTTCATCCTAGAGTCACTTCATCCTAGAGTCACTTCATCCCCAGTCACTTCATCTCCAGTAACTTCATCCAAGGTCACTTCATTCCCAGTCACTTCATCCCCAGTCACTTCATCCCCAGTCACTTCATCCCCAGTCACTTCATCCCGAGTCACTTCATCCCCAGTCACTTCATCCCCAGTCACTTCATCCTCAGTCACTTTATCCTCAGTCACTTCATCCCCAGTGCAGTCACTTTATCCTCAGTCACTTCATCCCCAGTCACTTCATCCTCGAGTCACGTCCTCCTCGAGACACTTCATCCTTGAGTCATTTCATCCCCAGTCAACTCATCCCCGTTACTTCATCCTCGAGTCACTTCATCCTCAGTCACTTCATCCCCAATCACTTCATCCACAGTCACTTCATCCTCGAGTCACTTCAGCGCCAGTCACCTCATCCTCGAGTCACTTCATCCCCAGTCACTTTATCCTCGAGTCACTTCATCCCCAGTCACTTCAACCCAGTCACTTCATCCCCAGACACTTCATCCCCAGTCACTTCATTCCCATTCACTTCATCTCCAGTCACTTCATCCTCGAGTCACTTCATCCCCAGTCACTTTTTCCTCGAGTCACTTCATCCCCAGTCACTTCAACCCAGTCACTTCATCCCCAGACACTTCATCCCCAGTCACTTCATCCCCATTCACTTCATCTCCAGTCATTTCATCCTCGAGTCACTTCATCCTCGTCACTTTATTCCCAGTCACTTCATACTCAGACAATTAAACCTAAAAATGCAATTTTACGTATAGAATTATTAAATCAGATCGAAATTTAACAAACACAAAAAGCAAATAGTTCCATATTCAGTTTTCTATTTTGTTATTAAGAGTTTTTAAGGTGAGTGTTTTTAAAGGAGTGTGACAGAAAAGCTAGAGATCGGAGATAGAGAGGACGATCCATTGACTCGTAGTGCTACACAATGTTGCATTTTAATCGTTAATCGTTAGTCACAAATTGTCGATCTGTATTGTCTGTCTAATTTAATTAACAACATTGTCGCTTCAAAGACATAGATCCATTGGACATCTTGAGTCTGAGTAAGAGTGGTGTCCTATTTCTATCCACCGTCCTATTTATCCGACGTGCTTTTTATCATCAAAGCAAACCCGGCGCACGGCCGTATCAAAGAACGGTAAAGACGACCGCGATGTACCGGTACCACTGATGGCCAAATTAAATAAACCTTGTCAAGCAATCAAGCCAGGGGCAATACTGAGATAAACGACGAGGAAACTTTATCCCCTTGACCTTTTTATTTTCTTTTATCTTTAAACGTAGAAATCATCAATTGGAATATTACAGACTAATTAATGTACTGTTAATTAGTACAAAAGATCGTCACAGGAGGGGGCTCTTAAGTCTACCATAATACAACTGCTCAAGTTGTCAGCCATGCACTACATATTGCTTTTAAAAGGATTAAGTGTCTGGGGATTAGGTGTCTGGAGATGAAATGACTGGAGATGAGTGGCTCGAGGTTTAATTGACGGGAATGAAGTGAAAGGGATGAAGTGACTGGGAATGAAGAGAATGTGAACCAAGTAGCTTTTATTCACACCAAATCAATTGCATATAATAAGACTAATGTATTGTGCAGATAATTCAGTATAAGTAAGACGAAGAAACAAGTAATATTTTAATCAATCAATAATAATATGTTGCGGGGAGATTTGCTTATCACTTTTATTACTCATCGCCTTTCATTAGCTCTCCACTTAATCAAGTTTAACCTAGTGTCATGTATATTGTTTTCCAAGTATTGGAACACACAATGTTTATTACCCCCCCCTCTCTTTTTTTTAGGGCGGGGCTTAGTTTTTCCGATTGCTTGACTTTTAGTACGAAGGCTAAAGATTCTAGGTAATGTTGGTATTCTTTGTTGACTTTAAATTCTCGGAGTGTCTGGGAATGGCTTATTATTTTCTGAATAGGGGAATTCCTATCGTTTTTGTTATGAGTTTTGTAATGATACCATTATTTTCACCCCTACTAGTAATAGGTCTGTCCCTTGCACCACTTTAACAGTATTTAATGATTTGTTTGCCTGAAAGGCAGTGAGTTTCGAGATAATTTCTTTTGGGGACGCTTGTGTTTGCACTATTTTAATCTAACTGTACATAATCTTAATATTGTATACATCATTGAACATATCACCTGAATTAAATTATCAACAACATTTACACTGAAGCTTCCTCGTCAAGTTACTATTCTATTGTGTTGTTTACAACACTATAATATTTATTTACTACTCTAACGTCAAGGAAAGGAACTGTTAGAACGCAAATCCTGAGTTTGTGCCCAGAACCATAAGGAGAGTTCGTGTAATACTGAAACATAAAAAAATAATAACTAATGTCTACCCTAGGACCAAAGAGAATTATAAACAATATCTACACGGCTCTAACCACAAGGGGATTGTGGACGTAACACTAGCCTATAAGCCCTTTCATGAATGGGATAGTCTGATCCCAGAAATTCTATCAACGTTAGATAGCGAGAAATCATCTCCTTTTTAAGGAGTCCCCAAATTTAGTCCCCGCATAGAAATCAAGCGATTGAATTTCAATACCTAATAAGGAGTACTCAACCAATACCGCGAGTTAGCGAGACACACACACAAGTGCGCTACTAATTTAGGCTTGATATGTCACAGGGTGAATGAGCAGGTATGTGAGTATAGATTTGCAGGTATCTGAGTATAGTAAAGCAGGTATGTGAGTTTGGATAAGCAGTATATTAGTATAGATGTGCAGGAATGTTAGTATGGATGAGCATGTATGTGAGTATAGATGAGCAGGTATGTGAGTGTGGATAAACATATATGTGAGTGTAGATTTGCAGGTATCTGAGTATAGTTAAGCAGGTTTGTGAGTTTGGATAATCAGTATGTTAGTATAGATGAGCAGGAATGTGATTTTAGATGAGCAGGTATATGAGTATAGATTTGCAGGTACGTTAGTTTGGCTGAGTAGGTATAATATTTTGGATGGACGGTATGTGAGTGTGGATTAGGTCATTTTGTATGAAATGTCTAAAAATGCAGACAGTTAAAAAGGGAGATTTCGGTGGTGGATGGTTCCATCGTAAATAATGAGTAAAATATTTAGGTTCCCGTGAGCCATACCACCAACTTGTCAACTTTGTTCGTCTAAAATACTTACCTGAGGTCTCTAGGACAAAAGAGGAAATAAAAAACACCACAGTCGTCAGCAGTAAGTTGCTAAAAGTCATGGCTGATTAAAATGCGGCCATTCACTTTCTCTGTTTGGCAACTCTGTATAAAAGTCCTGATCCGTAAGATGTTGTTAGCTGACGATGCTGCCCTCATTGCACACACAAAAGAAGAACTGCAAAGGTTGGTCAGTGCTTTGTCAGAAGCTTGCCGGGAGTTAGGACTAACAATCGTTCTGAACAAATCATGGGTCAGGACGTTACATCATCCCCAACATTAATATTGGCTGCCATACTGTTCAAGTTACTACAGAATTCACTTACTTAGGTTCGAGCACTTCAGATCATGTGTCAATTCACAATGAGATAAGCTAGGGAATACGCAAGGCATCTGCTTCTATGGCTAGGCTATCCAAGCGTGTTAGGAAAAACTAAAAACTGACGAGGACCACCAAAATTGCATGCATTTTTAGTACATTACTTTACGGCAGTGAGAGCTGGTAAACCTATAAGCGCCAGGAACAACAGTTAAACATTTTCCACATGATATGTCTGCGCCAAATATTAGGCGTCACTTGAAAGGACGACATAGCCGACTTTGAGATAATGGCTCAAGCAAATATCCCAAGCATTTACTCCCTGGTATTCCAACGCAGATTGTGCTCTGAGGTTCATGTCAGCAGAATGCAAGACGGCAGCATCCCATAAGATATCCTGTATAAAAAACTGGAGAATGGCACAAGTCCCATAGCGACCTCAAGTCTACAAATATCGACCTACAAACCTGGAAGCAGTCTGCGGTGGACCGTACAGCAAGGAGACCGGTCTTGCATGCTGGTGTATCTGCTTCTGAGGCAAAGAGAGCAAAGGAATCTCTGGAGAAAAGAATGAGGAGAAAAGACGCAGAACCGTTAGATGGACTGACTGCTACTGACTATAGATTCCTCGGCTGTTCTAGGGCTTGCCACTCAAGACTGTTCAGCCACCGCAGAACCTGCAAAAATGAGCCGGCCACACACCCAGTTGAATTTGAAGAGGGGCGTATCCATTTTGTCTCGAGACAGAAGGAGCCATTATTATTATATACATTTGCAGTTGTAAAAGTTTGTTCATATTGACACCTTTTTTATAAAAGTCAAAACATTATTTATTTATAACAAATTATATATTGCTCTGACATTGACAATAATATGAAATTTAAATGGTAGCCAGTGTGTATAACAAGAAATGAATTGCTATAAATGATTCAGTCCTTGGATAATATGTAAACATTCCAGTTATTTAGTACATGCTGATGTTGTTGTTTGTGGATTTGCTGTCGAAGCCGTTGTAAAAGAAAATATTGTTCATAGTATTGCGATAAGTGTTATATATGCGGTATGTTTAGTTGAACTTGTAACTTGATTGTTAGTTTTATGTGTTGTTGACGTTGTAACTTTATTTGTAGTCGTAGGTGTTTTTGATATTTTAAGTTTAGTTTATTTTGTATGTGAATTCTCAGTGGTTGTTAATTTAGACTCACCTGTTGTTGAAGTTGTCGTTTCTGTAGACGTTGTTGTTGAAGGCGTGGTTTCTGTAGACTTTGTTGAAGGCGTCGTTTCTGTGGATGTTGTTGTTGATTCTTCAATTTAAAAAAACGAAAAACATTTAATTAATTTTTCACTTAGTAACGAAAAAGATGACAATAAAATAAAATAGACCGAAAAAACAACTAAAAGTGTTTAATACATTAAAGTATAATTTTTTTTTTCTTTGGTTACAAAATTTTTTAGAGCACTTGACAATATTAAAGTATATTGAACGGAGAGATTCGCAGTTCTACTTTATGTTACATTTACATTACTTGCGGCCAATTTACCCCCGCACACATACACACACATACAAATATTTTCTCATATTCACTGTTCCATCGATCCAAATAAGTACTGAGATACTGCCCCATCATATTTCTGTTCATTTTCACTCACAAAGAGATTAACACACGAAATACACTATTATTTTTTGTCAATTTCTGGTTATCCATCCCTCGTACTAGAGTAAAGTTAAATTTTATTCCATTTTGCCCTTAAATTATTATTAACGCTTTCAACAATCGCTTTAGATAACTACTTGAACTCTAAAAATGAAATAAACATAAAGTACTGGCAACAAATGTGTAATCATAGACTATAATATACATGGACCGCTTGCTTTAGTATTTCTGCTATATGATTACTTGAAACACTGATTTTCGGAATTCCCAATTCTAAATAAAGTAATTGCTATACAGGAAATAAAGTTATTGATATACAAGTTCCGTTCTATTTAATCGCTATGATTTTCTCAATGAAAAATTAAAATCGGAAGTTGTAGCCTACAGAGAGGAAATATTTATAGATCAGTGTTGTGTGCGCACGGAAAAAGAACATAAGCTCTAAAAATAGAGCAGCAAGAGGCCCATCTTATTATAGTCAATGATAATAAGATTAATAGGCCTACAAGTATTCATTTCAAGTCGAACAAAAAAACGATTTAATAAAACGGAACTTGTATGACAATTACTTTATTTAGAATCGGGAATTTCAAAAAAAGAAGCAAATGGCATAAAAAACTAAAGCAAGCGGTCCATGTATATTATGGTCTATGGTGTAATCACTACATTTGTATACTCTCAACACTTGCTTATTCACTACCATCGGTTACTCACTACATTTGTGTACTCACTACCCTTGTGCACTAAAGAAACAATTGTGTACTAACTACAATTGAGAAATCAATACAAACGGTTATGGCAATGGCATGTTGTGAATCGAAGATGGTATTTAATTTGTGCTATATTTAGTTTGTAATGTATTTAGTTTGTGATGTATATTATGTGCTGTACGAAGTATGGAATGTGTTTAGTATTTGATGTACGTGGGTTTGTGATGTATTTAATCTATGCTGTAAGTTAATTGTAATGTATTTAGTTTGTGCTGTATTTAGTTTAAGCTGTACGTAATTTGTGAGGTTTTTAGTATGTGTTGTACGTATTTTGAGACGTACGTAGTTTGCGATGCAATTAGTCTGTGCTGTACGTAGTTTGTGACTTAGGTAGTTTGTAATGTCGTTGTAATGTTTTTACCATTCCCACTAATACAGGTGTTCATATATCGTGTATCATTGTGTTATTAAATAATAACTGAATAAAATAATATTAAATTAATAATTAAAAATATCATCCACGTTTTTATTATTTTTTTCTTTGGACCTCAAGTGTGTAGTCGGCCCCCAAACTGTTTGATAGTTAATGCGGCACTCTTTTGGAGACCCCTGCAATAGTTTATAGTGTTAGTTTTGTATTAGTACTGTGGATTGTGTAATGGTTTGTATCGATGATTCAGAAACTTATCTTTCACTCTTTCATTTCATTCATTAAACCTCATTTATTAAACGGTGTGTTTCTTGGTGTGTACTAACAGTGTTACCATTTTAATCGATACTCGTTTAAAGATCTAGCACGTCACAACTGACAACAATTAATTGTGTACTCACTACACTTGTGTACTCACATCAATTGTGTATTCACAACAATTGTGTACTCACTACAATTGTGTACTCACTACACTTGTGTACTAACAACAATTGTGTACTAACAACAATTTTGTACTCACTACACTAGTGCACTCACTACAACTGTGTACTATCTACAATTGTGTACTCACATCAATTGTGTACTCACTACAATTGTGCACTCACTACACTTGTGTACTCACATCAATTGTGTACTCACAACAATTGTGTACTCACAACAATTGTGTACTCAATACAATTGTGTACTCAATACTAGACTATGGCAATGACATGTTGTGAATCTACATGTTGTGATGTATTTAGTTTGTGATGTATTTAGTTTATGCTGTACGTATATTGTGATGTACTTAGTCTGTGCTGTACGTAGTTTGTCATGTATTTAGTTTGTGCTGTACGTAGTTTTTTATGTATTTAGTTTGTGTTGTACGTAGTTTTTCATGAATTGAGTTTGTGCTGTATGTAGTTTTTGATGTACTTAGTTTGTGTTGTAGGGCCTACGTACTTTGTAATGTATTTATTTTGTGTTTAACGTAGTTCGTAATGTATTTAGTTTGTGATGTACGTAGTTTGTGATGTACTCACTTCTGACTAGTTCTATCATGCTGTCTGTAGAATTTTTCAACCCTGTGAGTAGTTTTAATATATTATTTTTTTCATTGCTCCTCTGAAACATATATGTTGTTTTTCATGTAAATATTATATTATATTATCCTGCTACAGGTGCTCATGTCAGTGTTCAGAAACAACACTTGCTACCTGTCTCGAAGCTTGTTTATTGAAAAAAATATCGTTGAAAGTAAATTGGCATGTGTTTGTTCATTGGGTGAAGTGAACAATATTTTACATTGCACAGACATACCAACAACCATACTCATAAACTCTAATTAAAATTTTACTTAAGCGCCACTATTATCTAGATGAGTCTCTCTCGCCGTGGTAATACTCTTGTAATTGCTATTGTACATATATGCTTGTTTTATTTTTGTTTTTTAATTCCTACTTGGGTCTATGCATAGACTTACCGACACACCGTTTAGTGAAAACGTCTCTATCCGAATCAAAGTATATGTTTGTAGAAGATGGAGAAAATAAACAAGCTAAACTGACATCATCGTACTCATATGCCCCACAGCCGTTGTTATTCAGACATATCCTCCTACATTCCTAAAATAAAGAAACAAAAAGAAAACAATAATTTGATAGTTTGTGTTTCTTCTTAAACAAAGCATGAAAATCATGACAACAAAAAGTTTTACGTGTTTTTTATTCCAAGCTAACACCAAAAGACGTCTTGTGAGATGTACATATTATCAAAGACTATTAAATAATAGACGTCTTGAACTATTTTTTTTGCTTTTTGATGATCCGAATGACTGGATTTTGGAATTACCGATTTTTTTTTTCTTTGCATTGTAGATTTCCGTTTTATTTAAATCGCTTAAATCGCTAGGATTTTTTAAATGAAAAATTAAAATTAAAAACAAAGGTTGTTTACAACGGAAACCTTTAGTAGAAGTATGAGCGTAGAAGTCGAATTAAAAGAAAATATTATAAGCTCTAAAAATAGAGCAAGCCATCCATTTTATTATAGTATTTAATATTATCAAATAAAAAAAATAGTGCGTTTTGAGACATTAGACATGAGTAAATAATAAAATTCTAATCATCTCAGTTTCATGTTGTGAAATTTTCTTAGAGAAAAAAGGTTTAGTCTGGTCGAAAGGAACAAATTGACAAACAATAAAGCAAATTTACGTTTAGGGGCAATGTGGCGAGTCGCCTGGAAGAAGGGTAAACACTCTATCCTCTCTCTCCAACTTGGACCATTGTCTGGCAGGGGCAACCACCCCAGATGTCAGGGCGCAGTGCCTTAGATTGTCAATAAATAATATATCTTTGATCTCACCGAGGCGTGCACTTTATTTTGTCCCATATTGAATTGACTATTTCAACCGAGTAGGCCCCTTATTTTTCTTTTTTTTTTTTTAAGTATTATTAAGTTTTAGAAAATTTCAAATAAATCTAATTGGTGTTTTGTTATATTAGTAACTTTTCAAAAGTTTAAATGGTATAAATTGTCACCAGTTCTAAATTTGCCAGCTCTCAGTCCCCATTATTGCAATTTAGGTCAGTTTTTTTTTACTATGACTACTCCTACTTTATACCAGAGACTATAATCATAAGGACCGCTTGCTCTATTTTTAGAGCATAAGACTCGTGTTTGACATGCGCGGGGATAGCTGTGTCAAGCTACACTTCCGTTGTGTCTATTAACAAGCAGTTTCAAGCATGAAAATATAGTCTGTCTATTATCAACCTTTATATTTGGTCTAGCAAATCTCCGCAAATATAACAAAACCTGTTCATTATGGCCGGTAACCATTGTGCAATAGTTGGATGCACATCATATTCTACACGAAAGAGAGGCCTGTCTTTTTTTTTAAATTACACGTCCTCAAAATGAAGAATGGGAAAACGCTCCTGTCGGTTCTGTTAACTGTCTGTTAACAGAGTTGATAAAGGTTTCAACAAAGTAAAGGCAAGGATATGTTCTAGACATTTTCAAGAAAAAATGTATATCGTTACCACTACAAATACAAGTGAAGGTTTTAAATTTGATATAAATTATAACTTATAATAGACTAATAATAATATGAAATTAGGGGCCTATATTCTATATTCCTATATTAAAATATTATATTATACTATAGACTATAGACCTATAGACTATAGGGCCACTATAGGCCTATATATAGACTGTCACTATAGTATAGCCATAGCCTATACTATAGTAACTAGGCCTATGTGTAAAATAATTTTGAAGTAATTTATTATGCCTAAATTTAAATATATGAGCCTACTATTATGTTTATTAAAATATGTATAATTATATAATTATATTTATTGGTTATTTTATATATAGGCCTAAGGTGTCTACTTCATTTTACAGGAATAGACCCTATAAGCATAGTTACCTACTTATTAATTAAAATCCTTCGATCTGAATTATCCTTCCATTGCTCTGCTATCACATACTACCTCTACTCTCACACACCAGAGCTACATTGAAATCCTGACTACGCCACTGCTGGGGTGTAGTCTAAATAAAATTTAGATGTCCAGAAAAGGTATCATGCGACAACTTGTGGGATAAACCGGACAAAAACAGACGGCCTAGAAGACCGGAAACCGAAACCGGAATGAATTGGAAACGCCCAGATGAGATGCCCAATATCGAGCCAGCTGTAGAGGTGTGATTACGCCCTATACTCCAATGGGGACCCACAGGAATAAGTCGTCAGGTCTACAGTTAATTACATTGAATTAAAAAGGACTTCGTTTGATTCATTTCCTCTACTCCATTGCATATGCGTCGAGTTTAACCCTGTTGTTGGCATAGTAAGTTAAAGTACCCGTTGGACCACATTGACCCATAGGGCCGGTGAAGCAGCGTTCACCAGTTTAAGGCATATTAAGGGATTGTATTGCGAGCAAAAATCCTAGCCTTCACCATGACTTGAACCCTGGACCTTCGGTATGGAAGCCGTAGATATATTTGTATATATTTGTCGAGAGAGAGTGGGAGATGGGTATATGAATGCATGAAAAAACTGGTTGAGTGGGTGCCTGCATGGATGGATGGTTGAAGAGTTAGATAAATAAAGTCTAGAAAGACAACATTTTATCCTTCTTTTAAATATAATTGTTTATTGATAGATTATACTTACCGCTGCATCATTAATGTTCCCTAGGTCTGTTCGAATGTCATCCGGGATAGCGTAATTTTGGTTAAAAACAAAGTCACAAGTTGCTGTTAAAGAAAGAATGAAAAATCATTCAGACTCAAAATCATGTTTCATATTAACATTAAGTTGCTTTTTGCATTTTTTTAAGGAAACATAATATAACATTTTGTATTTACGAACATAATCATGTTGAAATGTATGATATCGTTTGTCAAGTTATGTTGATCAAGGACTCTGAGGTCTCAAACTACGTCTAATTTTTCTAATAATCCCGGACACAGAGCCCTGAATTAAGTCATTTGGTGATTAAAAATTTTGGAAAGAGACCTATTTATGTCACGATGTAATTTAAAGGCTACTGGTATAGGCTTGGGAATAATATTTAGACAAAGGGGTATTGGAAATTAACAGTCATTATCACATCGTTAGGCTAAAGGCAAGTTGTCTAAGGGGTTGCCCTCTTATTGTGCTGTGATTTCTAATTAATGTCAAATAATACTTATTTAATTGTTTAGTGCTGTAACCCGGTAGTTGTGGATTCAACTCGGTTACACGTGTGGTGGAGGTTTCAACTCACACCCTTGGCTTCGTTGGTCTGGAGGTATCTTTTGAAGTCGGATGGCAGCCTCTACTGTACTTTTGCAAATTTATATTTGACACCCTTCCTTAGACGTGGCTTCGTAAACGTCTAAGTCTAACAAACAATGTCACGTTCTGACCAAACAGTAACCAACGCTGTTGTCTTATGAGAGAAAACTGGGTGACTTTATTCAATGGTAGCGGAAAATGGCTAGCAATAATAATACAATGATGAAGGTAAACTATTAGCAGATGCAGGCAATTCATCAACAAAATGCAAAACTTCGTGACGAAACTGGCATATAAAATGGTGGATCAAACAATCTGAGTAGAACAATATTTACAATAGTTAGATCTGACTTCTAACTAAAATGAAAGTGTGTCTTCTTATGAGACTGGCGCTAGGACTAAATTTACAGCGAACAGTTTCAACTTATATAGCGGACATGAAGAGGGGGAGTGTAAACTATACCAATGGTTTGACATCTGGTACTAAATTTTGAGATCAACAGAAGGATCTCCCTGGCCTTAGAAAGTCGCCCAATTATGGGCCATTTGCAGAAGGCCAGAGCTATGCATAAAAATGTCAATGTCCACCGTTGGCGATCAGAAAAAATGATATCAACTGGAATTATATTTCCTGAAACAGTGACAAGATAAGGTAGGAAATATATGGTCACCCAGGAAGGTGGAAAACGGGGGGCGGGGCGAGAGGGCGCGATATTCACGAGACTATGTGACCCTTGATTGCAATCTGGACACTGGTCGTTAAATTCGTACGCCATTCAAAGTTGGAGGGAGATGATTCCTATCTTAACAGGTAAGGGGGGATAACCACGTCGCGGGTGGAAAAGGTGACACGGGAAGGTGGGGGGGGGGGCAGTATAGTATCATTTTACTTGGCCGGGAAACCCCTCTATATGGGAACAAGGTAATATACTAACATTTACAAACAACATTTATATTTCTATACCCTCTCTCTCTCTCTCTCTCTCTTACGCTTAATCAAAATAATGTACATATATTCCTAATCCATACATGGTTGTGATGCTAATACATTTGTTATAAACATTGGCAGTTATAAAATTCGGCCTATGTGACGACCGATTCGTTTCCATTCGTCACAATATCCCCACCAACAAAAGTTCTTATCTATGATAAGAACTGTTAATAACCGCTATTACGAGAACAATCGCGAGATTATACACCCCAAAAGTTACAAGTCTATAACAAAAACTAAGAGATAAATTGAGATACTTACAGATTTATGATAATGACAGAAGATATATACAATAAACCAGGAGGGCTTCTTAGTCCTTTCCCGTTTTGTTTGCAATAGAGTGGCGGTTGAGGAAGTTTGATAGGCAGTTTTCGGGTCCTGGTATGTACGGGGTCAAAGACAGAGACTGTCGCATTAGTCGGCGGTTAAGATTTTGCCTGAAGCCATGAATGAGAAGGGTCGGTAATCTGTCTGGCCATTTAGTCGATTGGCACACTACACTCAGGATATAAGCGTCCTTATACCGCGACCGGGGGAGGGGACCTATTAGGTCTTTTGACACCCGTTTAATGGGAATATCCCCCACTGGGATCTCACCTAACGGTACAGGTGGAGTGAGGCGTTTTTTTGTCATGACTTGGCCCTGGTGACCCGAAGATACAAATCTTATGCTGTCACCCGACATACCGGGCCAGAAATAGTCATGTTTCACTTTTTGAACAGTCGACGTCTGTCCTTGGTGGGCTCCTATATGAAAGTCATCGGCTATGTCTATTACCTGGGGCTTTTCATCTTGATCAGCGCAAGGCTGTCTATAAAGAAGGTTTGCTTTAAAGAAAACATAAGCTGTTCTAGAATCGCGCAAGCTTGTTTGGTTTTTTTCTCTAACTGAATTTAGGGAAAGGTCTTCCTGCTGAGCTTTAATAAAATCTTGGTGAGAGGGCGGAGGCTCTACTGTAGAGTCCACTGTCTCGGAACGGGCTTGGGTGATAACCGGGGTCAGGATCATAGGGGTCTGTGGGATAGCTAGAAAAACGTACTTGCATCCCAAAATAACATCATAAACTAGGTCTTTCATGACCGCTGCATTTATTGTTCCACGCACAAAAGGAGAATTTATGTGAATACGCGCAATGGGAAGATTCTGGACGGGTGCAGAGAGGGATGGCCCTCGAAGGTTTACAAACTGACCCGTAAGGTCGCCGGGTCGTATCCGCGAAGCGGAAACAATGGAGTCGTATTGACAACCACTATCAAAGTGACAAGTTGCTGGTTCCCCATTCAGTTCAACCGTGTCTGTTTCTTTGGGGCCATTGTGGCTCCCAGGGGTAGGCGAGGTTTTCGATTCATCAATCAAAGTCACCTGAGTTTCTAACTCATTAGTGCAAGTAGCTAAGGTTCCCAAATTATAAATGGGTGTCATTAGATTTTCCGGCTCCTCAGAGTCGGTTTGGACTACAACGGAGGACACGCGGGCCTGTGTGGGGCGGTCTCTCCTATCCCTCGGAAAAGGGTTTGAGTGCTCTAGGCGGTTGCTCCCTCCATTTGTTTGATGGTAGGGGCGTAGCGTTTGCTGATTTTCGTGCTGGGGCGGATAGCGATGTGAGTTTTTCTTATCTCTAGGCCCGTTGGGGCGTCCTGCCTGGGGTTTATCAAGGCGGGGGCGTGGGGGGTGGGTTGTCAGATTTTCCTCTTGGTGAGCTGTGGCGTAGCGATCCGCTAACTCTACCAATTTGTTAAAGGTACCCACCTTACGTTCGTCCAGGAACACTTTCATTTTATAAGACATATTATATCTCAATTGTTCTGTTAGGACTAGCTCGGCTAGTCCTTGAAATGTTTTTTCATGCGATGCGAGTTCTACCCATTTGATTAAATATGAATTTAGCCTGTCTGCAAACTGAACATACGTCTCTCCTTCTTTTATTTGTGATTCTCTAAATTTCCTATTGTATGATCTAGCCGTCAATTCGTACTTTATCAGTAGCGCATTTTTCAATGTTTCATAACTGTCTTTGTCATTAGAAGGAAGTTTGTTGTAAACCTCATAAGCTTGGCCTCTTAGAGACTGAACTAAATGTCTAACCCATAGTTCTTTGTGGACATTATGGTTTACAGCTAAATGTTCATACCTATTAAGGTAGACGTCAATGGTCTCTAATGACGGGTCAAAAATGTCAGGTGTGAAAGAGTAGTATTGGGGGGTAAATGAGTCATTTGAGTGCTCTGTTGAAGTTTGAGAGGAAGGGGAATTCGGAGTGCACATACCGGGGGCCGCTAATTCTGCCTGTCTTAACTGTATTACTTTCTCAGCCTCAATTTGGGCCAACCTAATTTGCATTTCTTTTTCTGATTCAATTTTTAACTTTTCTTTTTCTGATTCAATTTTTAACTTTTCATTTTCGGACTCCATTTTTAACTTTTCTGCCTCCCTAAACTCAGCGACCTGTTGCTTAATATATTCTAACATCTCATTACCAGTGAGGTTAGCGGCCTCAGCTTCTTCTCTAGCAACACGTTTAATGCTTACAATATCGGCCATGATATTCTAACTTCTAAATTATGCTAAATTGCCAATGATATAACAAATATAAAAGGATCACTTACCCTTCAGCCTCCCTAATTTGAATTACAGAAATAATCCATATCACTAACACACACACACACTTATACACTATTCACTAATGTCACTAGAATGTTAGAATGTTTTTAATTCTGTCTTGTGGACTTCGGTAACTATTAGCTGTGTTGTCTCACGGTGGCGTTGAAGCTGATCTACGGTGTCAGGTGGATAAACGTGTAGCAAAGGGTTGTCTACAGGGTTGTCTGGTTGGCAGTTGACACTCTTCAGGTAACAAGCAATGTTCAATGAAATGAGCAGGGTAGGTCTAGTTGACTTTCTTCAGGAGACAGGCAGTGTTTTGTGTAGGGGTTGATACAGGTTGTCACCGGGTTGTCAGGACAGTGGCTTTTCTGTTAGAGGTGAATAAGAGCCCCCAGCAAAAATACAATCAAGCTGGACCGCTTCAAATGGTGCCCAGATTCGAATCACCGGACGAGACCTCAATTATGTAACCCGGTAGTTGTGGATTCAACTCGGTTACACGTGTGGTGGAGGTTTCAACTCACACCCTTGGCTTCGTTGGTCTGGAGGTATCTTTTGAAGTCGGATGGCAGCCTCTACTGTACTTTTGCAAATTTATATTTGACACCCTTCCTTAGACGTGGCTTCGTAAACGTCTAAGTCTAACAAACAATGTCACGTTCTGACCAAACAGTAACCAACGCTGTTGTCTTATGAGAGAAAACTGGGTGACTTTATTCAATGGTAGCGGAAAATGGCTAGCAATAATAATACAATGATGAAGGTAAACTATTAGCAGATGCAGGCAATTCATCAACAAAATGCAAAACTTCGTGACGAAACTGGCATATAAAATGGTGGATCAAACAATCTGAGTAGAACAATATTTACAATAGTTAGATCTGACTTCTAACTAAAATGAAAGTGTGTCTTCTTATGAGACTGGCGCTAGGACTAAATTTACAGCGAACAGTTTCAACTTATATAGCGGACATGAAGAGGGGGAGTGTAAACTATACCAATGGTTTGACATCTGGTACTAAATTTTGAGATCAACAGAAGGATCTCCCTGGCCTTAGAAAGTCGCCCAATTATGGGCCATTTGCAGAAGGCCAGAGCTATGCATAAAAATGTCAATGTCCACCGTTGGCGATCAGAAAAAATGATATCAACTGGAATTATATTTCCTGAAACAGTGACAAGATAAGGTAGGAAATATATGGTCACCCAGGAAGGTGGAAAACGGGGGGCGGGGCGAGAGGGCGCGATATTCACGAGACTATGTGACCCTTGATTGCAATCTGGACACTGGTCGTTAAATTCGTACGCCATTCAAAGTTGGAGGGAGATGATTCCTATCTTAACAGGTAAGGGGGGATAACCACGTCGCGGGTGGAAAAGGTGACACGGGAAGGTGGGGGGGGGCAGTATAGTATCATTTTACTTGGCCGGGAAACCCCTCTATATGGGAACAAGGTAATATACTAACATTTACAAACAACATTTATATTTCTAAACCCTCTCTCTCTCTCTCTCTCTCTTACGCTTAATCAAAATAATGTACATATATTCCTAATCCATACATGGTTGTGATGCTAATACATTTGTTATAAACATTGGCAGTTATAAAATTCGGCCTATGTGACGACCGATTCGTTTCCATTCGTCACAAGTGCATGACTGATTTACGAAGATTATCCTGAAACTATTTACACTTATATGACAACAGACATTGATTAACTATAATCCAATGAATGCTGGCGCAATAAGTAGCTTGGTGACAGATCACTTTATCCCCAGTCAATTCATCCCCGTCACTTAATCCCCATCACTTCATTCTCGAGTCACTTCATCCCCAGTCACTTCATCCCCATTCACTTCATTCCCAGTCACTCCATCCCCAGTCACTTCATCCCCAGACAAATCATCCCCGTCACTTCAACCCATGAACTTCATCCTCGAGTCAATTCATCCCCAGTCACTTTCCCAAACAAGTCATCCCAGTCACTTCACCCCGTCACTTCATCCCCATTCATTTCATCCCCAGACAATTCATCCCAGTCACTTCATCCCCAGTCACTTTATCCCCGGTCACTTCATCCCCAGACAATTCATTCCCAGACAATTCATCTAAGTCACTTCACCCCGTCACTTCATCCCCAGCCATTTCATCGCCAGACAATTTCTCCCAGTCACTTCATCCCCAGTCACTTTATCCCAAGTCACTTCATCCTCAGTCACTTCATATCCAGTCACTTCATCCTAGAGTCACTTCATCCTAGAGTCACTTCATCCCCAGTCACATCATCCCCAGTAACTTCATCCACAGTCACTTCATCCCCAGTCACTTCATCCCCAGTCACTTCATCCCGAGTCACTTCATCCCCAGTCACTTCATCCCCAGTTACTTCATCCTCAGTCACTTCATCCCCAGTCACTTCATTCTCGAGTCACTTCATCCTCGAGTCACTTCATCCCCAGTCAATTCATCCCCAGTCACTTCATCCCCAGTCACTTCATACCCAGTCACTTTATCCTCAGTCACTTCATCCCCAGTGCAGTCACTTTATCCTCAGTCACTTCATCCCCAGTGCAGTCACTTTATCCTCAGTCACTTCATCCCCAGTCACTTCATACCCAGTCACTTTATCCTCAGTCACTTCATCCCCAGTGCAGTCACTTTATCCTCAGTCACTTCATCCCCAGTGCAGTCACTTTATCCTCAGTCACTTCATCCCCAGTCACTTCATCCTCGAGTCACGTCCTCCTCGAGTCACTTCATCCTTGAGTCATTTCATCCCCAGTCACTTCATCCCCGTTACCTCATCCTCGAGTCACTTCATCCTCAGTCACTTCATCCCCAATCACTTCATCCACAGTCACTTCATCCTCGAGTCACTTCAGCGCCAGTCACCTTATCCTCGAGTCACTTCATCCCCAGTCACTTCATCCCCAGTCACTTCATCTCCAGTCACTTCATTCCCAGTCAATTCATCCCCAGTCACTTCATCCCCAGTCACTTCATACCCAGTCACTTTATCCTCAGTCACTTCATCCCCAGTGCAGTCACTTTATCCTCAGTCACTTCATCCCCAGTGCAGTCACTTTATCCTCAGTCACTTCATCCCCAGTCACTTCGTCCTCGAGTCACGTCCTCCTCGAGTCACTTCATCCTTGAGTCATTTCATCCCCAGTCACTTCATCCCCGTTACTTCATCCTCGAGTCACTTCATCCTCAGTCACTTCATCCCCAATCACTTCATCCACAGTCACTTCATCCTCAAGTCACTTCAGCGCCAGTCACCTTATCCTCGAGTCACTTTATCCCCAGTCACTTTATCCTCGAGTCACTTCATCCCCAGTCACTTCAACCCAGTCACTTCATCCCCAGACACTTCATCCCCAGTCACTTCATCCCCATTCACTTCATCTCCAGTCACTTCATCCTCGAGTCACTTCATCCTCGTCACTTTATTCCCAGTCACTTCATACTCAGACAATTAAACCTAAAAATGCAATTTTACGTATAGAATTATTAAATCAGATCGAAATTTAACAAACACAAAAAGCAAATAGTTCCATATTCAGTTTTCTATTTTGTTATTAAGAGTTTTTAAGGTGAGTGTTTTTAAAGGAGTGTGACAGAAAAGCTAGAGATCGGAGATAGAGAGGACGATCCATTGACTCGTAGTGCTACACAATGTTGCATTTTAATCGTTAATCGTTAGTCACAAATTGTCGATCTGTATTGTCTGTCTAATTTAATTAACAACATTGTCTCTTCAAAGACATAGATCCATTGGACATCTTGAGTCTGAGTAAGAGTGGTGTCCTATTTCTATCCACCGTCCTATTTATCCGACGTGCTTTTTATCATCAAAGCAAACCCGGCGCACGGCCGTATCAAAGAACGGTAGAGACGACCGCGATGTACCGGTACCACTGATGGCCAAATTAAATAAACCTTGTCAAGCAATCAAGCCAGGGGCAATACTGAGATAAACGACGAGGAAACTTTATCCCCTTGACCTTTTTATTTTCTTTTATCTTCAAACGTAGAAATCATCAATTGGAATATTACAGACTAATTAATGTACTGTTAATTAGTACAAAAGATCGTCACAGGAGGGGGCTCTTAAGTCTACCATAATACAACTGCTCAAGTTGTCAGCCATGCACTACATATTTCTTTTAAAAGGATTAAGTGTCTGGGGATTAGGTGTCTGGAGATGAAATGACTGGAGATGAGTGGCTCGAGGTTTAATTGACGGGAATGAAGTGAAAGGGATGAAGTGACTGGGAATGAAGAGAATGTGAACCAAGTAGCTTTTATTCACACCAAATCAATTGCATATAATAAGACTAATGTATTGTGCAGATAATTCAGTATAAGTAAGACGAAGAAACAAGTAATATTTTAATCAATCAATGATAATATGTTGCGGGGAGATTTGCTTATCACTTTTATTACTCAAAGCCTTTCATTAGCTCCCCACTTAATCAAGTTTAACCTAGTGTCATGTATATTGTTTTCCAAGTATTGGAACACACAATGTTTATTACCCCCCCCTCTCTTTTTTTGAGGGCGGGGCTTAGTCTTTCCGATTGCTTGACTTTTAGTACGAAGGCAAAAGATTCTAGGTAATGTTGGTATTCTTTGTTGACCTTAAATTCTCGGAGTGTCTGGGAATGGCTTATTATTTTCTGAATAGGGGAATTCCTATCGTTTTTGTTATGAGTTTTGTAATGATACCATTATTTTCACCCCTACTAGTAATAGGTCTGTCCCTTGCACCACTTTAACAGTATTTAATGATTTGTTTGCCTGAAAGGCAGTGAGTTTCGAGTTAATTTCTTTTGGGGACGCTTGTGTTTGCACTATTTTATTCTAACTGTACATAATCTTAATATTGTATATATCATTGAACATATCACCTGAATTAAATTATCAACAACATTTACACTGAAGCTTCCTCGTCAAGTTACTATTCTATTGTGTTGTTTACAACACTATAATATTTATTTACTACTCTAACGTCAAGGAAAGGAACTGTTAGAACGCAAATCCTGAGTTTGTGCCCAGAACCATAAGGAGAGTTCGTGTAATACTGAAACATAAAAAATAATAACTAAAGTCTACCCTAGGACCAACGAGAATTATAAACAATATCTACACGGCTCTGGCCACAAGGGGATTGTGGACGTAACACTAGCCTATAAGCCCTTTCATGAATGGAATAGTCTGATCCCAGAAATTCTATCAACGTTAGATAGCGAGAAATCATCTCCTTTTTAAGGAGTCCCCAAATTTAGTCCCCGCCCAGAAATCAAGCGATTGAATTTCAATACCTAATAAGGAGTACTCAACCAATACCGCGAGTTAGCGAGACACACACACAAGTGCGCTACTAATTTAGGCTTGATATGTCACAGGGTGAATGAGCAGGTATGTGAGTATAGATTTGCAGGTATCTGAGTATAGTAAAGCAGGTATGTGAGTTTGGATAAGCAGGTATGTGAGTTTGGATAAGCAGTATGTTAGTATAGATGTGCAGGAATGTGAGTATGGATGAACATGTATGTGAGTATAGATGAGCAGGTATGTGAGTGTGGATAAACATATATGTGAGTGTAGATTTGCAGGTATCTGAGTATAGTTAAGCAGGTTTGTGAGTTTGGATAATCAGTATGTTAGTATAGATGAGCAGGAATGTGATTTTAGATGAGCAGGTATATGAGTATAGATTTGCAGGTACGTTAGTTTGGCTGAGTAGGTATAATATTGTGGATGGACGGTATGTGAGTGTGGATTAGGTCATTTTGTATGCAATGTCTAAAAATGCAGACAGTTAAAAAGGGAGATTTCGGTGGTGGATGGTACCATCGTAAATAATGAGTAAAATATTTAGGTTCCCGTGAGCCATACCACCAACTTGTCAACTTTGTTCGTCTAAAATACTTACCTGAGGTCTCTAGGACAAAAGAGGAAATAAAAAACACCACAGTCGTCAGCAGTAAGTTGCTAAAAGTCATGGCTGATTAAAATGCGGCCATTCACTTTCTCTGTTTGGCAACTCTGTATAAAAGTCCTGATCCGTAAGATGTTGTTAGCTGACGATGCTGCCCTCACTGCACACACAAAAGAAGAACTGCAAAGGTTGGTCAGTGCTTTGGCAGAAGCTTGCCGGGAGTTAGGACTAACAATCGTTCTGAACAAATCATGGGTCAGGACGTTACATCATCCCCAACATTAATATTGGCTGCCATACTGTTCAAGTTACTACAGAATTCACTTACTTAGGTTCGAGCACTTCAGATCATGTGTCAATTCACAACGAGATAAGCTAGGGAATACGCAAGGCATCTGCTTCTATGGCTAGGCTATCCAAGCGTGTTAGGAAAAACTAAAAACTGACGAGGACCACCAAAATGGCATGCATTTTTAGTACATTACTTTACGGCAGTGAGAGCTGGTAAACCTATAAGCGCCAGGAACAACAGTTAAACATTTTCCACATGATATGTCTGCGCCAAATATTAGGCGTCACTTGAAAGGACGACATAGCCGACTTTGAGATGTTGGCTCAAGCAAATATCCCAAGCATTTACTCCCTGGTATTCCAACGCAGATTGTGCTCTGAGGTTCATGTCAGCAGAATGCAAGACGGCAGCATCCCATAAGATATCCTGTATAAAAAACTGGAGAAAGGCACAAGTCCCATAGCGACGTCAAGTCTACAAATATCGACCTACAAACCTGGAAGCAGTCTGCGGTGGACCGTACAGCAAGGAGACCGGTCTTGCATGCTGGTGTATCTGCTTCTGAGGCAAAGAGAGCAAAGGAATCTCTGGAGAAAAGAATGAGGAGAAAAGACGCAGAACCGTTAGATGGACTGACTGCTACTGACTATAGATTCCTCGGCTGTTCTAGGGCTTGCCACTCAAGACTGTTCAGCCACTGCAGAACCTGCAAAAATGAGCCGGCCACACACCCAGTTGAATTTGAAGAGGGGCGTATCCATTTTGTCTCGAGACAGAAGGAGCCATTATTATTATATACATTTGCAGTTGTAAAAGTTTGTTCATATTGACACCTTTTTTATAAAAGTCAAAACATTATTTATTTATAACAAATTATATATTGCTCTGACATTGACAATAATATGAAATTTAAATGGTAGCCAGTGTGTATAACAAGAAATGAATTGCTATAAATGATTCAGTCCTTGGATAATATGTAAACATTCCAGTTATTTAGTACCTGCTGATGTTGTTGTTTGTGGATTTGCTGTCGAAGCCGTTGTAAAAGAAAATATTGTTCAGAGTATTGCGATAAGTGTTATATATGCGGTATGTTTAGTTGAACTTGTAACTTGATTGTTAGTTTTATGTGTTGTTGACTTTGTAACTTTATTTGTAGTCGTAGGTGTTTTTGATATTTTAAGTTTAGTTTATTTTGTATGTGAATTCTCAGTGGTTGTTAATTTAGACTCACCTGTTGTTGAAGTTGTAGTTTCTGTAGACGTTGTTGTTGAAGGCGTGGTTTCTGTAGACTTTGTTGAAGGCGTCGTTTCTGTGGATGTTGTTGTTGATTCTTCAATTTAAAAAAAACGAAAAACATTTAATTAATTTTTCACTTAGTAACGAAAAAGATGACAATAAAATAAAATAGACCGAAAAAACAACTAAAAGTGTTTAATACATTAAAGTATAATTTTTTTTTCTTTGGTTACAAAATTTTTTAGAGCACTTGACAATATTAAAGTATATTGAACGGAGAGATTCGCAGTTCTACTTTATGTTACATTTACATTACTTGCGGCCAATTTACCCCCGCACACATACACACACATACAAATATTTTTTCATATTCACTGTTCCATCGATCCAAATAAGTACTGAGATACTGCCCCATCATATTTCTGTTCATTTTCACTCACAAAGAGATTAACACACGAAATACACTATTATTTTTTGTCAATTTCTGGTTATCCATCCCTCGTACTAGAGTAAAGTTAAATTTTATTCCATTTTGCCCTTAAATTATTATTAACGCTTTCAACAATCGCTTTAGATAACTACTTGAACTCTAAAAATGAAATAAACATAAAGTACTGGCAACAAATGTGTAATCATAGACTATAATATACATGGACCGCTTGCTTTAGTATTTCTGCTATATGATTACTTGAAACACTGATTTTCGGAATTCCCAATTCTAAATAAAGTAATTGCTATACAGGAAATAAAGTTATTGATATACAAGTTCCGTTCTATTTAATCGCTATGATTTTCTCAATGAAAAATTAAAATCGGAAGTTGTAGCCTACAGAGAGGAAATATTTATAGATCAGTGTTGTGTGCGCACGGAAAAAGAACATAAGCTCTAAAAATAGAGCAGCAAGAGGCCCATCTTATTATAGTCAATGATAATAAGATTAATAGGCCTACAAGTATTCATTTCAAGTCGAACAAAAAAACGATTTAATAAAACGGAACTTGTATGACAATTACTTTATTTAGAATCGGGAATTTCAAAAAAAGAAGCAAATGGCATAAAAAACTAAAGCAAGCGGTCCATGTATATTATGGTCTATGGTGTAATCACTACATTTGTATACTCTCAACACTTGCTTATTCACTACCATCGGTTACTCACTACATTTGTGTACTCACTACCCTTGTGCACTAAAGAAACAATTGTGTACTCACTACAATTGAGAAATCAATACAAACGGTTATGGCAATGGCATGTTGTGAATCTAAGATGGTATTTAATTTGTGCTATATTTAGTTTGTAATGTATTTAGTTTGTGATGTATATTATGTGCTGTACGAAGTATGGAATGTGTTTAGTATTTGATGTACGTGGGTTTGTGATGTATTTAATCTATGCTGTAAGTTAATTGTAATGTATTTAGTTTGTGCTGTATTTAGTTTAAGCTGTACGTAATTTGTGAGGTTTTTAGTATGTGTTGTACGTATTTTGAGACGTACGTAGTTTGCGATGCAATTAGTCTGTGCTGTACGTAGTTTGTGACTTAGGTAGTTTGTAATGTCGTTGTAATGTTTTTACCATTCCCACTAATACAGGTGTTCATATATCGTGTATCATTGTGTTATTAAATAATAACTGAATAAAATAATATTAAATTAATAATTAAAAATATCATCCACGTTTTTATGATTTTTTTCTTTGGACCTCAAGTGTGTAGTCGGCCCCCAAACTGTTTGATAGTTAATGCGGCACTCTTTTGGAGACCCCTGCAATAGTTTATAGTGTTAGTTTTGTATTAGTACTGTGGATTGTGTAATGGTTTGTATCGATGATTCAGAAACTTATCTTTCACTCTTTCATTTCATTCATTAAACCTCATTTATTAAACGGTGTGTTTCTTGGTGTGTACTAACAGTGTTACCATTTTAATCGATACTCGTTTAAAGATCTAGCACGTCACAACTGACAACAATTAATTGTGTACTCACTACACTTGTGTACTCACAACAATTGTGTATTCACAACAATTGTGTACTCACTACAATTGTGTACTCACTACACTTGTGTACTAACAACAATTGTGTACTCACTACACTAGTGCACTCACTACAACTGTGTACTATCTACAATTGTGTACTCACATCAATTGTGAACTCACTACAATTGTGCACTCACTACACTTGTGTACTCACATCAATTGTGTACTCACAACAATTGTGTACTCAATACAATTGTGTACTCAATACTAGACTATGGCAATGACATGTTGTGAATCTACATGTTGTGATGTATTTAGTTTGTGATGTATTTAGTTTATGCTGTACGTATATTGTGATGTACTTAGTCTGTGCTGTACGTAGTTTGTCATGTATTTAGTTTGTGCTGTACGTAGTTTTTTATGTATTTAGTTTGTGTTGTACGTAGTTTTTCATGAATTGAGTTTGTGTTGTATGTAGTTTTTGATGTACTTAGTTTGTGTTGTAGGGCCTACGTACTTTGTAATGTATTTATTTTGTGTTTAACGTAGTTCGTAATGTATTTAGTTTGCGATGTACGTAGTTTGTGATGTATTTAGTTTCTAATGTGCATAGTCTAGGCCGTATTTAGCTTGTGACGTATTTAGTTTGTGCAGTACGTTTTTTTTTTGTCATGTATTTAGTTTGTGATGTGTTTAGTCTGTGCTGTACGTAGTTTGTGATGTACGTAGTCTGTGTTGAACGTAGTTTGTGATTTTTACTTTGTGCTGTACGTATTTGTGCTGTATTTTGCTCGTGATGTTCATTAGTTGGTGATGTATTTAGTTTGTGCTATACGTAGTTTGTGATGTATTTATTTTGTGCTGAACGTAGTTTTTGATGTACTCACTTCTGACTAGTTCTATCATGCTGTCTGTAGAATTTTTCAACCCTGTGAGTAGTTTTAATATATTATTTTTTTCATTGCTCCTCTGAAACATATATGTTGTTTTTCATGTAAATATTATATTATATTATCCTGCTACAGGTGCTCATGTCAGTGTTCAGAAACAACACTTGCTACCTGTCTCGAAGCTTGTTTATTGAAAAAAATATCGTTGAAAGTAAATTGGCATGTGTTTGTTCATTGGGTGAAGTGAACAATATTTTACATTGCACAGACATACCAACAACCATACTCATAAACTCTAATTAAAATTTTACTTAAGCGCCACTATTATCTAGATGAGTCTCTCTCGCCGTGGTAATACTCTTGTAATTGCTATTGTACATATATGCTTGTTTTATTTTTGTTTTTTAATTCCTACTTGGGTCTATGCATAGACTTACCGACACACCGTTTAGTGAAAACGTCTCTATCCGAATCAAAGTATATGTTTGTAGAAGATGGAGAAAATAAACAAGCTAAACTGACATCATCGTACTCATATGCCCCACAGCCGTTGTTATTCAGACATATCCTCCTACATTCCTAAAATAAAGAAACAAAAAGAAAACAATAATTTGATAGTTTGTGTTTCTTCTTAAACAAAGCATGAAAATCATGACAACAAAAAGTTTTACGTGTTTTTTATTCCAAGCTAACACCAAAAGACGTCTTGTGAGATGTACATATTATCAAAGACTATTAAATAATAGACGTCTTGAACTATTTTTTCTGCTTTTTGATGATCCGAATGACTGGATTTTGGAATTACCGATTTTTTTTTTCTTTGCATTGTAGATTTCCGTTTTATTTAAATCGCTTAAATCGCTAGGATTTTTTTAATGAAAAATTAAAATTAAAAACAAAGGTTGTTTACAACGGAAACCTTTAGTAGAAGTATGAGCGTAGAAGTCGGATAAAAAGAAAATATTATAAGCTCTAAAAATAGAGCAAGCCATCCATTTTATTATAGTATTTAATATTATCAAATAAAAAAAATAGTGCGTTTTGAGACATTAGACATGAGTAAATAATAAAATTCTAATCATCTCAGTTTCATGTTGTGAAATTTTCTTAGAGAAAAAAGGTTTAGTCTGGTCGAAAGGAACAAATTGACAAACAATAAAGCAAATTTACGTTTAGGGGCAATGTGGCGAGTCGCCTGGAAGAAGGGTAAACACTCTATCCTCTCTCTCCAACTTGGACCATTGTCTGGCAGGGGCAACCACCCCAGATGTCAGGGCGCAGTGCCTTAGATTGTCAATAAATAATATATCTTTGATCTCACCGAGGCGTGCACTTTATTTTGTCCCATATTGAATTGACTATTTCAACCGAGTAGGCCCCTTATTTTTCTTTTTTTTTTTAAGTATTATTAAGTTTTAGAAAATTTCAAATAAATCTAATTGGTGTTTTGTAATATTAGTAACTTTTCAAAAGTTTAAATGGTATAAATTGTCACCAGTTCTAAATTTGCCAGCTCTCAGTCCCCATTATTGCAATTTAGGTCAGTTTTTTTTTACTATGACTACTCCTACTTTATACCAGAGACTATAATCATAAGGACCGCTTGCTCTATTTTTAGAGCATAAGACTCGTGTTTGACATGCGCGGGGATAGCTGTGTCAAGCTACACTTCCGTTGTGTCTATTAACAAGCAGTTTCAAGCATGAAAATATAGTCTGTCTATTATCAACCTTTATATTTGGTCTAGCAAATCTCCGCAAATATAACAAAACCTGTTCATTATGGCCGGTAACCATTGTGCAATAGTTGGATGCACATCATATTCTACACGAAAGAGAGGCCTGTCTTTTTTTTTAAATTACACGTCCTCAAAATGAAGAATGGGAAAACGCTCCTGTCGGTTCTGTTAACTGTCTGTTAACAGAGTTGATAAAGGTTTCAACAAAGTAAAGGCAAGGATATGTTCTAGACATTTTCAAGAAAAAATGTATATCGTTACCACTACAAATACAAGTGAAGGTTTTAAATTTGATATAAATTATAACTTATAATAGACTAATAATAATATGAAATTAGGGGACTATATTCTATATTCCTATATTGAAATATTATATTATACTATAGACTATAGACCTATAGACTATAGGGCCACTATAGGCCTATATATAGACTGTCACTATAGTATAGCCATAGCCTATACTATAGTAACTAGGCCTATGTGTTAAACTAATTTTGAAGTAATTTATTATGCCTAAATTTAAATATATGAGCCTACTATTATGTTTATTAAAATATGTATAATTATATAATTATATTTATTGGTTATTTTATATATAGGCCTAAGGTGTCTACTTCATTTTACAGGAATAGACCCTATAAGCATAGTTACCTACTTATTAATTAAAATCCTTCGATCTGAATTATCCTTCCATTGCTCTGCTATCACATACTACCTCTACTCTCACACACCAGAGCTACATTGAAATCCTGACTACGCCACTGCTGGGGTGTAGTCTAAATAAAATTTAGATGTCCAGAAAAGGTATCATGCGACAACTTGTGGGATAAACCGGACAAAAACAGACGGCCTAGAAGACCGGAAACCGAAACCGGAATGAATTGGAAACGCCCAGATGAGATGCCCAATATCGAGCCAGCTGTAGAGGTGTGATTACGCCCTATACTCCAATGGGGACCCACAGGAATAAGTCGTCAGGTCTACAGTTAATTACATTGAATTAAAAAGGACTTCGTTTGATTCATTTCCTCTACTCCATTGCATATGCGTCGAGTTTAACCCTGTTGTTGGCATAGTAAGTTAAATTACCCGTTGGACCACATTGACCCATAGGGCCGGTGAAGCAGCATTCACCAGTTTAAGGCATATTAAGGGATTGTATTGCGAGCAAAAATCCTAGCCTTCACCATGACTTGAACCCTGGACCTTCGGTATGGAAGCCGTAGATATATTTGTATATATTTGTCGAGAGAGAGGGGGAGATGGGTATATGAATGCATGAAAAAACTGGTTGAGTGGGTGCCTGCATGGATGGATGGTTGAAGAGTTAGATAAATAAAGTCTAGAAAGACAACATTTTATCCTTCTTTTAAATATAATTGTTTATTGATAGATTATACTTACCGCTGCATCATTAATGTTCCCTAGGTCTGTTCGAATGTCATCCGGGATAGCGTAATTTTGGTTAAAAACAAAGTCACAAGTTGCTGTTAAAGAAAGAATGAAAAATCATTCAGACTCAAAATCATGTTTCATATTAACATTAAGTTGCTTTTTGCATTTTTTTAAGGAAACATAATATAACATTTTGTATTTACGAACATAATCATGTTGAAATGTATGATATCGTTTGTCAAGTTATGTTGATCAAGGACTCTGAGGTCTCAAACTACGTCTAATTTTTCTAATAATCCCGGACACAGAGCCCTGAATTAAGTCATTTGGTGGTTTAAAATTTTGGAAAGAGACCTATTTATGTCACGATGTAATTTAAAGGCTACTGGTATAGGCTTGGGAATAATATTTAGACAAAGGGGTATTGGAAATTAACAGTCATTATCACATCGTTAGGCTAAAGGCAAGTTGTCTAAGGGGTTGCCCTCTTATTGTGCTGTGATTTCTAATTAATGTCAAATAATACTTATTTAATTGTTTAGTGCATGACTGATTTACGAAGATTATCCTGAAACTATTTACACTTATATGACAACAGACATTGATTAACTATAATCCAATGAATGCTGGCGCAATAAGTAGCTTGGTGACAGATCACTTTATCCCCAGTCAATTCATCCCCGTCACTTAATCCCCATCACTTCATTCTCGAGTCACTTCATCCCCAGTCACTTCATCCCCATTCACTTCATTCCCAGTCACTCCATCCCCAGTCACTTCATCCCCAGACAAATCATCCCCGTCACTTCACCCCATGAACTTCATCCTCGAGTCAATTCATCCCCAGTCACTTTCCCAAACAAGTCATCCCAGTCACTTCACCCCGTCACTTCATCCCCATTCATTTCATCCCCAGACAATTCATCCCAGTCACTTCATCCCCAGTCACTTTATCCCCGGTCACTTCATCCCCAGACAATTCATTCCCAGACAATTCATCTCAGTCACTTCACCCCGTCACTTCATCCCCAGCCATTTCATCGCCAGACAATTTCTCCCAGTCACTTCATCCCCAGTCACTTTATCCCAAGTCACTTCATCCTCAGTCACTTCATATCCAGTCACTTCATCCTAGAGTCACTTCATCCTAGAGTCACTTCATCCCCAGTCACATCATCCCCAGTAACTTCATCCACAGTCACTTCATCCCCAGTCACTTCATCCCCAGTCACTTCATCCCGAGTCACTTCATCCCCAGTCACTTCATCCCCAGTTACTTCATCCTCAGTCACTTCATCCCCAGTCACTTCATTCTCGAGTCACTTCATCCTCGAGTCACTTCATCCCCAGTCACTTCATCTCCAGTCACTTCATCACCAGTCACTTCATCCCCAGTCACTTCATCCCCAGTCACTTCATACCCAGTCACTTTATCCTCAGTCACTTCATCCCCAGTGCAGTCACTTTATCCTCAGTCACTTCATCCCCAGTGCAGTCACTTTATCCTCAGTCACTTCATCCCCAGTCACTTCATCCTCGAGTCACGTCCTCCTCGAGTCACTTCATCCTTGAGTCATTTCATCCCCAGTCACTTCATCCCCGTTACTTCATCCTCGAGTCACTTCATCCTCAGTCACTTCATCCCCAATCACTTCATCCACAGTCACTTCATCCTCGAGTCACTTCAGCGCCAGTCACCTTATCCTCGAGTCACTTCATCCCCAGTCACTTTATCCTCGAGTCACTTCATCCCCAGTCACTTCAACCCAGTCACTTCATCCCCAGACACTTCATCCCCAGTCACTTCATCCCCATTCACTTCATCTCCAGTCACTTCATCCTCGAGTCACTTCATCCTCGTCACTTTATTCCCAGTCACTTCATACTCAGACAATTAAACCTAAAAATGCAATTTTACGTATAGAATTATTAAATCAGATCGAAATTTAACAAACACAAAAAGCAAATAGTTCCATATTCAGTTTTCTATTTTGTTATTAAGAGTTTTTAAGGTGAGTGTTTTTAAAGGAGTGTGACAGAAAAGCTAGAGATCGGAGATAGAGAGGACGATCCATTGACTCGTAGTGCTACACAATGTTGCATTTTAATCGTTAATCGTTAGTCACAAATTGTCGATCTGTATTGTCTGTCTAATTTAATTAACAACATTGTCGCTTCAAAGACATAGATCCATTGGACATCTTGAGTCTGAGTAAGAGTGGTGTCCTATTTCTATCCACCGTCCTATTTATCCGACGTGCTTTTTATCATCAAAGCAAACCCGGCGCACGGCCGTATCAAAGAACGGTAGAGACGACCGCGATGTACCGGTACCACTGATGGCCAAATTAAATAAACCTTGTCAAGCAATCAAGCCAGGGGCAATACTGAGATAAACGACGAGGAAACTTTATCCCCTTGACCTTTTTATTTTCTTTTATCTTCAAACGTAGAAATCATCAATTGGAATATTACAGACTAATTAATGTACTGTTAATTAGTACAAAAGATCGTCACAGGAGGGGGCTCTTAAGTCTACCATAATACAACTGCTCAAGTTGTCAGCCATGCACTACATATTGCTTTTAAAAGGATTAAGTGTCTGTGGATTAGGTGTCTGGAGATGAAATGACTGGAGATGAGTGGCTCGAGGTTTAATTGACGGGAATGAAGTGAAAGGGATGAAGTGACTGGGAATGAAGAGAATGTGAACCAAGTAGCTTTTATTCACACCAAATCAATTGCATATAATAAGACTAATGTATTGTGCAGATAATTCAGTATAAGTAAGACGAAGAAACAAGTAATATTTTAATCAATCAATGATAATATGTTGCGGGGAGATTTGCTTATCACTTTTATTACTCAAAGCCTTTCATTAGCTCTCCACTTAATCAAGTTTAACCTAGTGTCATGTATATTGTTTTCCAAGTATTGGAACACACAATGTTTATTACCCCCCCTCTCTTTTTTTGAGGGCGGGGCTTAGTCTTTCCGATTGCTTGACTTTTAGTACGAAGGCAAAAGATTCTAGGTAATGTTGGTATTCTTTGTTGACCTTAAATTCTCGGAGTGTCTGGGAATGGCTTATTATTTTCTGAATAGGGGAATTCCTATCGTTTTTGTTATGAGTTTTGTAATGATACCATTATTTTCACCCCTACTAGTAATAGGTCTGTCCCTTGCACCACTTTAACAGTATTTAATGATTTGTTTGCCTGAAAGGCAGTGAGTTTCGAGATAATTTCTTTTGGGGACGCTTGTGTTTGCACTATTTTATTCTAACTGTACATAATCTTAATATTGTATATATCATTGAACATATCACCTGAATTAAATTATCAACAACATTTACACTGAAGCTTCCTCGTCAAGTTACTATTCTATTGTGTTGTTTACAACACTATAATATTTATTTACTACTCTAACGTCAAGGAAAGGAACTGTTAGAACGCAAATCCTGAGTTTGTGCCCAGAACCATAAGGAGAGTTCGTGTAATACTGAAACATAAAAAATAATAACTAAAGTCTACCCTAGGACCAACGAGAATTATAAACAATATCTACACGGCTCTGGCCACAAGGGGATTGTGGACGTAACACTAGCCTATAAGCCCTTTCATGAATGGAATAGTCTGATCCCAGAAATTCTATCAACGTTAGATAGCTAGAAATCATCTCCTTTTTAAGGAGTCCCCAAATTTAGTCCCCGCCCAGAAATCAAGCGATTGAATTTCAATACCTAATAAGGAGTACTCAACCAATACCGCGAGTTAGCGAGACACACACACAAGTGCGCTACTAATTTAGGCTTGATATGTCACAGGGTGAATGAGCAGGTATGTGAGTATAGATTTGCAGGTATCTGAGTATAGTAAAGCAGGTATGTGAGTTTGGATAAGCAGGTATGTGAGTTTGGATAAGCAGTATGTTAGTATAGATGTGCAGGAATGTGAGTATGGATGAGCATGTATGTGAGTATAGATGAGCAGGTATGTGAGTGTGGATAAACATATATGTGAGTGTAGATTTGCAGGTATCTGAGTATAGTTAAGCAGGTTTGTGAGTTTGGATAATCAGTATGTTAGTATAGATGAGCAGGAATGTGATTTTAGATGAGCAGGTATATGAGTATAGATTTGCAGGTACGTTAGTTTGGCTGAGTAGGTATAATATTGTGGATGGACGGTATGTGAGTGTGGATTAGGTCATTTTGTATGCAATGTCTAAAAATGCAGACAGTTAAAAAGGGAGATTTCGGTGGTGGATGGTTCCATCGTAAATAATGAGTAAAATATTTAGGTTCCCGTGAGCCATACCACCAACTTGTCAACTTTGTTCGTCTAAAATACTTACCTGAGGTCTCTAGGACAAAAGAGGAAATAAAAAACACCACAGTCGTCAGCAGTAAGTTGCTAAAAGTCATGGCTGATTAAAATGCGGCCATTCACTTTCTCTGTTTGGCAACTCTGTATAAAAGTCCTGATCCGTAAGATGTTGTTAGCTGACGATGCTGCCCTCACTGCACACACAAAAGAAGAACTGCAAAGGTTGGTCAGTGCTTTGGCAGAAGCTTGCCGGGAGTTAGGACTAACAATCGTTCTGAACAAATCATGGGTCAGGACGTTACATCATCCCCAACATTAATATTGGCTGCCATACTGTTCAAGTTACTACAGAATTCACTTACTTAGGTTCGAGCACTTCAGATCATGTGTCAATTCACAACGAGATAAGCTAGGGAATACGCAAGGCATCTGCTTCTATGGCTAGGCTATCCAAGCGTGTTAGGAAAAACTAAAAACTGACGAGGACCACCAAAATGGCATGCATTTTTAGTACATTACTTTACGGCAGTGAGAGCTGGTAAACCTATAAGCGCCAGGAACAACAGTTAAATATTTTCCACATGATATGTCTGCGCCAAATATTAGGCGTCACTTGAAAGGACGACATAGCCGACTTTGAGATGTTGGCTCAAGCAAATATCCCAAGCATTTACTCCCTGGTATTCCAACGCAGATTGTGCTCTGAGGTTCATGTCAGCAGAATGCAAGACGGCAGCATCCCATAAGATATCCTGTATAAAAAACTGGAGAAAGGCACAAGTCCCATAGCGACCTCAAGTCTACAAATATCGACCTACAAACCTGGAAGCAGTCTGCGGTGGACCGTACAGCAAGGAGACCGGTCTTGCATGCTGGTGTATCTGCTTCTGAGGCAAAGAGAGCAAAGGAATCTCTGGAGAAAAGAATGAGGAGAAAAGACGCAGAACCGTTAGATGGACTGACTGCTACTGACTATAGATTCCTCGGCTGTTCTAGGGCTTGCCACTCAAGACTGTTCAGCCACCGCAGAACCTGCAAAAATGAGCCGGCCACACACCCAGTTGAATTTGAAGAGGGGCGTATCCATTTTGTCTCGAGACAGAAGGAGCCATTATTATTATATACATTTGCAGTTGTAAAAGTTTGTTCATATTGACACCTTTTTTATAAAAGTCAAAACATTATTTATTTATAACAAATTATATATTGCTCTGACATTGACAATAATATGAAATTTAAATGGTAGCCAGTGTGTATAACAAGAAATGAATTGCTATAAATGATTCAGTCCTTGGATAATATGTAAACATTCCAGTTATTTAGTACCTGCTGATGTTGTTGTTTGTGGATTTGCTGTCGAAGCCGTTGTAAAAGAAAATATTGTTCCTAGTATTGCGATAAGTGTTATATATGCGGTATGTTTAGTTGAACTTGTAACTTGATTGTTAGTTTTATGTGTTGTTGACGTTGTAACTTTATTTGTAGTCGTAGGTGTTTTTGATATTTTAAGTTTAGTTTATTTTGTATGTGAATTCTCAGTGGTTGTTAATTTAGACTCACCTGTTGTTGAAGTTGTCGTTTCTGTAGACGTTGTTGTTGAATGCGTGGTTTCTGTAGACTTTGTTGAAGGCGTCGTTTCTGTGGATGTTGTTGTTGATTCTTCAATTTAAAAAAACGAAAAACATTTAATTAATTTTTCACTTAGTAACGAAAAAGATGACAATAAAATAAAATAGACCGAAAAAACAACTAAAAGTGTTTAATACATTAAAGTATAATTTTTTTTTCTTTGGTTACAACATTTTTTAGAGCACTTGACGATATTAAAGTATATTGAACGGAGAGATTCGCAGTTCTACTTTATGTTACATTTACATTACTTGCGGCCAATTTACCCCCGCACACATACACACACATACAAATATTTTCTCATATTCACTGTTCCATCGATCCAAATAAGTACTGAGATACTGCCCCATCATATTTCTGTTCATTTTCACTCACAAAGAGATTAACACACGAAATACACTATTATTTTTTGTCAATTTCTGGTTATCCATCCCTCGTACTAGAGTAAAGTTAAATTTTATTCCATTTTGCCCTTAAATTATTATTAACGCTTTCAACAATCGCTTTAGATAACTACTTGAACTCTAAAAATGAAATAAACATAAAGTACTGGCAACAAATGTGTAATCATAGACTATAATATACATGGACCGCTTGCTTTAGTATTTCTGCTATATGATTACTTGAAACACTGATTTTCGGAATTCCCAATTCTAAATAAAGTAATTGCTATACAGGAAATAAAGTTATTGATATACAAGTTCCGTTCTATTTAATCGCTATGATTTTCTCAATGAAAAATTAAAATCGGAAGTTGTAGCCTACAAAGAGGAAATATTTATAGATCAGTGTTGTGTGCGCACGGAAAAAGAACATAAGCTCTAAAAATAGAGCAGGAGGCCCATCTTTTTATAGTCAATGATAATAAGATTAATAGGCCTACAAGTATTCATTTCAAGTCGAACAAAAAAACGATTTAATAAAACGGAACTTGTATGACAATTACTTTATTTAGAATCGGGAATTTCAAAAAAAGAAGAAAATGGCATAAAAAACTAAAGCAAGCGGTCCATGTATATTATGGTCTATGGTGTAATCACTACATTTGTATACTCTCAACACTTGCTTATTCACTACCATCGGTTACTCACTACATTTGTGTACTCACTACCCTTGTGCACTAAAGAAACAATTGTGTACTCACTACAATTGAGAAATCAATACAAACGGTTATGGCAATGGCATGTTGTGAATCTAAGATGGTATTTAATTTGTGCTATATTTAGTTTGTAATGTATTTAGTTTGTGATGTATATTATGTGCTGTACGAAGTATGGAATGTGTTTAGTATTTGATGTACGTAGGTTTGTGATGTATTTAATCTATGCTGTAAGTTAATTGTAATGTATTTAGTTTGTGCTGTATTTAGTTTAAGCTGTACGTAATTTGTGAGGTTTTTAGTATGTGATGTACGTATTTTGATACGTACGTAGTTTGCGATGCATTTAGTCTGTGCTGTACGTAGTTTGTGACTTAGGTAGTTTGTAATGTCGTTGTAATGTTTTTACCATTCCCACTAATACAGGTGTTCATATATCGTGTATCATTGTGTTATTAAATAATAACTGAATAAAATAATATTAAATTAATAATTAAAAATATCATCCACGTTTTTATTATTTTTTTCTTTGGACCTCAAGTGTGTAGTCGGCCCCCAAACTGTTTGATTGTTAATGCAGCACTCTTTTGGAGACCCCTGCAATAGTTTATAGTGTTAGTTTTGTATTAGTATTGTGGATTGTGTAATGGTTTGTATCGATGATTCAGAAACTTATCTTTCACTCTTTCATTTCATTCATTAAACCTCATTTATTAAACTGTGTGTTTCTTGGTGTGTACTAACAGTATAACCATTTTAATCGATACTCGTTTAAAGATCTAGCACGTCACAACTGACAACAATTAATTGTTTACTCACTACACTTGTGTACTCACATCAATTGTGTATTCACAACAATTGTGTACTCACTACAATTGTGTACTCACTACACTTGTGTACTAACAACAATTGTGTACTCACTACACTAGTGCACTCACTACAACTGTGTACTATCTACAATTGTGTACTCACATCAATTGTGTACTCACTACAATTGTGCACTCACTACACTTGTGTACTCACATCAATTGTGTACTCACAACAATTGTGTACTCAATACAATTGTGTACTCAATACTAGACTATGGCAATGACATGTTGTGAATCTACATGTTGTGATGTATTTAGTTTATGATGTATTTAGTTTATGCTGTACGTAGATTGTGATGTACTTAGTCTGTGCTGTACGTAGTTTGTCATGTATTTAGTTTGTGCTGTACGTAGTTTTTTATGTATTTAGTTTGTGTTGTACGTAGTTTTTCATGAATTGAGTTTGTGCTGTATGTAGTTTTTGATGTACTTAGTTTGTGTTGTAGGGCCTACGTACTTTGTAATGTATTTATTTTGTGTTTAACGTAGTTCGTAATGTATTTAGTTTGTGATGTACGTAGTTTGTGATGTATTTAGTTTCTAATGTGCATAGTCTAGGCCGTATTTAGCTTGTGACGTATTTAGTTTGTGCAGTACGTTTTTTTTTGTCATGTAGTTAGTTTGTGATTTGTTTAGTCTGTGCTGTACGTAGTTTGTGATGTACGTAGTCTGTGTTGAACGTAGTTTGTGATTTTTAGTTTGTGCTGTACGTATTTGTGCTGTATTTTGCTCGTGATGTTCATTAGTTGGTGATGTATTTAGTTTGTGCTATACGTAGTTTGTGATGTATTTATTTTGTGCGGAACGTAGTTTTTGATGTACTCACTTCTGACTAGTTCTATCATGCTGTCTGTAGAATTTTTCAACCCTGTGAGTAGTTTTAATATATTATTTTTTTCATTGCTCCTCTGAAACATATATGTTGTTTTTCATGTAAATATTATATTATATTATCCTGCTACAGGTGCTCATGTCAGTGTTCAGAAACAACACTTGCTACCTGTCTCGAAGCTTGTTTATTGAAAAAAATATCGTTGAAAGTAAATTGGCATGTGTTTGTTCATTGGGTGAAGTGAACAATATTTTACATTGCACAGACATACCAACAACCATACTCATAAACTCTAATTAAAATTTTACTTAAGCGCCACTATTATCTAGATGAGTCTCTCTCGCCGTGGTAATACTCTTGTAATTGCTATTGTACATATATGCTTGTTTTATTTTTGTTTTTTAATTCCTACTTGGGTCTATGCATAGACTTACCGACACACCGTTTAGTGAAAACGTCTCTATCCGAATCAAAGTATATGTTTGTAGAAGATGGAGAAAATAAACAAGCTAAACTGACATCATCGTACTCATATGCCCCACAGCCGTTGTTATTCAGACATATCCTCCTACATTCCTAAAATAAAGAAACAAAAAGAAAACCATAATTTGATAGTTTGTGTTTCTTCTTAAACAAAGCATGAAAATCATGACAACAAAAAGTTTTACGTGTTTTTTATTCCAAGCTAACACCAAAAGACGTCTTGTGAGATGTACATATTATCAAAGACTATTAAATAATAGACGTCTTGAACTATTTTTTCTGCTTTTTGATGATCCGAATGACTGGATTTTGGAATTACCGATTTTTTTTCTTTGCATTGTAGATTTCCGTTTTATTTAAATCGCTTAAATCGCTAGGATTTTTTAAATGAAAAATTAAAATTAAAAACAAAGGTTGTTTACAACGGAAACCTTTAGTAGAAGTATGAGCGTAGAAGTCGGATAAAAAGAAAATATTATAAGCTCTAAAAATAGAGCAAGCCATCCATTTTATTATAGTATTTAATATTATCAAATAAAAAAAATAGTGCGTTTTGAGACATTAGACATGAGTAAATAATAAAATTCTAATCATCTCAGTTTCATGTTGTGAAATTTTCTTAGAGAAAAAAGGTTTAGTCTGGTCGAAAGGAACAAATTGACAAACAATAAAGCCAATTTACGTTTAGGGGCAATGTGGCGAGTCGCCTGGAAGAAGGGTAAACACTCTATCCTCTCTCTCCAACTTGGACCATTGTCTGGCAGGGGCAACCACCCAAGATGTCAGGGCGCAGTGCCTTAGAATGTCAATAAATAATATATCTTTGATCTCACCGAGGCGTGCACTTTATTTTGTCCCATATTGAATTGACTATTTCAACCGAGTAGGCCCCTTATTTTTCTTTTTTTTTTAAAGTATTATTAAGTTTTAGAAAATTTCAAATAAATCTAATTGGTGTTTTGTTATATTAGTAACTTTTCAAAAGTTTAAATGGTATAAATTGTCACCAGTTCTAAATTTGCCAGCTCTCAGTCCCCATTATTGCAATTTAGGTCAGTTTCTTTTTTACTATGACTTCTCCTACTTTATACCAGAGACTATAATCATAAGGACCGCTTGCTCTATTTTTAGAGCATAAGACTCGTGTTTGACATGCGCGGGGATAGCTGTGTCAAGCTACACTTCCGTTGTGTCTATTAACAAGCAGTTTCAAGCATGAAAATATAGTCTGTCTATTATCAACCTTTATATTTGGTCTAGCAAATCTCCGTAAATATAACAAAACCTGTTCATTATGGCCGGTAACCATTGTGCAATAATTGGATGCACATCATATTCTACACGAAAGAGAGGCCTGTCTTTTTTTTAAAATTACACGTCCTCAAAATGAAGAATGGGAAAACGCTCCTGTCGGTTCTGTTAACTGTCTGTTAACAGAGTTGATAAAGGTTTCAACAAAGTAAAGGCAAGGATATGTTCTAGACATTTTCAAGAAAAAATGTATATCGTTACCACTACAAATACAAGTGAAGGTTTTAAATTTGATATAAATTATAACTTATAATAGCCTAATAATAATATGAAAATAGGGGCCTATATTCTATATTCCTATATTAAAATATTATATTATACTATAGACTATAGACCTATAGACTATAGGGCCACTATAGGCCTATATATAGACTGTCACTATAGTATAGCCATAGCCTATACTATAGTAACTAGGCCTATGTGTTAAACTAATTTTGAAGTAATTTATTATGTTTAAATTTAAATATATGAGCCTACTATTATGTTTATTAAAATATGTATAATTATATAATTATATTTATTGGTTATTTTATATATAGGCCTAAGGTGTCTACTTCATTTTACAGGAATAGACCCTATAAGCCTAGTTACCTACTTATTAATTAAAATCCTTCGATCTGAATTATCCTTCCATTGCTCTGCTATCACATACTACCTCTACTCTCACACACCAGAGCTACATTGAAATCCTGACTACGCCACTGCTGGGGTGTAGTCTAAATAAAATTTAGATGTCCAGAAAAGGTATCATGCGACAACTTGTGGGATAAACCGGACAAAAACAGACGGCCTAGAAGACCGGAAACCGAAACCGGAATGAATTGGAAACGCCCTGAGATGAGATGCCCAATATCGAGCCAGCTGTAGAGGTGTGATTACGCCCTATACTCCAATGGGGACCCACAGGAATAAGTCTTCAGGTCTACAGTTAATTACATTGAATTAAAAAGGACTTCGTTTGATTCATTTCCTCTACTCCATTGCATATGCGTTGAGTTTAACCCTGTTGTTGGCATAGTAAGTTAAATTACCCGTTGGACCACATTGACCCATAGGGCCGGTGAAGCAGCGTTCACCAGTTTAAGGCATATTAAGGGATTGTATTGCGAGCAAAAATCCTAGCCTTCACCATGACTTGAACCCTGGACCTTCGGTATGGAAGCCGTAGATATATTTGTATATATTTGTCGAGAGAGAGGGGGAGATGGGTATATGAATGCATGAAAAAACTGGTTGAGTGGGTGCCTGCATGGATGGATGGTTGAAGAGTTAGATAAATAAAGTCTAGAAAGACAAAATTTTATCCTTCTTTTAAATATAATTGTTTATTGATAGATTATACTTACCGCTGCATCATTAATGTTCCCTAGGTCTGTTCGAATGTCATCCGGGATAGCGTAATTTTGGTTAAAAACAAAGTCACAAGTTGCTGTTAAAGAAAGAATGAAAAATCATTCAGACTCAAAATCATGTTTCATATTAACATTAAGTTGCTTTTTGCATTTTTTTAAGGAAACATAATATAACATTTTGTATTTACGAACATAATCATGTTGAAATGTATGATATCGTTTGTCAAGTTATGTTGATCAAGGACTCTGAGGTCTCAAACTACGTCTAATTTTTCTAATAATCCCGGACACAGAGCCCTGAATTAAGTCATTTGGTGATTTAAAATTTTGGAAAGAGACCTATTTATGTCACGATGTAATTTAAAGGCTACTGGTATAGGCTTGGGAATAATATTTAGACAAAGGGGTATTGGAAATTAACAGTCATTATCACATCGTTAGGCTAAAGGCAAGTTGTCTAAGGGGTTGCCCTCTTATTGTGCTGTGATTTCTAATTAATGTCAAATAATACTTATTTAATTGTTTAGTGCATGACTGATTTACGAAGATTATCCTGAAACTATTTACACTTATATGACAACAGACATTGATTAACTATAATTCAATGAATGCTAGCGCAATAAGTAGCTTGGTGACAGATCACTTTATCCCCAGTCAATTCATCCCCGTCACTTCATCCACATCACTTCATTCTCGAGTCACTTCATCCCCAGTCACTTCATCCCCATTCACTTCATTCCCAAACACTCCATCCCCAGTCACTTCATCCCCAGACAAATCATCCCCGTCACTTCACCCCATCACTTCATCTCCGAGTCAATTCATCCCCGTCACTTCATCCACATCACTTCATTCTCGAGTCACTTCATCCCCAGTCACTTCATCCCAGTCACTTCACCCCGTCACTTCATCCCCATTCATTTCATCCCCAGACAATTCATCCCAGTCACTTCATCCCCAGTCACTTTATCCCCGGTCACTTCATCCCCAGACAATTCATTCCCAGACAATTCATCTCAGTAACTTCACCCCGTCACTTCATCCCCAGCCATTTCATCGCCAGACAATTTCTCCCAGTCACTTCATCCCCAGTCACTTTATCCCAAGTCACTTCATCCTCAGTCACTTCATCTCCAGTCACTTCATCCTAGAGTCACTTCATCCTAGAGTCACTTCATCCCAAGTCACTTCATCCCCAGTAACTTCATCCCCAGTCACTTCATTCCCAGTCACTTCATCCCCAGTCACTTCATCCCCAGTCACTTCATCCCCAGTCACTTCATCCCGAGTCACTTCATCCCCAGTCACTTCATCCCCAGTCACTTCATCCTCAGTTACTTCATACCCAGTCACTTCATTCTCGAGTCACTTCATCCTCGAGTCACTTCATCCCCAGTCACTTCATCTCCAGTCACTTCATCACCAGTCAATTCATCCCCAGTCACTTCATCCCCAGTCACTTCATACCCAGTCACTTTATCCTCAGTCACTTCATCCCCAGTGCAGTCACTTTATCCTCAGTCACTTCATCCCCAGTCACTTCATCCTCGAGTCACGTCCTCCTCGAGTCACTTCATCCTTGAGTCATTTCATCCCCAGTCACTTCATCCCCGTTACTTCATCCTCGAGTCACTTCATCCTCAGTCACTTCATCCCCAATCACTTCATCCACAGTCACTTCATCCTCGAGTCACTTCAGCGCCAGTCACTTCATCCTCGAGTCACTTCATCCCCAGTCACTTTATCCTCGAGTCACTTCATCCCCAGTCACTTCATCCCCAGACACTTCACCCCCAGTCACTTCATCCTCGTCACTTTATTCCCAGTCACTTCATACTCAGACAATTAAACCTAAAAATGCAATTTTACGTATAGAATTATTAAATCAGATCGAAATTTAACAAACACAAAAAGCAAATAGTTCCATATTCAGTTTTCTATTTTGTTATTAAGAGTTTTTAAGGTGAGTGTTTTTAAAGGAGTGTGACAGAAAAGCTAGAGATCAGATATAGAGAGGACGATCCATTGACTCGTAGTGCTACACAATGTTGCATTTTAATCGTTAATCGTTAGTCACAAATTGTCGATCTGTATTGTCTGTCTAATTTAATTAACAACTTTGTCGCTTCAAAGACATAGATCCATTAGACATTTTGAGTCTGAGTAAGAGTGGTGTCCTATTTCTATCCACCGTCCTATTTATCCGACGTGCTTTTTATCATCAAAGCAAACCCGGCGCACGGCCGTATCAAAGAACGGTAGAGACGACCGCGATGTACCGGTACCACTGATGGCCAAATTAAATAAACCTTGTCAAGCAATCAAGCCAGGGGCAATACTGAGATAAACGACGAGGAAACTTTATCCCCTTGACCTTTTTATTTTCTTTTATCTTCAAACGTAGAAATCATCAATTGGAATATTACAGACTAATTAATGTACTGTTAATTAGTTCAAAAGACGTCACAGGAGGGGGCGCTTAAGTCTACCATAATACAACTGCTCAAGTTGTCAGCCATGCACTACATATTGCTTTTAAAAGGATTAAGTGTCTGGGGATTAGGTGTCTGGAGATGAAATGACTGGAGATGAGTGGCTCGAGGTTTAATTGACCGGAATGAAGTGAAAGGGATGAAGTGACTAGGAATGAAGAGAATGTGAACCAAGTAGCTTTTATTCACACCAAATCAATTGCATATAATAAGACTAATGTATTGTGCAGATAATTCAGTATAAGTAAGACGAAGAAACAAGTAATATTTTAATCAATCAATGATAATATGTTGCGGGGAGATTTGCTTATCACTTTTATTACTCAAAGCCTTTCATTAGCTCTCCACTTAATCAAGTTTAACCTAGTGTCATGTATATTGTTTTCCAAGTATTGGAACACACAATGTTTATTACCCCCCGTCTCTTTTTTTGAGGGCGGGGCTTAGTCTTTCCGATTGCTTGACTTTTAGTACGAAGGCAAAAGATTCTAGGTAATGTTGGTATTCTTTGTTGACCTTTAATTCTCGGAGTGTCTGGGAATGGCTTATTATTTTCTGAATAGGGGAATTCCTATCGTTTTTGTTATGAGTTTTGTAATGATACCATTATTTTCACCCCTACTAGTAATAGGTCTGTCCCTTGCACCACTTTAACAGTATTTAATGATTTGTTTGCCTGAAAGGCAGTGAGTTTCGAGATAATTTCTTTTGGGGACGCTTGTGTTTGCACTATTTTATTCTAACTGTACATATTCTTAATATTGTATATATCATTGAACATATCACCTGAATTAAATTATCAACAACATTTACACTGAAGCTTCCTCGTCAAGTTACTTTTCTATTGTGTTGTTTACAATATTATAATATTTATTTACTACTCTAACGTCAAGGAAAGGAACTGTTAGAACGCAAATCCTGAGTTTGTGCCCAGAACCATAAGGAGAGTTCGTGTAATACTGAAACATAAAAAATAATAACTAAAGTCTACCCTAGGACCAACGAGAATTATAAACAATATCTACACGGCTCTGGCCACAAGGGGATTGTGGACGTAATACTAGCCTATAAGCCCTTTCATGAATGGAATAGTCTGATCCCAGAAATTCTATCAACGTTAGATAGCGAGAAATCATCTCCTTTTTAAGGAGTCCCCAAATTTAGTCCCCGCCCAGAAATCAAGCGATTGAATTTTAATACCTAATAAGGAGTATTCAACCAATACCGCGAGTTAGCGAGACACACACACAAGTGCGCTACTAATTTAGGCTTGATATGTCACAGGGTGAATGAGCAGGTATGTGAGTATAGATTTGCAGGTATCTGAGTATAGTAAAGCAGGTATGTGAGTTTGGATAAGCAGGTATGTGAGTTTGGATAAGCAGTATGTTAGTATAGATGTGCAGGAATGTGAGTATGGATGAGCATGTATGTGAGTATAGATGAGCAGGTATGTGAGTGTGGATAAACATATATGTGAGTGTAGATTTGCAGGTATCTGAGTATAGTTAAGCAGGTTTGTGAGTTTGGATAATCAGTATGTTAGTATAGATGAGCAGGAATGTGATTTTAGATGAGCAGGTATATGAGTATAGATTTGCAGGTACGTTAGTTTGGCTGAGTAGGTATAATATTTTGGATGGACGGTATGTGAGTGTGGATTAGGTCATTTTGTATGAAATGTCTAAAAATGCAGACAGTTAAAAAGGGAGATTTCGGTGGTGGATGGTTCCATCGTAAATAATGAGTAAATAGCCATACCACCAACTTGTCAACTTTGTACGTCTAAAATACTTACCTGAGGTCTCTAGGACAAAAGAGGAAATAAAAAACACCACAGTCGTCAGCAGTAAGTTGCTAAAAGTCATGGCTGATTAAAATGCGGCCATTCACTTTCTCTGTTTGGCAACTCTGTATAAAAGTCCTGATCCGTAAGATGTTGTTAGCTGACGATGCTGCCCTCACTGCACACACAAAAGAAGAACTGCAAAGGTTGGTCAGTGCTTTGGCAGAAGCTTGCCGGGAGTTAGGACTAACAATCGTTCTGAACAAATCATGGGTCAGGACATTACATCATCCCCAACATTAATATTGGCTGCCATACTGTTCAAGTTACTACAGAATTCACTTACTTAGGTTCGAGCACTTCAAATCATGCGTCAATTCACAACGAGATAAGCTAGGGAATACGCAAGGCATCTGCTTCTATGGCTAGGTTATCCAAGCGTGTTAGGAAAAACTAAAAACTGACGAGGACCACCAAAATGGCATGCATTTTTAGTACATTACTTTACGGCAGTGAGAGCTGGTAAACCTATAAGCGCCAGGAACAACAGTTAAACATTTTCCACATGATATGTCTGCGCCAAATATTAGGCGTCACTTGAAAGGACGACATAGCCGACTTTGAGATGTTGGCTCAAGCAAATATCCCAAGCATTTACTCCCTGGTATTCCAACGCAGATTGTGCTCTGAGGTTCATGTCAGCAGAATGCAAGACGGCAGCATCCCATAAGATATCCTGTATAAAAAACTGGAGAAAGGCACAAGTCCCATAGCGACCTCAAGTCTACAAATATCGACCTACAAACCTGGAAGCAGTCTGCGGTGGACCGTACAGCAAGGAGACCGGTCTTGCATGCTGGTGTATCTGCTTCTGAGGCAAAGAGAGCAAAGGAATCTCTGGAGAAAAGAATGAGGAGAAAAGACGCAGAACCGTTAGATGGACTGACTGCTACTGACTATAGATGCCTCGGCTGTTCTAGGGCTTGCCACTCAAGACTGTTCAGCCACCGCAGAACCTGCAAAAATGAGCCGGCCACACACCCAGTTGAATTTGAAGAGGGGCGTATCCATTTTGTCTCGAGACAGAAGGAGCCATTATTATTATATACATTTGCAGTTGTAAAAGTTTGTTCATATTGACACCTTTTTTATAAAAGTCAAAACATTATTTATTTATAACAAATTATATATTGCTCTGACATTGACAATAATATGAAATTTAAATGGTAGCCAGTGTGTATAACAAGAAATGAATTGCTATAAATGATTCAGTCCTTGGATAATATGTAAACATTCCAGTTATTTAGTACCTGCTGATGTTGTTGTTTGTGGATTTGCTGTCGAAGCCGTTGTAAAAGAAAATATTTTTCATAGTATTGCGATAAGTGTTATATATGCGGTATGTTTAGTTGAACTTGTAACTTGATTGTTAGTTTTATGTGTTGTTGACGTTGTAACTTTATTTGTAGTCGTAGGTGTTTTTGATATTTTAAGTTTAGTTTATTTTGTATGTGAATTCTCAGTGGTTGTTAATTTAGACTCACCTGTTGTTGAAGTTGTCGTTTCTGTAGACGTTGTTGTTGAATGCGTGGTTTCTGTAGACTTTGTTGAAGGCGTCGTTTCTGTGGATGTTGTTGTTGATTCTTCAATTTAAAAAAACGAAAAACATTTAATTATTTTTTCACTTAGTAACGAAAAAGATGACAATAAAATAAAATAGACCGAAAAAACAACTAAAAGTGTTTAATACATTAAAGTATAATTTTTTTTTTCTTTGGTTACAACATTTTTTAGAGCACTTGACAATATTAAAGTATATTGAACGGAGAGATTCGCAGTTCTACTTTATGTTACATTTACATTACTTGCGGCCAATTTACCCCCGCACACATACACACACATACAAATATTTTCTCATATTCACTGTTCCATCGATCCAAATAAGTACTGAGATACTGCCCCATCATATTTCTGTTCATTTTCACCCACAAAGAGATTAACACACGAAATACACTATTATTTTTTGTCAATTTCTGGTTATCCATCCCTCGTACTAGAGTAAAGTTAAATTTTATTCCATTTTGCCCTTAAATTATTATTAACGCTTTTAACAATCGCTTTAGATAACTACTTGAACTCTAAAAATAAAATAAACATAAAGTACTTACAACAAATGTGTAATCATAGACTATAATAGACCGCTTGCTTTTGTATTTCTGCTATTTGATTACTTGAAACACTGATTTTTGGAATTCCCGATTCTAAATAAAGTAATTGCTATACAGGAAATAAAGTTTATGATATACATGTTTAGTTTTATTTAATCGCTTTGATTTTCTCAAATAAAACTTAAAATCGGAAGTTGTAGCCTTCAGAGAGGAAATATTTATAGATCAGTGTTGTGTGAGCACGGAAAAAGAACATAAGCTCTAAAAATAGAGCAGGAAGCCCATTTTATTATAGTCAATGATAAAAGGATTAATAGGCCTACAAGTATTCATTTAAAGTCGAACGAAATGCGATTTAATAAAACGGAACTTGTATGACAATTACTTTATTTAGAATAGGGAATTTAAAAAAAAGAAGATAATGGAATAAAAAACTAAAGCAAGCGGTCCATGTTTATTATGGTCTATGGTGTAATCACTACATTTGTATACTCGCTACACCTGCGTATTCACTACCATTAGTTACTCACTACATTTGTGTACTCACTACCCTTGTGCACTAACTACAATTCTGTACTCACAACAATTGAGAAATCAATACAAACGGTTATGGCATAGGCATGTTGTGAATCTAAGATTGTATTTAATTTGTGCTATATTTAGTTTGTAATGTATTTAGTTTGTGATGAATATTGTTTGTGCTGTACGAAGTATGGAATGTGTTTATTATGTGATGTACGAGGGTTTGTGATGCATTAAATCTATGCTGTAAGTAAATTTTGATGTATTTAGTTTGTGCTGTATTTAGTTTAAGCTGTACGCAATTTTTGAACGTTTTTAGTATGTGATGTACGTAATTTGAGACGTACGTAGTTTGTCATGTATTTAGTTTGTGCTGTACGTAAAATTTGCGATGTCTGGGGTGTACGTATTTTGTGATGTCTTTAGTTTTCTATGCAGTTAGTTTGTGCTGTACGTAGTTTGTGATGTACGTAGTTTGGGTGTATTTAATTTTTTTGTGATGTATTTAGTTTGCGATGCATTTAGTCTGTGCTGTACGTAGTCTGTGCTGTACGTAGTTTGTGATGTAGGTAGTTTGTAAGTTCGTTGTAATGTTTTTACCATTCCCACTAATACACCTGTTTATATATCGTGTATCATTGTGTTATTAAATAATAAATTAATAAAATAATATTTAAATTAATAATTAAAAATAACATCCACGTTTTAAATATTTTTTTCTTTGGACAGCAAAAGTGTAGTCGGCCCCCTAACTGTTTGATAGTTAATGCGGCCCTCTTTTGGAGACCCCTGTAATAGTTTATAGTGTTCGTTGTGTATTAGTACTGTGGATTGTGTAATGGTTTGTATACAGGATTCAAAAACTTATCATTCACTCTTTCATTTCATTCATTAAACCTCATTTATTAAACGGTGTGTTTCTTGGTGTGTACTAACAGTGTTACGGTTTTAATCAGTACTCGTTTAAAGAACGCATGACTGACCATAATTGTGTTCTCACTACACTTGTGCACTCACTACAATTGTGCACTCAATACAATTGTGTAGTCAATACTAGACTATGGCAATGACATGTTGCGAATGTACATGTTGTGATGTATTTAGTTTGTGATGTATTGAGTTTGCGCTGTACGTAGATTGTGATGTATTTAGTCTGTGCTGTACGTAGTTTGTCATGTATTTAGTTTGTGCTATACGTATTTTTTATGTATTTAGTTTGTGTTGTACGAAGTTTTTCATGTATTTAGTATGTGCTGTACGTAGTTTCTTATGTATTAGTTTGTGTTGAACGTAGTTTGTCATGTATTTAGCTTGTGCTGTACGTAGTTTTGATGTATTTAGTTTGTGTTGTACGTAGTTTTTCATGTACTTAGTTTGTGCTGTACGTACTTTGTAATGTATTTATTTTTAGTTTTACGTAGTTCGTAATGTATTTAGTTTGTGATGTACGTAGTTTGTGATATATTAAGTTTCTAATGTGCATAGTCTAGGCCGTATTTAGTTTGTGACGTATTTAGTTTGTGCTGTACGTTTTTTTGTAATGTATTTAGTTTGTGATGTGTTTAGTCTGTGCTGTACGTAGTTTGTGATGTACGTAGTCTGTACTGTGTTTAGTTTGTGATGTATTTAGTTTGTGCTGTACGTTTTTTTGTCATGTATTTAGTTTGTGATGTGTTTAGTCTGTGCTGTACGTAGTTTGTGATTTTTTAGTTTGTGCTATACGTAGTTGTGCTGTATTTAGCTTGTGCTGTTCGTTAGTTGGTGATGTATTTAGTTTGCGCTGTTCATTAGCTGGTGATGTATTTAGTTTGAGCTATACGTAGTTTGTGATGTATTTATTTTGTGCTTTACGTAGTTTTTGATGTATTCACTTTTGACTATCATGCTGTCTGTAGAATTTTTGAACCCTGTGAGTAGTTTAAATATATTATTTTTTCATTGCTCCTCTGAAACATGTATGTTGTTTTTCATGTAAATAATATATTATATTTTCCTTCCAAAGGTGCTTATGTCAGTGTCCAGAAACAACACGTGGTACCTGTCTCGAGCTTGTTTATTAAAAAAAATTTCTTTAAAAGTAAATTGGCTGGCGTTTGTTTATTGAGTGAAGTGAACAATATTTTACATCGCAAAGACAGATCAACAACCATACACATAAACTCTAATTAAAATTTCACGTAAGTGCCATTATTATCTATATGAGTCTCTCTCGCCGTGGTAATACTCTTGTAATTCATACTGTACATATATGCTTGTTTTATCGTTTTCCTAGTTGGGTCTATGCATAGACTTACCGTCACACCGTTTAGTGAAAACGTCTCTACCAGGATCAAAGAATATGTTTGTAGAAGATGGAGAAATTAAACAAACTTCACCGATATCGTCGTACATGTATGCCCCACAGTTGTTGTCATTCAGACATATCATCATACATTCCTAAAATAAAGAAACAAAAAGAAAACAATAATTTGATATTTTGTGTTTTTTTTAAACAAAGCTTGAAAATCATGACAACAAAAGTTTCACGTGTTTTTTATTCCAAGCTAACACCAAAAGAAGTCTTGTGAGATGTACATATTATCAAAGACTATTATAAGATAGACGTCTTGAACTAATTTTTCTGCTTTTTGATGATCCGAATGACTGGATTTTGGAATTACCGATTTTTTAAATATCTTTGCATTGTAGATTTCCGTTTTATCTAATCGCTAGGATTTTCTCAATGAAAAATTAAAATTAAAAACAAAGGTTGTTTACAGCGGAAACGTTTAATAGAAGTACTCCAAAGGGGACCCACAGGAATAAGTCGTCAGGTATACAGTTAATTACATTGAATTAAAAAGGACTTCGTGTGATTCAATTCTTCTACTCTATTGCATATGCGTCGAGTTTAACCCTGTTGTTGGCATAGTAAGTTAAAGTACCCAATGGACCACATTTACCTATAGGCCCGGTGAATCATCGTTCACCAGTTTATGTGGCCACAGCAAATTAACGGATTATGTTGCCAGCAAAAATCCTAGCGTTCACCATGATTCGAACCCTGGACATTCGGTATGGAAGCCGTAGATATATTTGTGGAGAGAGAGGGGGGATATGGGTATATGAATGCATGAATAAACTGGTTTGGATGGGTGGCTGCATGGATGGATGTTTGAATAGTTAGATAAATAAAGTCTAGATTGAAAACATTTTATACTTCTTTTAAATAAGTTTGTTTATTGATAGATTATACTTACCGCTGCATCATTAATGTTCCCTAGGTCTGTTCGAATGTCATCCGGGATAGCGTAATTTTGGTTAAAAACAAAGTCACAAGTTGCTGTTAAAGAAAGAATGAAAAATCATTCAGACTCAAAATCATGTTTCATATTAACATTAAGTTGTTTTTTGCATTTTTTTAAAGATACATAATATAACATTTTGTATTTACGAAACATAATCATGTTTAAATGTATGATATCGTTTGTCAAGTTATGTTCATCAAGGACTCTAAGGGCTCAAACTACGTCACATTTTTCTAATAATCCCGGACACAGAGCCCTGAATTAAGTCGTTTGGTGATTAATAATTTTGGAAAGAGACCTATTTATGTCACGATGTAATTTAAAGGCTACTGGTATAGGCTTGGGAATAATATTTAGACAAAGGGGTATTGGAAATTAGCAGTCATTATCACATCGTTAGGCTAAAGGCAAGTTGTCTAAGGGGTTGCCCTCTTATTGTGCTGTGATTTCTAATTAATGTCAAATAATACTTATTTAATTGTTTAGTGCATGACTGATTTACGAAGATTATCCTGAAACAATTTACACTTATATGACAACAGACATTGATTAACTATAATCCAATGAATGCTGGCGCAATAAGTAGCTTGGTGATAGATCACTTCATCCCCAGTCAATTCATCCCCGTCACTTCATCCCCATCACTTCATTCTCGAGTCACTTCATCCCCAGTCACTTCATCCCCAGACAATTCATCCCCGTCACTTAACTCCATCACTTCATCCTCGAGTCACTTCATCCCCAGACAATTCATCCCCAGACAATTCATCCCAGTCACTTCACCCCGTCACTTCATCCACAGTCACTTCATCGCCAGACAATTCATCCCAATCACTTCATCCCCAGTCACTACATCCCAAGTCACTTCATCCTCAGTCACTTCATGCCCAGTCACTTCATCCCCAGTCACTTCATCCTCGAGTCACTTCATCCCCAGTCACTTCATCTTCGAGTCACTTAATCCCCAGTCACTTCATCCTAGAGTCACTTCATCCTAGAGTCACTTCATCCCCAGTCACTTCATCCCCAGTCACTTCATCCCTAGTCACTTCATCCCCAGTCACTTCATCCCCAGTCACTTCATCCCCAGTCACTTCATCCCCAGTCACTTCATCCCCAGTCACTTCATCCCCAGTCACATCATCCTCAGTCACTTCATCCCCAGTCACTTCATTCTCGAGTCACTTCATCCTCGAGTCACGTCATCCCCAGTCACTTCATCCCCAGTCACTTCATCCCCAGTCACTTCATCCTCAGTCACTTCATCCCCAGTACAGTAACTTTATCCTCAGTCATTTCATCCCCAGTCACTTCACCCTCGAGTCACGTCCTCCTCGAGTCACTTCATCCTTGAGTCATTTCATCCCCAGTCACTTCATCCCCGTCACTTCATCCTCGAGTCACTTCATCCTCAGTCACTTCATCCCCGTCACTTCATCCTAGAGTCACTTCATCCTCAGTCACTTCATCCCCAATCACCTCATCCCCAGTCACTTCATCTTCGAGTCACTTCATCCCCAGTCACTTCATCCTAGAGTCACTTCATCCCCAGTCACTTTATCCTCGAGTCACTTCATCCTCAGTCACTTCAACCCAGTCACTTCATCCCCAGACACTTCATCCCCAGTCACTTCATCCCCATTCACTTCATCTCCAGTCACTTCATCCTCGAGTCACTTCATGCTCGTCACTTTATTCCCAGTCACTTCATACTCAGACAATTAAACCTAAAAATGCAATTTTACGTATAGAATTATTAAATCAGATCGAAATTTAACAAACACAAAAAAGCAATTCAGTTTTCTATTTTGTTATTAAGAGTTTTTAAGGTGAGTGTTTTTAAAGGAGTGTGACAGAAAAGCTAGAGATCGGAGATAGAGAAGACGATCCATTGACTCGTAGTGCTACACAATGTTGCATTTTAATCGTTAATCGTTAGTCACAAATTGTCGATCTGTATTGTCTGTCTAATTTAATTAACAACATTGTCGCTTTAAAGACATAGATCCATTGGACATCTTGAGTCTGAGTAAGAGTGGTGTCCTAATTATATCCACCGTCCTATTTACCCGTCGTGCTTTTTATCATTAAAGCGAACCCGGCACACGGCCTTATCAAACAAAGGTAGAGACGACAGCGAAATACCGGTACCATCGGTGGCCAAATTAAAAAAAAACTTGTAAAGCATTCAAGCCAGGGGCAATACTGAGATAAACGACGACAAAACTTTATCCCCTTGACCCTTTTATTTCTTTTATCTTCAAATGTAGAAATCATCAATTGGAATATCATAGACTAATTAATGTTCTGTTAATTAGTATAAAATATTGTCACAGGAGGGGGCCCCTAAGTCTACCATAATACAACCGCTCAAGTTGTCAGCCATGCACTACAAATTGCTTCAAGACTAACTGTCTGGGGATTAAGTGTCTGGGTATGAAGTGACTGGTGATAAGGTAACTCAAGGATTAATTGACGGGAATGAAGTGACAGGGATGAATTGACTGGGGATGAAGTGACTGTGAACCAAGATAAGTCAGCATAAGTAAGATTAAATAACAAGTAATATTTTATTATATCAATGATAACATGAGGCGGGGGGATTTGCTTATCATTTCTATTACTTAAAGCATTTCATTAGCTCTCCACTTAATCAAGTTTAACCTAGCCTATAACCAACTTTCATCAATGGAATAGTCTGATTCAAGGAATTCTATCAACGTTAGATAGTGAGAAATAATCTCCTTTTTAAAGTGTCCCCAAATTTAGTCCCCGCCCAGAAATCAAGCGATTGAATTTCAATACCTAATAAGGAGTACTCAACCAATACCGCGAGTTAGCGAGACACACACGCAAGTGCGCTACTAATTTAGGCTTTATATGTCACAGGGTGAATTAGCAGATATGTGAGTATAGATTTGCAGGTATCTGAGTATAGTTAAGCAGGTTTGTGAGTTTGTATTAGCAGTATGTTAGTATAGATAAACAGGTATGTGAGTGTGGATCAACAGGTATGTGAGTGTAAATTTTCAGGTATCTGAGTATAGTTAAGCAGGTAGGTGAGTTTGGATAAGCAGGTATGTTAGTTTGTGTCACGGTTCTGGGCGCAACCATGACTTATTAGCACTAATGTAGATAGATAGTAGTGTAGAACGTAAGATCATAGATTAGCGTAACTTTATGATAGAAAGGAGGAGAGTAGTCTGACGTCATAACACACATCTCTCTCTCACGCAACTGTAACTCTCCATCCACCCTTCAACATCTTTCCCCAATCTTTACTACATTATATTATATCCAATTCAGAGATTACTAACTAAATGCTGCCGAAATAGTACTCAATTTTGGATGAATGAGGGTATATAAATTTTGTTAGTATGTGAAACCTACAATGTATATATTTATATCATGTCTTCGATTATTAATTCATGTAGTTATTTTAATATGTTTATACGGAAATCACTTTAATAAGTATTAATTCATATTGGTAATTCAACATACATGTATATAGGCATTACGTCATTCGACTCCTCGCTTAACCTCCACCCTTGCCCCCCCCTTCCGTGCTCTCGCCTACCACCCTCCTTATCTCCCCTTCACCTATCCAACTCACGGGGCAGCGGCATGTTAGTTAATCCTTTTGTCCGCTAGTTCCTGAGAAACTGACCAGATAAACCGTTTCACACATATATAACACTTCTCGGGGAAGTTGACCGCTGACCACTTAACAAAATGATATTAAGTCCCCTGTAGGGAAGATGAATCGTTTCCCCTCTCCACTGTTTCCCTTTCATCTACACCCCCATCCCGTCTACACTCCCCCCCTTCCCCCTCTAGTGAGTCATCCCTTTATACAGAAATATATTCGAACTAGCCAATCGGAATCATATCTAAATCTAAATTAAGAAAGTTAGCCAAGCAAATTGAGATAGACCACGTGATTTAGAGTCGTAAGAACGCGAGCGCAAAAACTTAGAAATCAGTCTTGGCTTGGCGCTTGGCCTGTAAACTTAAAACCTTGGCCCTGTACATTTTGGCGATTGAATTTCAATACCTAATAAGGAGTACTCAACCAATACCGCGAGTTAGCGAGACACACACGCAAGTGCGCTACTAATTTAGGCTTTATATGTCACAGGGTGAATTAGCAGATATGTGAGTATAGATTTGCAGGTATCTGAGTATAGTTAAGCAGGTTTGTGAGTTTGTATTAGCAGTATGTTAGTATAGATAAACAGGTATGTGAGTGTGGATGAACAGGTATGTGAGTGTAAATTTGCAGGTATCTGAGTATAGTTAAGCAGGTAGTTGAGTTTGGATAAGCAGGTATGTTAGTTTGTGTCATGGTTCTGGGCGCAACCATGACTTATTAGCACTAATGTAGATAGATAGTAAGGTAGAACGTAATATCATAGATTAGCGTAAGTTTAGGATAGAAAGGAGGAGAGTAGTCTGACGTCATAACACACATCTCTCTCTCACGCAATTCTAACTCTCCAGCCACCCTTCAACATCGTTCCCCAATCTTTACTACATTAAATTATATCTAATTCAGAGATTACTAACTAAATGCTGCCGAAATAGTACTCAATTTTGGATGAATGAGAGTATATAAATTTTGTCAGTATGTGAAACCTACAATGTATATATTTATATCATGTCTTCGATTATTAATTCATGTAGTTATTTTAATATGTTTATACGGAAATCACTTTAATAAGTATTAATTCAAATTGCTAATTCAACATACATGTATATAGGCATTACGTCATTCGACTCCTCGCTTAACCTTCACCCTTGCCCCCCCCCCCCTTCCATGCTCTCGCCTACCACCCTCCTTATCTCCCCTTCACCTATCCAACTCACGGGGCAGCGGCATGTTAGTTAATCCTTTTGTCCGCTGGTTCCTGAGAAACTGATCAGATAAACCGTTTCACACATATATAACACTTCTCGGGGAAGTTGACCGCTGACCACTTAACATAGAGATATTAAGTCCCCAATAGGGAAGATGAATCGTTTCCCCTCTCCACTGTTTCCCTTTCATCTACACCCCCATCCCGTCTACACTCCCCTCCTTCGCCCTCTAGTGAGTCATCCATTTATACAGAAATATATTCGAACTAGCCCATCGGAATCATATCTAAATCTAAATTAAGGAAGTTAGCCAAGCAAATTGAGATAGACCACGTGATTTAGAGTCGCAAGAACGCGAGCGCAAAAACTTAGAAATCAGTCTTGGCTTGGCGCTTGGCCTGTTAACTTAAAAACCTTGGCCCTGTACATTTTGGACTCGCATATTAGACCCCCCCCCCGCATGTTTAGACTCTAGATCTCGACGAGTAATAGAGGTTTCACCGTGTAGTTGTGTAACTTAATGATAGACTACATGACAATACCATACTCTAATGTTAGCTATTACTGTATCGATTCATGTATATTTCCCCATTGGATTCCTGAATGACAATAAACATTATAACCATCACCAGAGATTTGCTTGTGTACACCTTAGAACTCTTTGTGTGTGTGTATCTTATGTCATCTAACGAGCCAGGAGAGAACTAAACAATATTCCAGGTCGATTACAGCGTCGGCACATCATACTCTTAAGACAACAAGCCACAAAAACCCCAATCACCGAAATCCCGATCCTGACAAGTTGGGACCTCGTCCTGTGATCTGAACTTCAAGCCGTTCAGTGCAATACCAACAGCACCAACCCGAGGACTACGCCGAAACTGAAACTGACCCTGGATGGGGGCTTATCTCTCCACCACACAAAGACTCTAAGCTACACCAGCAGATAACCAACGCATCCTTCAAAATCCAGACCCGGTGCTTGGAAACTTTTACCGGCATTCAAGACACCCTATTACGTCAGATAAGTCACCCCAAATACGCCATTTCGCCAGATCCGCCACTCCACTACGCAGCCTACGTCACCCCAAACCCGCCACTTCGCCAGATCCGCCACTCTACGCAGCCTACGTCACCCTAAACACGCCATTTCGCCAGATCCGCCACTTTACGCAGCCTACGTCATCCCAAACACGGCACTTTGCCACTTCCGCCACTCTACGCCAGCCTACGTCAACCCAAACACGCCAATTCGCCAGATTCGCCACTCCACGCAGCCTACGTCACCCCAGATATGCCAGCAACCAGATCCGTCACCTCAACGCCAACCAAGTCACTTCAGTACGCCAGATTCGCCAGCCCAACCGCCAGATTCGCCACCCCAACCGTCAGATCGTCACCCACCGACACCGCATTAGCGTGCCTGCACCCAAAACGTCAGCCAGCGAGACCCACAACCACTGCATCGACGTGCCCGACAACTAGAGACCGCCGAAGAACCCGACATCCACCCTGTCAGACTTCCGGAGGAACCCGCCGTAGATTTCTTGGTACCCAAACCCAGGAATTAGAGACACAAACACTATCCAGTCCCGGCCCGGGGAGAACAGAATTTCTAACTATTCCGAAGCTACCTGCACCAACAGAGCGCCAAGCTCCATATAAACGATAACTTTACGATTGTGATAAGTGTGTATTTGTGTGTAAAATTATAGGAATTGCGGAAGCAGTATGTTGGTATAGATGAGCATGTATGTGATGTCACGTGCGAAATCAGCTACTGACGTTAGATGATATTTTTAGTAATGTATTATTATATATTTATATTCTTTTGATTCATATCCATCTTGGATCTCACAAGGTTGTATAAGAACTTGTATTGATGTTATTCAATTAGATTTGATGTTTATTTTACTCGTTTGCTATGAATGTTTTGTATGAAATGATTTAGATAAACTGTACCTTAATATATAGGAAATCCACAATCCTGTTTGAAATTGAACACAATTTTATTCCAACAAGTTGAGATGATAAAATATAACAATACCACAGAATACATGTACCAGTATTATATCATGAAACTTAATCAGTTGAGATTCTTCTATAACGAACTAAGCCGTAATCCTATCTTTAAGACAGTGGTCAAAAACAGTCCTCCCACATTAGCGCCCAAACTAGAACTAAAACTAACGGTATTCAACCCTCGTGCATATGACGTATTTTATTGCTATGACGTAGTGTCTAGACATATGCATGTTTTATTCCTAACACGGAAACATTTCTGGTTTAAGATTATTTCATTTTAACTTTAGTTAATAATAACAGAACCAATCTAATTATGGAAATAAACTACTCGTTACACTCGCCCCCCCCCCCCCCCCCTTAAGACACAAAGGAATTACAGACAGCGTTAAGTATGGAATTCTTTGTAAAGTACCCATAAAATGAACCGAATTCCCAAACTATTTGTAAGATTTAATTGACTATTGGACAATCTTTTAAAGATTAAAATGAACCATATATTACATATCCCCTTAATAACAAAGTCGCTATTATGGAATCCCTTATCACATTATCTTAACAATGATTATTAATTAAACATTTATTTATCAATTAATATTTACAATTATGATTATTGTGTGTACAACGTTGACCATAAAACTATTACCACCAATAACCAATTCCCATAGAATTTATATGAATTACCCAAATAAGTGGAACCGATTAATAATTGATAGATAATTCTTTAGAAAGTTTAATTTATTTATAACCGATCACTGTATCATTAACTAATGATTTTCAGTTATTATATTATTATTATGATGTCTCAATTATGACATCAAGAATATTTAAAAAATGTTATAATCTCAGCTGATTTAGCTTTTACATAGCATAAAATAAGACATCCAAATTATAACATGACGACATAGAAACAAACAATTTGCAAAACACATCAATAATCAATTGAACAAACACAAGTGTGGATGTATTCAAGTTAAATACCGGTGTGTGTGCAATTGATGTATGCAATAGTTACCTTTTACCTTACAACGTATGATTGTTTCTAGTAGAATTTGAAGTTTTGTTCTGTAATGTTTCATAATGTAATAATTCAAAACATAGTTTATTTATTGTCATGTTTACAATAATATATATGTTAATCAATACAATGAATGACATAAAAGAAAACATTTCATGAGAAACTGACTTTCATCTTCTGTTCAATCAGTCTTGTTCAATTGTGTACATCTGCAAATAGATTAATATTAATATGTTCATTAATTTGACCTTTGATAGCGGATTGTTCGCAAGCGGGTAAATGTGCCAATTTTTCATTAAGGGTTTTTAAAACTTTTGTGATTTTTAATTTGCTTTCTGTCAATTCACGTTCAATTTCGGGTGAATTATTCGCGACTCTAATAACCGTGTTTACCGAGGCAACAACTTTTTGTTCTTCTCTGGTAATGTATGGTTTCAACATATTGATATGGCACACTCGTTGCGATTTCCGTCTATCAGGGGTCTTTACAAGATAGTTAACCTCACTAAGCTTAGCCATAACCTCGTAGGGTCCTGTAAACTTGGCACTCAGGGGTTGACCAGACAGTGGCGTCAGCATGAGAACTTTATCACCAGGTTGGAAGATACGGGTTCTTGCGTTGACGTCATAGTAGACCTTCATCTTGTCTTGTGCCTGCAAAAGATTAGATCTGACAACTTTTAATGCATTATACAGTCTATTTTTAAAATTTTCCACGTATGTCAGTAGACCAGTGTCTTCAGTGGATGATAACCATGTCTCTTGTAACAGCTTTAGTGGTCCACGAACTGTGTGTCCGAATACCAGTTCAAAGGGACTGAAACCAAGAGATTCTTGTACAGCCTCTCTGGTTGCGAAGAGTGCGAAGGGAATACCACGATCCCAGTCGTCGTTATGCTCGAAACAGAAAGTACGGAGCATATTCTTCAATGTTTGGTGGTATCGTTCCAGTGCGCCTTGACTCTGTGGATGATATGCACTCGATACTGCATGACGAATACCCAGCCGTTCTAAGACTTGGCGAAATAACTTCGATGTGAAATTTGAACCTTGATCTGACTGCACGGTTTTCGGAAGACCATATCGGGTGAAGAATCCGAAAAGTGCATCAGATATTTTTTCGGCATTGATGCTACGTAGAGGAATAGCCTCTGGAAATCTCGTTGCCGAACACATTATAGTGAACAGATACTGGTGGCCAGCCTTAGTTTTAGGCAACGGACCGACGCAGTCTATAATGATGTGACTGAAGGGTTCTGAGAATGCTGGTATGGGTCGTAGAGGAGCTACCGGAATGGTCTGATTCGGTTTTCCGACCATCTGGCAGACATGACATGATCTGCAAAACGATGTGACGTCACGACGTAGGCCAGGCCAGAAGAAATATGGAAGAATCCTGTCGAAGGTTTTCTGTATCCCTAGGTGACCAGCATACGGTGAATCATGGGCCATATGTAGTATGTCCTTGCGGTATACATTGGCTACCACGATTTGATGTACTTCGCTGCATGTTTCATCGTCGTTTGCTTTCCCTCTCCATTTCCTCATCAACAACTCGTCCCTCAGGTAATAACCTGCGGCCATTGTTTCTAATTCTCCTTCATTCTTTGCTTCCTCTTTTAGCTTCCCGATCTCTGGATCTTTGCCCTGAGCAAGAATGAGTAGTTGTCTAGGCGACAAATTATTTTGATCAGTATGACTTGAGTGACCACCTAGAACATCCGCCATGAAGGTTGCTTGCAAGTCAATCTCTGGTGTTGGTTCTGGTTTCTTTGTCGATTCATTAGTCATCTGCTGTTTCTCCATAGCTCTGGTGATAACACATACTGAATTTTCAGTATTCTTACACTGAACAAAGTCTTTGGGTTCTTTAAGTACAGGATGTACCTGATTTTTGGCAATGTCACTTCCTAAAAGTAATGAAATGCCTCTGTAGGGAAATTTCTTCACTATCCCAACAATAACAGATCCAGTGAAGTAATTACTCTTCAACTGTATACGATGTAACGGTGCGGTAAGTGTTCCAGCCATAGTACTGATCAAGGCATACTGGCCTGTATGAGTCAATTTCGACGTTGGTACAGTATTCTTCAACAGTAGAGATATATCAGCACCGGAGTCACGTAGAATTTTAATCTTCCGTTCTCTAGCTTGATTATCTATAGGTGACACATAGCCCTCGCTAACATCCGATAGCATGCACTCGGGTAGTTCTCTGCCTACTGAGTTTCTTGCTACACTACTGCCTCCATAAGTAAACGTTTTATTTACTGATTGTTCATCTGTCACACTCCCTTTGGAGTTGAAACTAGAGAGTTCAATAGCCTCGGTCTTCATTTCAAAGACTTTTTCCGACTTTGAGCAACTTGGACATGCGTGTTTCGCCATCTCCTCATGACTAACATCAAATGTCTTTCTATCAGCTTTAATTCTTTTGTGGGCAGTTTTATTTATGTGAGTTTCAGTTTGTACGGCGATGTGTGATAAAACCACGTTGTTCTTGTTTTTAATGGGTCTTTTCTCTTTATGTAGACTCCAACAATTCTCTTTTATATGTGTCACAATTCTGGATTTAATAGTGACTATTAGCACTTAGATAGATAGCAGTGTATAACTAGAACCTTAGATTAGCTTAAGTTAGCTAGAATAGAGAGAAGGTTAGTCTGACGTCACTATCTCCTCCCTCCCTTACGCAATTACATCTCCCCATCACTCTTTCTCACCTGTTTCTCTACCCTTCACTATACTCTTGTACTACGCCCAAATTCAGAGTCTACTGACTAATACGATTCAACTTGGTACTACATCTTGGTTGAATGGGTACGAATGTGTTAGAATGTATATATTTTATCCTATGCTATATTAATGTATTCATGTCATGTCTTAATGTATTTATATCTTGTGCTATTTTAACGCATGTGAGCGAGTCATTATTCGATCCCTCATTCGCCCCCTCCTCTTCGCGTCCCCGCCACCCCCATCCCCTCTTATATCCCCTCAGCTTAGCGGCACGTTATGCAATTGCTTTGAGACGGTCGTTCTCTGAGCGGTTGACTAAATTCCCCCACTCAGCAGTTCGCACACAAGTAACTAATTCTCGCCCGAAACCCCCCCCCCCCAGCCACTTGAGTTAACTACTTAAGATTCTACAAAAGGGAGATAAAAGTCCCCACTCAGCAGGACGTCTGTATAAATTGTCTTTCATCTAGACCTCTCTCCCCCCCCCCTTTTTCGCCCTCGCAACCCCGACCCCCAATCCATTTTTGGCTCCAATAAGCTTTTCTTATGCAAATGTATATTCAATCTAGCCAATGAGAATAGGATGTAATTAAATGTAAGCCAACCAAATTAACTTTGGGTCAGGTGACTAGTGTCCACGAAAAAGCCGCCCAACTAAACTCAAGTTAGATCTCTCCCAGCTCCCGAGCTAGATACATCGTTTTGGTCTAGCTCCCAAATTGTTACTCGGACTTGCAGATACTTAGCCAGTAATCGTAATTCCCTCATTATAGTTACGTAGCCTAACCTTGGATTCCGTAACAACACAGTATATTGAGTGTTAGACGTTCCTGTGCATATATCTCAAGCATTGTATCTCCCCTGCATGTTAGTATGTGTATCTCATCATTGGATATTGAATTTGAATCATAAATAAACACCTGAAACGTAACCAGAGACTTGCTTGCCTAACTTAGAACTGTCTGTTGTGTGTGTTAATAACATCTAAGCGAGCCAGTAGAGAACAAATAAATATTCCAGGTCAACCACAGCATCGGCACCTCATACCTCTAAGACAACCAGCCACTATTACCCCCCTCTCAATTGCCACATCGTGACAAAGTGGGGGCTCGTCCGGGATTATCTGAACTTCAAGCCGTTCAGCGCACTGTCAACAGCAACAACCCGAGGACTACGCCGATTCTGAAACCGACCCTGGATGGGGGCTCATCTCTCTACAACACAAAGACTCTAAGCCAGCAACCAGACCCGTCATCCCAACGCCAGCAACCAGATCCATCAACCCATCAAACCAGGCTCGCCACTTTACGCAGCCTACGCCACCCCAGCCTACGCTTACGCCACCCCAGCCTACGCCTACGCCACCCCAGCCTACGCTTACGCCACCCCAGCCTACGCCTACGACACCCCAGCATACGCTTACGCCACCCCAGCCTACGCCTACGTCACCCCAGCCTACGCACCCCAGATACGCCAACCTAAGCCACCCCAGATTCGCCACTCCGAGCAATCTACGCCACCCCAGCCAGCTCACCCCATTAAGCCAGGCTCGCCACACTACGCCAGCCTACGTCACCCCAGACACACCAGCAACCAAATTTGCCACCCCATTACGCCAGATTTGCCGCCCCAACCGCCAGGTCGCCACCCTCTGGCCCCGCATCAACGTACCGGCACCCGAGACGTCAGCAGAGAGACCCACCGCCGCCGCATCAGCCTGCCCGACAACTAGAGACCGCCGAGAACCCGAACCCGACAACTGCCCTGTCAACCTCCCCGTAGGAACCCGCCGTAGTTCCCGGTATCCAAACCCGGAAAAATAGACACTAACATTAAACGCTAATCCAGTCCCGGCACGGGGAAAGAGAATTCCTAACCAGCCCGAAGATCTGCACCAACAGCGCCGAGCGCTATATAAACGATAACTTTATGATTGGATATACGTGTGTTAGTGTATGTGTGTACAATTCTGGAATTGCTGTCTGGTGAGTACCATTTTGAGTTGTATTACGTTAGCTAAACTCTGAACCCCAACACCCCTCCTATAATTTCCTTTCCTATCTCGCTATATCTCTGTCCGCCTCTAGTATCTTAATCTCGCCTCACTCTGTTACTATGGCGGAAGGTGTACTATTGCGTAAGCAGTTGAGAGAAGAGGCTATAGCTATAGGCTACATTGACTCAGACATCACTAAATACGTAGTAGAGCAGGTAGCGGCCCATGAGGCCAAGACAGAGAGAGCAGAACAGGTAGCTAGAGAGGAGAGAGCAAAGCAATTAGAAAGAGAAGATAGGCTTAGAGTAGAACAATTAGCTAGAGAGGAGAGAGAGAAACTTAGGTTAGAAGAATCAGCTAGAGAAGAGAGGAATAGGTTAGACGAGGAAGCACGCAGGGCACACGAATTCAGATTAGCTGAATTAGCAGCAAGTGTTAGGGCCCCCGATAACAACGACAACCCAAACTCCCCCTCATCATTTAGTTCAGCCACCCCCAACCATCCCCTCCCCAGACATGCTTCTCTATGGACCGACGTCCACGACCCCCGTTTAGAACAGTTTGACATCTACCTCCGACGGTTTAGCGACTGCATGGAGCTGAATGAGGTCCCCCCAGAATTGCATTGTAGGATCCTCGTCTCCACTCTGAGAGGAGAGGACTACGAGGCTTACTGTAAACTGGCCCCAGAAGACAGGGAGTCATGCGCTGCACTGAAGAACGCGCTCTTAAACCGGCACCAGTTGCACGCGTCCCACTACCAGAAAAAGTTTCGGTCGTCCACGCTACGACCAGGGGAGAATTACACCCGATTCGCGGAACGAATCCAATCCTACCTTCTTAAGTGGGTTGAGTTGGGAAATATCGAGCAGTCATTCGACGGTATGGTCACCCTCCTAATGACTGAGCAGGTAGAGTCACAAATGACGCCTAAACTCAAGGCCTTCCTGATACAACACGGGATCGAAGGGTTACCCTCCTCCCTACAAAGCGCAGATAGATTTCTGCAAGCCAACAAAGTAGAATCGTCCCACCCCCGGGAGAAATCTCTCTCACATCCCGCTTCCCGACAGGAAAATGGGAGGTCGACACGGCCACCGGGCCATCTGCCCCGCCCGGGTCACCCACGGTCACCCTGGAATAACTGGGACAACCACCGCACCAACCCTCCCCCTCTAATCAGTCAAACCAGCTTCCCGTCGTCCCGACCGGGTCCACCCCAACCCAGACCCCCCCGCCCCCTCAAGACTCCCGACGTGCGGGCCAACCATACCAACCGACCAGGGCACAAACCGGCACCGGGCAAACCCAATCGACTCGACAAGGTAACTCCACTGGGCAACAGCCTAATGCACATACCGGCCCTAATCACTCCCAGAACCCCCCCCCCCGAGGAGTATACACCATCACCCTTTGCCCTGCGGACACCCCCCGGGCGCAAGACCCAGAAACCGACACCCCCCCCCGCTTGCACCCTCCGACAAACCGGAAACCAAGACAGAAAGAAATATAGAGATCAACTCAAAAAAAGCCAGGGCCCTTCTCGACACGGGATGCCAGCTTGATGGGTTCGCTAAGACTTCATTCGTGAGTCCCTCCGACTATACTGGCGAGTCAGTCGAATATAGAGTTATAACGGGATACGTTGAGACCCTCCCAACCGCCAAGGTCCACATAAAGTCAAAACCATATACTGGCACGGCTACCTTAGCAATCCGAGCCGAATTACCCTATGACGTCATCCTGGGGGAACGATACCTCAACTTTGCCGACGTCCCCCTCCCCCCCCTAGCCTCAGTGGCCACACGCGCGCACCCTGACCCTGTTCCCCACCCTCTCGAGGAATCCCCCACGGCCCACGAATTCCTGAGGGCCCAACAAGAAGACTCGACCCTGGCCCCACTGTTCGCTAAGGTCGGTCAAAACCCAGACCCCCCGAAACCCCACTCGTTTATTCAAAAAGGGAAACGACTGTTCCGACGGTCCAGCCTCCCTGACGGATCGGTCAGAGACCAGCTCATCATTCCCGGTCCCTACCGTAGACAAGTAATGGAGGCGGCCCACGACTCAACCCTGGGTGGTCACCAAGGGCAAGGGTCCACAATCAACAAAATCATCCATTATTTCCACTGGCCCGGCATGCACAATGAGATCAAACGATTTGTAGCGTCATGCCACCAATGCCAGCTCATGTCCAAGGCCCACAACACTAAACCAGTACCGTTAGGTAAACACCCGGTGACCGACACACCCTTTCAGCGGGTGTCAGTAGACCTCGTCGGGCCACTTTCCATAACACGTAAGAAGAACAGGTTCATACTCTGCGTGATATGTCAGGCCACCAATTGGCCGGAAGCGGTAGCGTTGCCGAAAGAGGACGCGAAACACGTGGCCGAGGCACTGTTTACCATTTTCACGAGAGTGGGGTTTCCCGAAGTCCTACTCTCCGATAACGGGCCCCAGTTCACCAGTACACTGATGAGGGAAGCGTTGCACATCATGAACACCACTCACCTCCGGTCCTCCCCCTACCACCCTCAATGCAATGGATTAGTCGAACGGTTTAACCAAACACTAATCGGGCTATTAAAGAAAACCGCCGATGGTCCTCTGGATGAATGGGATACCCTCCTCCCTACCGCCTTATTCGCATATCGGTCTACTCCCCATTCTACCTTAGGCTACACTCCCTATGAGATGTTATTCGGTTCCCAACCCCGTGGTCCACTAGAGCTCCTCAAGCGCGCCTGGACTAAACCCTCCCCCCACCCCGAAGAACTCTCAGTCCCCGCCTACATCAATGACCTAAAGGCTAGGCTGATAACTGTCCACTCTATCGCCTCAAAGCACTTAACCAAGGAGAGGGAGAGACAGGAGAAGTTATACAATCGGCGGGCCAAAGAACGCTCTCTGGCTCCGGGCGATAAAGCACTACTGCTCCTTCCCTCCTCTTACAACAAACTCCAGTTAGCATGGAGAGGCCCATACCCAGTTACAAAAAAACTCTCAGGCACCAACTACCTTATCAAGATCGGCAACAAGGACAAACTGTTCCACATCAACTTGCTAAAGCGATACATAGAGCGACCGTTAGACGAGACACCCCTGGTAGCAACGGCTATTGCTGAAGAGACAGAAGCCGATGACTCATTAACCGCCTTTCCCCTACAACAGACAGAGACCGTAGATGATGTAGAAATCTGTCCCCTTCTAACCCCTGAACAAGCTGACACAGCGAAACATTTACTCTCTTCGTACTCCGACGTGCTGACTGACACCCCAGGGCGTACCAACTTAGAAACATTCACTATGAAGGTCACCGACCCCCGACCCATTCAGGTCAAGGCATACGCTATGCCCCATGCCAAACTAGATGTCATTGAAAAGGAAATAAATTATCTGCTAGCCAACAACATCATCGCCCCCTCTACCTCCCCGTACAATGCGCCGGTGGTACTAGTAAGGAAATCAGACGGTTCTCACCGTATGTGCATAGACTTCCGCCGCTTAAACGCAGTCACTGAATTTCAAGTTGAACCAATGCCAGACCCTGATTTACTGTTTTCAAAACTAAGCAACGCTCAATACTTTTCCAAGTTTGATCTTAGCAAAGGATTCTTCCAAATAGAAGTGGAAGAGAAGTGCCGACACTACCTCGCCTTCAGTACCGATCAAGGGCACTTCGAGTTTCAAACTGTCCCCTTTGGCCTAAATAATTCCCCCTCCGTGTTCACTCGCATGATGCGAAAACTGATCCAGCCAATTGACCGACCTGGGATCACCCACTTCGTGGATGACATCTTGATAGCCACGCCCACCTGGGCAGAACATGTGGAAACGATAACCGCTCTACTAGCTAGACTCCGCGAAACCGGCCTAACCGCCAGGCCGTCGAAATGCATGGTAGGTTTCAATAAACTGAAATTCTTAGGTCACATGATCGAAAAGAATAAAATAATGCCAGACGAAACCAAAGTAGAGAAAATTAAGTTAGCCCCCCAGCCCACCACCAAATCAGGTATAAGGTCCCTTCTCGGACTAACAGGGTATTACCAAAGGTTCATACCGCAATACAATAGCATCGCGGCCCCTTTAACAGACTTGACGCGGAAAAACCTCCCGGAAAAAGTCACCTGGTCAACAGAATGCCAGCTAGCGTTCGACCAGCTGAAGGCCGCTCTCACTAGTAAACCCATACTCCGTCTGCCTGACCCGACCCGCCCCTACGTATTGAAGTGCGACGCTAGTGGACGCGCCGTCGGCGCGGCCCTGCTACAACCCGACCCGGAGCACGATAATATGCTGTTTCCCGTAGCATATGCCTCGCGTAAGCTCAATGCCACCCAGATGAATTACAGTACTTCTGAGCTAGAATGTTGGGCTCTTGTGTTTGGAATTGAGAAGTTCCACGTATACCTATACGGTCGCCATTTTATCCTCCACACAGACCACCAACCCCTCACGTTTCTCGCATGCGCAAAAAAAAACCTAAACAGAAGGTTAATGAGGTACTCCCTCACCCTGTCACAGTACAGCTTCCAGACCATCTACCAGTCCGGGAAGGAACACCATCTCGCAGATTTCCTGTCCCGGTACTCTGACTCAGATCCCGCCCCTGACTCAGGCCCCACCGACACCACTCAAACCCCGGCCTCAGACTCAGTAAATTAGGTATGAATCCACTCTCAAGTGTATTCCAAATTGGCCCGGAGGGATGTCACAATTCTGGATTTAATAGTGACTATTAGCACTTAGATAGATAGCAGTGTATAACTAGAACCTTAGATTAGCTTAAGTTAGCTAGAATAGAGAGAAGGTTAGTCTGACGTCACTATCTCCTCCCTCCCTTACGCAATTACATCTCCCCATCACTCTTTCTCACCTGTTTCTCTACCCTTCACTATACTCTTGTACTACGCCCAAATTCAGAGTCTACTGACTAATACGATTCAACTTGGTACTACATCTTGGTTGAATGGGTACGAATGTGTTAGAATGTATATATTTTATCCTATGCTATATTAATGTATTCATGTCATGTCTTAATGTATTTATATCTTGTGCTATTTTAACGCATGTGAGCGAGTCATTATTCGATCCCTCATTCGCCCCCTCCTCTTCGCGTCCCCGCCACCCCCATCCCCTCTTATATCCCCTCAGCTTAGCGGCACGTTATGCAATTGCTTTGAGACGGTCGTTCTCTGAGCGGTTGACTAAATTCCCCCACTCAGCAGTTCGCACACACGTAACTAATTCTCGCCCGAAACCCCCCCCCCCCAGCCACTTGAGTTAACTACTTAAGATTCTACAAAAGGGAGATAAAAGTCCCCACTCAGCAGGACGTCTGTATAAATTGTCTTTCATCTAGACCTCTCTCCCCCCCCCCTTTTTCGCCCTCGCAACCCCGACCCCCAATCCATTTTTGGCTCCAATAAGCTTTTCTTATGCAAATGTATATTCAATCTAGCCAATGAGAATAGGATGTAATTAAATGTAAGCCAACCAAATTAACTTTGGGTCAGGTGACTAGTGTCCACGAAAAAGCCGCCCAACTAAACTCAAGTTAGATCTCTCCCAGCTCCCGAGCTAGATACATCGTTTTGGTCTAGCTCCCAAATTGTTACTCGGACTTGCAGATACTTAGCCAGTAATCGTAATTCCCTCATTATAGTTACGTAGCCTAACCTTGGATTCCGTAACAACACAGTATATTGAGTGTTAGACGTTCCTGTGCATATATCTCAAGCATTGTATCTCCCCTGCATGTTAGTATGTGTATCTCATCATTGGATATTGAATTTGAATCATAAATAAACACCTGAAACGTAACCAGAGACTTGCTTGCCTAACTTAGAACTGTCTGTTGTGTGTGTTAATAACATCTAAGCGAGCCAGTAGAGAACAAATAAATATTCCAGGTCAACCACAGCATCGGCACCTCATACCTCTAAGACAACCAGCCACTATTACCCCCCTCTCAATTGCCACATCGTGACAATATGTCCATCTTTCTTACAGAATGTACAGGTAATTCTCTTTTGTACAAAACTTGAATTCTCTTGTTTATCGGCTTTTTGTTTACTTTTATCCTCTGTCGATCTTAACTTCCTCTCTGTATTACTGTTTTGAGTCCTCAAACTTTTTCTGTAATTTTGAAAATAATGGCTATGCGGGTGAAAAATGACGTATTCATCGGCTTTAACTGCTGCTAGTTCTGCTATTTCAATACCACGATCAGCCAAATGAACTTTTATATCAGTTCGAATCTTCTCAGTAAAATCCTCCATCAGTATGAGATTATATAGTTTCTCATAATCTTTATTCACATTCTTAGAACGTAACCATCGATCAAAATACTTTTTCTCTAATCTCAGGAAGTCAACATGTGAAACTTCTGGTTCCTTCTTGTACTCACGATATAACTTTCGATACATTTCTGGAGTTAGAACATAACTCAATAGTACTCTGCTCTTTATTAGTTCATAATCATTGTATTCCTCTGGATTCAAATTCAATACAACATCTAAAGCCTTGCCTTTTGTTAGAGCTGAACGTAAAAGTACTGCTTTCTTATCTTCAGGAAATTTATAATCGATCGAGTTTCTTTCGAAGACCATAAAGAACTCATCAATCTCTATGTTCTCCATGCATGGGACATGCTTTTTAAACTTATATAGTTCTACATTATTTGTTTCCTGAATCGTATGAGTTGACGAACGACACTTTGCCAATTCAATCCTTTCATTACTAGCGATTCTTTCTTTTTCCAATTGTAACTGTACTTGAATTTCTAACTTCTTCATTTCTAACTGGAATTTCATGTCCGCACTTAGTTCATTTACATTCGCTTTAAATTCATGGTTATTTATGTCTGTTTTCATGGTTTCTGATACATTGAGAACCACTGATTCTTCATTATTCATAGTATTTTCTTCAAGCATTCTACCATGTCTTTTCAAACAGTCCTTAATATCTTGAATCAATTTACTCCTTACTGGTGTAACTTCAGTAATGTCTATTCCCAGAGAGTTTGCCATCTCTTTTAACTGGGTTAGTGACATGCTATTTAACTGTTCTGACGTGATAGCAAAAATATTCAATTGCTCCAACGTAAGATTAGCTTCCGCCATGTTTTATATTAATGACGTAAATAGAAGATAAAAAATTTCAACTTTACCTTTTATAAAGTCCTTTGAAATATTTTACACCACTGTTAATTTGTAGAAGATAAATTTTAAGGATGATTGTGTACAAAGCTGAAAACAGTATGTCCGAACACAGACAGTGCCTCCCACGTAGACAGAATTTGAATAAATATTTGTTGTAAATCGTTTTCACTAAAACAGTTGTATATTCTCAATTTCTTATACATACAAACTTTAGATCCAGGACTTGAGCCCCCAATCTTTTGTCACGTGCGAAATCAGCTACTGACGTTAGATGATATTTTTAGTAATGCATTATTATATATTTATATTCTTTTGATTCATATCCATCTTGGATCTCACAAGGTTGTATAAGAACTTGTATTGATGTTATTAAATTAGATTTGATGTTTATTTTACTCGTTTGCTATGAATATTTTGTAAATCCACAATCCTGTTTGAAATTGAACACAATTTTATTCCAACAAGTTGAGATGATAAAATATAACAATACCACAGAATACATGTACCAGTATTATATAATGAAACTTAATCAGTTGAGATTCTTCTATAACGAACTAAGCCGTAATCCTATCTTTAAGACAGTGGTCAAAAAAAGTCCTCCCACATTAGCGCCCAAACTAGAACTAAAACTAACGGTATTCAACCCTTGTGCATATGACGTATTTTATTGCTATGACGTAGTGTCTAGACATATGCATGTTTTATTCCTAACACGGAAACATTTCGGGTTTAAGATTATTTCATTTTAACTTTAGTTAATAATAACAGAACCAATCTAATTATGGAAATAAACTACTCGTAACAGTGAGTATAGATGAGCAGGTATGTGAGTATAGATGAGCAGGTATGTGAGTATAAATAAGGAGGTTTGTGAGTTTGGATAATCAGTATGTTAGTATAGATGAGCAGGAATGTGAGTGTAGATGAGCAGGTATGTGAGTATAGATGAGCAGGTATATGAGTGTAGATTTGCAGGTACGTGAGTTTGGCTGAGCAGGTATAATATTGTGGATGGAAGGTATGTGAGTGTTTATTAGGTCGTTTTGTATTTAAAAATGTCTTAAAAATGCAGACATTTAAAAAAAGGAGATTTTGGTGGTGGATGGTTCCGTGGTAATTAATGAGTAAAATATTTAGGTTCCTGTGAGCCATACCACCAACTTGTCAACTTTGTTCGTCTAAAATACTTACCTGAGGTCTCTAGGACGAAAGAGGAAAACAAAAACACCACTGTCGTCAGCAGTATGTTGCTGAAAGTCATGGCTGAATAAAATGCGGCCAACCACTTTCTTTGTTTGGCAACTCTGTATAAGAGAAAAAAATGGAACAAACGTTTCATGTAAAATATCTTGCGTGGAAAGGAAACAGTTTTGCGTGACAAACATTTACCTTAAGTTTTGTGCAAATTTACGGGTACTAAATTTATTTAAAGAATTGTTCTAAAGATTTTTTTATCCGTTTCAAGATGGGATTAGCCCCTCCCCCACGCACACACCCACACACTCCCCTGTGGCTCTGCCCATGCTTATTAGATAGCTAAAGGACTTGGAATGAGTACACAATAAACCAACGCAAATACATTCTAAACTCTAAACCATGTTTAGATGATTGACGAACACTCACGCATATTAAATCCTTTGATTATGCCTTTGAACTTGAGCTGGAAAAAACGATTGGAGGCTACTATCTGTTTTACTTGTCCCCGGTGAATTGTCTAGAGACGAAAATTAACTGTTCGCCACTCACACGGATGCTTGCATCCTGAGACTCTCGTCCTCCGGGTCTTCCAAACATGTTCCGCTAAACTCATCCATAATGACGTAACACGACGACACGTAAAGTTTCAACATTTAGTGCTGAAGTTCGAGACACCATATCTGCCTTAGTTAATGAGAATTCCAGTCTGAATAAAATATGCATCTCTTTCTCTCTCTCATAGCCGTCTTCCATACGCAAAGAAAATCTCTCATGTTAAATGCTTATTTTTTTTTTACATTAGTATTTCATATATATTGTTTTACAAATTTCATATTGCTTTTAAGTATTGAATGCTCGTTTTAGTCGTTAAAAGTATTTTTTATTATACATTTAGAGTATCTAGAAGAAATTCATTGGATGTACATTGATTATATAATATTAAATAAAGAAACTACTTCGATTTTCGTCGGTTTCGGGTTTTGTCGATTGCTGTTGGACAAATTATGGACGAAACCATTGTTTAGCTTTTTTTCTTTTAAGAACGCTCATTTCAAATGCGCACAATAAAGTGACAAAAACATGGAAAAAGCTGAGTCTAACCCTTTGCCAACTAAATCATCTACTGCTTCTGAAACCTGAATTAACTTTTTCCCTTTTGTTTTTTGTTAGCTAGTTTTACATATCTATGTAATAGGCTAGTTGTCAGCTTTTTCTAAATGTCTATGCATTATGCTAGTTGTTATCATGTTATACATTTCTATGTAATATGTTTGTTGTCAGCAAGTTCTACATATCTATGAAATATGTTATTTGTTAGCTAGTACTACATGTCTATGCAATATGTTAGTTGTTAGCAAGTTCTACACGTCTATGAAATTTGTTAGTTGATAGCTATCTCTACATTTCTATGAATTATGCTAGTTGTTAACTAGTTCTAAATGTCAATGCAGTGTGCTAGTTATTATTATGTTATACGTTTTTTATGTAATATGTTTGTTGAAAGCAAGTTATACATATCTATGAAATATGTTATTTTTTAGCTAGTACTACATGTCTATGTAATATGTTAGATGTTAGCTGGTTCTACATGTCTATGTAATATATTAGTTGTTATCTAGCTCTTCATGTAAGGTCTATGTAATTTATTAGTTGTTAGCTGGATCTACATGTACTGTCTATATAATATGCTAGTTGTTATCAAGTTCTACATGTCTATGTATTATGCTAGTTGTTAGCTAGTTCTATATGTAATGTCAATGTAATATGCTACTTGTTAACTAGTTCTACATGTAATGTTTATGTAATATACTATTTGTTAACTAAATGTACATGTAATGTCTAAGTAATTTGCTAGTTGTTAACTAGCTATACATTTAATGTCTATAAAATATGTTAGTGTGATAGTGTTAGTGACTGTAACTGTGAGTGTGTATGTGTTGACCGGACGGTAACCTGAGATGTCTGTGTTATTGTGTATGTGAATGGCTGGACAGAGTTCATGGATGTCTCGTGAACGTCTCGTAGAGTTGTAGGAATAGGGGTTACGTGTGCGAATGTAGGTTGCGTGGGCGAATGTAATGTACTACAAAAGGATTGTAGGAAAGAGAATACAAGTTAGTTGTTACACCAAGCTAAAGTGTTTCTGAATTACTTTTACTGTTAGTTGTTAACTAGTTCTACATGTCTAAGTAATATGCTAGTTATTATATAGTTCTATATGTCAATGTAATATGCTACTTTTAAATAATTATGCATATATATTTAATATGCTAGATGTTTAACTTGTTCTACGTGTCTATGTAATGAGCTAGCGGTTAACTAGTTTTACGTGTCTATGTAATATGCTAGTTGTTAACTAGTTCTACGTGTAATTTCTATATAATATGCTAGTTGTTAACTAGTTCTACATGTATTGTCTATGTAATATGCTATTTGGTATCAAGTTATACATGTAATGTTTTAGTACTATGCTAGATGTTAGCTAATTCTACATGCAATGTCTATGTAATTTGCTAGTTTATAGCTATATATATATATATATATATATATATATATATATATATATATATATATATATATATATATATATAGTTCTACATCTGTATGTTATATGCTTGTTGTTAGCTAGATATATAAGTAACATGCTATTTGTTAGCCAGTTCTATATGTAATATGATAATTGTTAACTAGATCAACGTGTATATGTAATATTACTGGAAATTGGGTCAAATTTATAAAAAGAAAATATATGATAAACATTGTGATTATATTCTACTGTTACGGGCCTTAAAAACAGCAAAACTCTAAAACTGTTAAATATTTAGCTATACTATTTTAAACAGTGTTTTATCGTAAGCAAATCTTTGTTGTTGTTTTTTATATATTTTTCTTTTTGATTTTTGATGTAAAGAGTTTTAATGGTAATAAGAGAACAACTTAAAGGAAAGATGATATTACAATACTATAATTTTTTCAAAAAAACGTCCCCATGGTTTCTGATAATAAAAATACAAGACTTGATAAAGATCCTTTGAATTTGAAAGAGTTTAAAAATTCAAATTCTATTAAATGTAACCCCCCCCCCTCTTTGAAATGCCTAGGTAAATAAATAACTACACTAATTAGTCCCACTTGCATGTCGTAAAAGGCAACTAATAGTAGTTTGTGCGTTGGGTATAACGCGATAACATATATTGTACCCCCCCCCCTATTTTGTGGTGCTGTTCGACAGAGGTCCAGATTGCACATCCCTTGATAGAGGCTTTTGCGCACCTCCTGCCGGGGAAGGGGAGGAACTCGAGTTGGTAGCATGGAGATGGGTGGGTGTAAAGTTGTCAAGAGGCCTGGATCAAGGATGTGACTATTCCACAGAGTATTCCCAGAATCTAACAAACTAAATGGCACAACTGAGTGTAATAACCATTTGGAGAGCTCTGTTGATGGCGAATAATTAATTGACTATAGGCAAGCCCCACCTCAACACACCTCAGTCTTTACTCAAAGTAGCCCTATCCCGAAGTACCGCTTGGCGCACATCTAAAAACTTTCTCAAACTGCGGGGTTTGAACAAATCCACAAAGAAAACAAAGAAAAAACAGAATAACTATGCCAGTGTGTCTGGCATCGACTGCAAGAGAGCAAACTGCTCTGCAGACTGGCTAATAGAAAAAGAAGTATCAAAGTAAAAAAAAAAAAAAAGAATATCACTTTTGATGAGTAAAATGCTGTAAAAAATCAAAATGCAACGTAAACTAGCTGATGACGTTTGCTTTAAAATGTTTCGATTATAAGTTTACTTTTTAATGTTTTCTGTAAAAAAAAAATTACAACGGCAATTAAACAAAAATGTTCCAATGAGCATAAACAGTGACTGTTCTTAAAAATTCATAACCAAAGCCTGCTTCAACGTACATGAATGAAACTAATAAATTAATAGAGTATACAGAATAACTATAAGAAAAAAAAATTAAGACATAAGCTAAAAATATTTTCGTTCTTGAGATTTTTATTATTGTTTTAACACTTTAAACTTACCTTTTTAGAGAATCCAAAAATGTTTTATGTTTGAAAAACGATCTAAACATAAAATGAATAAAACAGGTTTAATAATTTGCGTTTTTTTTCTTTAATTGATTTGCAGATGTTGATGGTTTGCCTTATATACCTAGTTTTATGGCCGATTGCGCTTGACTATGCTTAATAGACGCCATTAAATCTGGTGTAAAACTACGTGGCAGGAAATTGACCCATTTTGACATACGTGGAGCTGTCGATATTGAAGTCAGTATAACTGTCAAAATTTTTTATCATTAATAACCTAGTTGAACGTTTTTATGCTGTAAAAATAGCTACTAAATTCAATACTGAAGTAGAACTTGATCACTAAAGCTTGACAATAAACCAATTTTTTCCTACTCAACCGACATATTACCTATATTTTGCTAGAATATTACATTTTTGCTGTGTGCAAAATATATTTCTCTATGTTGTGTAGCGGCATGCTAAGCTTAGGCCTAGTAAGACACTTTGTTTTGTTTACCGTGTTGTTTGTTTGGCGTTGAATTAAAAAGTAGTGATATAGACCGTTCAACCAGAAATAAAAAACGAAAGCTCAACTCAGCAACAGGAGAGCACCAGCCTGACAATAATCTTTTAGAAAATACTCCAGCACCATTGCAACAAGATCAAAACACACAAACTGATTAAGATATTTTGGAAATTATTATAGGAGAGGATAAATTAGCTTTAGAAAAAAAAACAATGCTCTTATTTTGTTCACAGGGAATTTTTTGAAGCGAGTGAGGAAAAGGTTCGACTATACACTGGGCTACATAATTACACAGTATTGATGGCTTTATTTCTTTTTTTCAACTCAGATTCCTATTGGTTCAAGAAGTTTGTTTTCCGAATTTCAAGCCCTGATTCTTGTGTTTGTTTTAACTTACCTTTTGGCGTTATTGGAAATCTATTTTTAGTGTCGACAGCTTCAATGGTTTTTCTGAAGATGATTGATGTAATGTTTGTGCGGCTGAAACTTTTAATGCATTGTCCTGAAAGAGAGAACCTACGGACACAAAATGGCCACTGAATTTGTTTATGCTTTCGGCAATAAAGTTGCAGCTATAATTGATTGTTTTGATGTGTACAATGAAGACCATCAAGTTTACTTGTAAGAGCACAAACATTTTCAAGCTACAAACACCATAATACGATTAAATATGTAATTGCTCTTACACCGCAGGGCTGCATTTCATTTATTTCTCAAGGATTGTGGGTTGGTGCACTGATACATTTGTAACAGAAAACGCTACCTTTTTGCAATTATTTTACCCGGTAATTTAATTTTAACAGACAGGGAATTTAATATACAAGAAAATGTAGGATGTATGCATGCGGATGAAAAAATTCCCGCTTTTACAAAAGGCAAGCAACTGTCAGTTTTTGATGTTGAGGAAACAAGAAAGATAGTTTATTTAAGGATTTACGTGAAAAGGGGTATTGTACATTTAATTCAAAAATACCCCATAAACAATTCAATTGTAGGCCTACCAATACATAATATATGTTGTCAGTTGCCGACAATGATTTTCACACTACTCTTGATAAGATAGCTCAAAAATGTTGTGTTCTAGTTAATTTATATATATCTGTTGTACAATACAATACTTTTTACTTGTATACTTTTACAACATTAGAAGTATTAATTTTTTTTTATTACCAATAATGCAATTAAAAGTCATCTTTCACTTTATTTATATACAAAATGTTTATAGTTTCACTTTCTAAATATTTTTAACAAACAATTTCCAGTTGTAAGAATAGAATAATAAATCAAAAAGTTATAGAATATTATATTGTAGTGAAGCCTCGCCATGTAACTATGTATTTATAGCTTAAAGTCATTTTATCCGCATAAAACTAAGTATAAGCCACGATAGAAAACCGTGAAAAAGTTATTGAATCATTAATTTTCAAATTAGAGGGCAAAAGCATTGTTTAAAATTATTATATTAAGCATTTTAAAAAAAAGCATAAGAATCAATGAGTTTATATATGCAATCGTTGCCAGAAACTACTAGGCAGCGTTAATTACAAAAACTGTCATTTTGTGTGCTACACAGAAACAAGTTTGTATGTTGAACGAGTAGAATTGGATATGAACTATTTTAAAAGAAACTTTGCCAAAATTAAAGGATTTTCGTTTAAAGTTTTGTGGTAACTTCTTTGGTTTGTGGTAAAGTTTTGGATATATTACACACTGCCGATAATGAACATTCCTCACTTGTAGAAAAGGGCAATAACACATATGCCCATATACTGATAGGCCTATAACCCTATTATATAGACACTAGTGGTTACGCCCGTCAAAATGACGGAGAAACGAATGTGTTTCCTTAAGAGAGAAAGAAAAAAGATTATGACAATAAAAACTTAAGTGAGATCGTTACTTTTCGTTATTTATTTTTTGTTCTTTTTAATTCTTTCTGGTCGCCCTGACCCTGGCATATGTATAAGAATTGATGCTGTGAAACTTCTGGTATTAATAAGTAGGGAACAGTTTTGTTGACTTGACTTGTTATTAATAATATTAGAATAGCACTAATATACTATCTAAAAGAAAAAAAAAACAACAACACAAATACCAAACAATAAAATGGTAAATAATAAAAAAACGTAGAAAATAATATTTCAATAGGGCTACAATAAAAACTAACGTGAGAACGTTTTTTTGTCGATTTTTTTTTGGTTTTTACTTATTGTAACAATGAAACAGTATTGAGAATGTATTACTTTTAAATACCAGAAGCTTGGCGGCAAATGTTGTATGCTTGTGTGGTTGTGCCCGTCAAAATGACGGAGAAACGAATGACTACAATGTGTCTTGTTAAGAGAGAAAGAAAAAAAAATACAATATTTATATATACACACTAAAAGCTCTATTGAGAACGTTTCTTTTCGGTATTTAGTTTTTGTTCTTTTTGCTTGTTTCTGGTCGCCCTGACCCACACATGTACCCATGGGCCTCAAAAACTGACGTAGTAAGTGTGTAAACCGCCGATACATTCCAATAAAAAATACACCGTCGGGCAAACGCGTGGGGGACAGCCCCCGCAGCGGTTTAGAGATCCATTGCACTGCCGAGAGGCCACGGGGTCTCGGTGGGGAGGAAGCAATGGACGTTGCATTCCCGTCTCGAGAACCACCCCGTGCCTGGATGCATGTACCTATTGTATAGGATTTGTGCTACTGGGAGACAGTGCAGGTTCACTGGCGAGCCACCACGATAACAATCCTTAGAGGAACCGCAGTGAACGATCTCTGGGCTGCAGAAACCTTGCCTGTTACACGACTCGCCACGCTTTCGGCGTGACGTGGGGTAGCTGGAGCCCGGTCAGAGATTGCTCAATCCTAAGCGTTACGCCCTGGACACAAGAGCCGAAAGGCTCGTCCAGGTTTGTTAAAGATACTTTTAAATTCTATATGAAAATGTAGCGAAAAATTGTGTTGACTTGACTTGTTATTAATAATATTAAATTAACAATAATATACTATCTAAAAGAAAAAAAAACACAAATACAAAACAATAAAAAAGCTTAATAATAAAAAAATAATTAGAAAATAATATTTAAATGTGTAAGTGATGCATGACTTGGTGTGAAGTTATAAGGAATAAGTTTGTGCAATAGGTGCGATTAAGGAGTAACTAGGAAATGTGTGTTTGACGTCATGTAATGTTTACTTGGGAGAGAGAGATGGTAAACAAGGACAGTGTATGTTAGGCCGTGGAAGAGTGATGTTCTTGGTCTTGATATGATAGTAGTAACGAAGTGTAGAAGTGATGTTGATATACAATACGTTGATTAAAGTTATTATCCTCAAGTGAAGTCTTATCAAGTTTATTGAGTTGTGTTACTACATGTTATGAAGATCTCTCAGTTACAAAATGGTGGAGCAGCAGTAGAAATCAAGACCATAGAGAGACACATCACAGAGCCTACTTTATGTACAGTTGTTGGAACTGTTGGAAGTTGACCTGCCTGTCTGTCTTGGAGGAGGTAACTTGAGGGAATCGACGTTTGATTGCCCTGCGAGTCATTGTATATGACTGGTGGATTTATTGATTTGTGGAGCTGCACTGTGAGTCATGGTATATGACTGGGATGTTTACTGATCAGTGGAGTTTTTTGTGAGTTGTGGAGCAACCCTGTGGAATAGTTACAGAATTGTACTGAAGCTGATGAGCTGCGAAATCTGAAGTTGTCCTGTGGGTGTTCTGAAGCTGTACTGTCGTCTGTGAGCTGTACTGACGAGCTGGTGTCTATCTGGTGTCGAAGTCTGTCAAGGTCGACGTCGTACTATCCGGTTTGCCGTGGCTACACACTATTGCCTATTGCCAGCCGTAACTGCTTACGAAAGCTTTCTGGCATAGTAAGCGGGCGTCATTGCATCGTTGCAACCGCTGATAAAGGCATACATCGTCTGCGTCCTTGTGCAGAGGGCATATTATTGCGGGCGTCATTGCATCGTTGCAACCGCTGATAAAGGTATACATCGTCTGCGTCCTTGTGCAGAGGGCATATCATCTCTTGGCGCCGGATGTGTAACTTTGCTGTTGATCTCGTTTGCTGACTGCATTCAACACATCGGTGGAAGTTAGGCAAGTTCATATGCAAGGTCGACACAAAGGTTACCGGAAGACTTCAAGGTTGGGAAAGGACACTCAAGGTTGATCCGTTGGATACTGTGGATTTGGTTGGACAGAGCTATCAAGGTCGAGGAATTTGGACGTTGGACAAGGGACGTGCGTGGACCTGGATTGGAGACAGCACTACTGAAAGCTAAGTTAAATATTTTTTTTAACTTGTATGATAATATCTAGGGTATAATTTATTATCATTGCTATATGTATATTCGTATATTTGTATATGTAAATTCTATTAGGGCTACATGAGTATATTTTTATTCATTGGGGAGATTCGTCCTTTGGAAAAAGGATTGTGCGGACTTAGACTGTGGGTTTGAGTGGGCTTCCCATTGAATTAAAGTGAACTTAATATTTGTTTAGTTTGTTAGCGTGCTGGTATCTTGTTTTGGGCTGTTTTGTTTATCGATTTGTGTCAAAACATTAAGTATAGTTTACTTGTGTGTATTCTTCTGTCTTTCTGCTAAACTATCTGTGTATCTATATATATATTTATTTGCTTTATGATTTACTTCTAATTGTAATTTTAATTGCAACTATAAATGTTATATGCATCACATTGCTATATCGTAAGTATATATGATTCATGCTGGTGTGTTGGTTGAGGTAATGTGCTATATGGTCAACGTTTACACGCCTTTGTGTTAATCAAAACTTAAAGATTTTAAATTAAAAACATTGCACATATTAGGACGGTATTTGTGCTGATTTGGAGGTTGTGCATACATTTATTTTGGTACACATACTGCATTGTATTAGAATATCGCGTATAGTGGTATTAGAACGATACTTGTGCTATATTAGAGTACTGTACTGTGCGCAGTGCTATTAGAAATTTGAACATGAACCCTGAACTATGGAAAGCGTGGACGGAAGTAGCTTTAGAGATAGGGTTACAAGGGGATGCTATTGTGAAATACGTAGAGAAGAAAGTGCAACAAAGGATAGAATGGGAAAGGAAGGAGAAGATACATGAACAAAATATGGAATTATTGGACTTAGACATTATGAGAATTAGAGTACGAACAAATTTGTGTAGACTGATAAATGACAAGAAAAATCTGTGGTTAAGTAAATTGTATAATGGTGATGAAGATATAATGGTCTTAGAATCTCAAATAAGAGAAATGGAGGAGGAGATAGAAGAAAGAGAAATGGTTTTTCTATGTAAGAAAGTAGTTATTGAAGTGAAAATTACAGAGTTAAGGAATGAAGTTGACTTATACGATGATGTTGATAAGATAGCTAAAAATGAAGATATAGTAAAGGAAGATAATGGGATTAAGTTGACAGAATCTAAAATATTAAATGAAGAATCTAATATTATGGTAAATGAGTCAGAAATTAGAATGGAAGTGTCAGATATGATAATTAGAGAACCAGAGGTCGTGGATTTGAAAAATATAAATGTAGAACCAGAGGTCATGGTTGAGGATTTTAAAACTGAAAAAAGAATCAGAGCTTATAGTTGAAAAGTTAGAAACTATAAATGAAGGTGAAATCTTGGGTGAAGATTCAATGATTAAGATAAAAGAACAGGTGGAGGTGACAGATAAGGAAACAGTTAATGTAAGAACTGAAGATGGGCTATTTGATGAGATCAATTTGAAATTGTCGGGAGATGAGAGTATACAAGATAGTATATTAAGTGATCCTCACTTAGGTCATGATGACATAGTTGTAGATCTTATGTTAAGTGAAAGGGAGAAACGTGTCAAGGTCTTAGGTGTTATGTTAGGTGAAAGGGGGGAAAAGAAAGGTTTTAGGTTGTTGACTAAAAAGTGTCACAAAGACAATGTTGAAACATTGTTGACTGTAGATTGTCGGAAAGATAGTGTCGCGAAAGATGAAGAATTGGGAGTTTGTCGCGAGGACAATGTTGAGAGAGTTGAGGCATTGGAAATTAGAAATTGGCAAGAAGACAATGTTGGGATAATAGAAACATTGGGGAATATAGATTGTTGGAAGGACAATGTCGTGACAGTAGAGACATTAGGAATTGAGATAGAATGGAAATACAGAGAAGTGATGGGGACTGTTAATGTTAGTGTTGATGAGTTGGAAGAAGAAAAGGTATTGCAGATAAGTGAATGGAGGGAAGACTGGTTGATATTAGACATAAGGAAAAATGTAATTAACGATGTGAAGATAGTTTGGTGTTTGTTCGAATGGGGAGATGGTTTTAGAGATGTTGTTCTGGGAGGCAACGATTATGGATAATTATGGATAAGATTTGGTTTAATTTGTAGATAATATTGTAAATAGTGTTTTTTATATTATTATTTTGAGATATTAACAAATGTTACATTTTTCACAGATTTTGATTTGGTTATTATGATGATGATATTTTGATGATGATGATGATGATGATGTTGATGATGATGATGATGATGATGATGATGTTATATTGCCACACATTGTACCCAAGTCAAGTTATATGTTCTATATTGGTGTTGTGGTTAAGTGAAAATAAAATGGGTGAACATGAGTAAATGAGTGAATGAATTAGATGTAATCATTTTTTATTTAAGTAATGAATAAGTTTGGGATGATGACTGCTTGGGATACAGTATAGACATCATTTTTCAGTGTTATTATTATTATATTATTCATGATACTTATTTTTATATAATAATAGTTGTTGTCTTGAAGAGAACACATGTTGGTGTGCAATTTACATTTTACAATACTTTGTTTACTAGGTGCGTAATGGATGTATTGAAAGGAAGTGCATATTTGTTATGATTTGTTGAAAATTTTAATTAAATAGAGTTGGAGCATTTGTATAATAGCAGATGTATATTTATAAGTTTTTTTTTTTAAAAATACTAAAGGTATTTTTAAATGTGAGAAGGAGGGTGTAAGTGATGCATGACTTGGTGTGAAGTTATAAGGAATAAGTTTGTGCAATAGGTGCGATTAAGGAGTAACTAGGAAATGTGTGTTTGACGTCATGTAATGTTTACTTGGGAGAGAGAGATGGTAAACAAGGACAGTGTATGTTAGGCCGTGGAAGAGTGATGTTCTTGGTCTTGATATGATAGTAGTAACGAAGTGTAGAAGTGATGTTGATATACAATACGTTGATTAAAGTTATTATCCTCAAGTGAAGTCTTATCAAGTTTATTGAGTTGTGTTACTACATGTTATGAAGATCTCTCAGTTACAAAATGCAATAAAAACTATAGTGATAAGATTTGTTTCTGTATTTAATTTTTGTTCTTGCTTATTGTATCAATAAAACAGTAGGCCTATTAATAATGTTTCTTTCCGTATTTAGTTTTTTTATATGGTGTCCGGTCGCCCTGGCACATGCATAAAAATTGTTGCTATCAGGCTTCTACTATTTAAAAGTAATCAGTTATAACTTGTCACTTGTCCTTTATAATTAGTATAATTTAATTTATAGAGTGTAGTAAGTTGCCTATTAAAGGATGCTCTCAATAGCGACGTGCATCCATTAAATAATTGAAACATGTGGTTACTTTTACTTAAAAGATAATGCAAACATCTATTATAAAAAAATGATATGATAGACATTACGTCATACGCTAGTATTTTTTTTAAGTAGCCTACACCATTTAAACTTTCCAAACCAAATTGCGGTGCGTAACTTTAGAAAAAAAGGTCTCGCCACATTAAAAAAAAACAAGAGCAGAAATGGGAAAATCTGATAAGACCTTCGCGTTCAACATAGTGAATATCGTGTTCAACAAAGTAAATGAACGGAAATGATCATTTGATGTGTACAGTTATATTTATTTGCCAAGTTTGATTAAACAATTTAGATTTTTTTTAATCAACACATTCATGAATATAAGTCATAAAATAAAATTTTCTTTTGGAGGACGTTACCAATTTATACATTTAACTTTTGTCTCGTTTAGTCAAACGACTTAGGTGCTTATAGCGAACAAACATATATATATATATATATATATATATATATCAACATATATAATTACCGTGAGTTTGTTTATATGTTTGTTTATATATTTATATATATGTTTGTTCGCTATAGGCTCCTAAGCCGTTTGACTATTCGGGCCAAAAATTAAATGTATAAATTGGAAACGTCCTCCAAAAGATAATTTTATTTTATCACTTATAATCATAAATGTGTTGATTTAAACAATCCAAAATGTCATATCCATCTATGCAAATAAATATAACGGTACATAGCAAATGGCCACTTCCGTTCATTTACTATGTTGAACGCGACATTCACTATGTTGAACGCGAGGGTCTTTCCGGGTTTTCCCAATGCTACTGTTGTTTTTTTAATGTGGCGAGACCTTTTTTAAAAGTTACGCACCGCAATTTGGCTTGGAGAGTTTCAATGGTTTACTTTAAACAAAATACTAGCGTATGACGTAATGTCTATGAAATTATTTCTTTTTTCATTATTGATGTTTGCATTATCCTTTTAAGTAAAAGTAACCACATGTTTTAATTATTTAATGGATTTACGTCGCTATTGAGAATATCCTTTAATAGGCGACTTTATACACTCTATATATTAAATGATACAAATTATAAAAAAACAAGTTAGGCTTATAAATGATTACTTTCAAATACCGGGTACTTGACAGCAACAATATAAAATAAAAACTAAATACCGAAAGAAACATTATCAATGCTGTTTTATTGATACAATAAGCAAGAACAAAAATTAAATACCGAAAAAATCTTTCTCACTTTAGTTTTTATTGCATTGAAATATTATTTTTTCTATTCTCTTTTATATTATTTACCTTTTTTATTGTTTTGTATTTATGTTTTTTTCTTTCAGATAGTATATTATTTTAAATTTAATATTATTAATAGCAAGTCAAGTCAACACAACTGTTCGCTACATTTTAATATCGAATTAAAAAGTCTCTTTAAAAAACCCGGACTAGCCTTTCGGCTCTTGTGTCCAGGGCGTAACGCTTAGGATTGAGCAATCTCTGTCCGGGCTACAGCCACCCATCGACACGCCGAAGGCGTGGCGTGCCGTGTAACGGGGAAGGTTTCCGCAGCCCAGCGATCGTTCACTGCGGTTCCCCTAAGGATCATTATCGTAGTGGCTCGCCCGTATACCTGCACTGTCACCCGGTAGCACAAATCCTATACTATAGGTACATGCATCCAGGCACCGGGTTGTTCTCGAGACGGGATTGCAGCGTCCATTGCTTCCATGCGTTCGCCCGCCAATGTATTCTTAATGGGAATGTATCGACGGTTTACACACTACGTCTGTCCTTGAGGCCACAATTCTTATGCATATATCAGGGTCAGAAACAAAAAAAAGTAACAAAAACTAAATACCTAAAGAAACATTCTCAGCACTTTTTTATTAATACAATAAGCAAGAACAAAAATTAAATACCGAAAAAATCGTTATCACTTTAGTTTTTATTGTATTGAAATATTATTTTCTACGCTTTTTTTTTATTTACCTTTTTATTGTTTGGTGTTGTGATTTTTTTTCTTTTAGATAGTATATTATTGTTAATTTAATAGGCTATTTTTAAAAAAACAAGTCAAGTCAACACAACTGTTACGTTATAATACCAGACGCTTGACAGTAACAATTATTATGCATATGTCAGGGTCAGAAACAATTAAAAAGAACAAAGACTAAATACCGAAAAGAAACGTTCATTGTAATAGTCTCTTTTCTTTCTCTCTTAACATTAATATTAACTTAACTTAAAACTAATATTGTAATATTGTAGTCGTTCGTTTCTCCGTCATTTTGACGGGCATAACCACTAGTATATATATATGTTATATCAACATATATAATTACCGTGAGTTTCTTTATATGTACAAACGGTTGGCCTTTCCTGTTCCTGCTTATGACCTGGTATCAGGGCCGGATTCTCCTATAGGCTTTCAAGGCTTCAGCCTAGGGTTTCAAGATCAAAATTACACTATTCTAAAGATAGTGAACACTATAACACTGGACCTAAAATAAGGAGAACATCTACGCATATTACTAATAAACAAACAGAAAGAAAGCATAGCTGATTTAGTATTTAACTATCACTACTGAACTTGCAATTGATTTCAGAAATGTCGATGACAGGTAGATACAATGGTATGCAGCAAATAATAATCGAAAAAAAACAAGTTTGCAATATTTGTTCCATGCACTGGTCAATCTTTAAATTTAGTAGGTCGTTCAGCTGTTGATTGTTGCCTTGATGCTGTTAATTTTTTCCGTCTTCTACAAAAAGATGGACAGTTTTGAAATCACAGTTGAAACCTCATTTTAAAGTGCCTAAATAATTATCAGACACTAGGTGGGAGGCACACGCAAAAGCTAAATAAGCTGAAAGAAAATTACAATGATATCACCGATGCACTCAATTATTTACATTCAGATAATTATAATTCAAAGTGTGATACTCTATTGAGGGCCAAAAATTATTTAGTGAAGATGGAAGAATTCGAATTCGTGTTTATTTCTTTTCGGAATCGAAAACTGAGACATTTTTCAAGAGTAAATAAAATTCTTTGAAGCCCTAATATTTTACTTATTAGTTGTGCAGATTGGTACAGGTCAGTTTTGGATATATTACGTGAAATTAGGGAAGATTGTGAAGCACTTGAGCATTAAGCAAAAAACACGTTGACAAATACTAATTATAAGCTACCAGAAGGATAGTAAGAAGTAAAAGGCAATAGGAAATTACGAAAATTCATCTGACACTGCATGATGTCTTAGAAAAACTCTCTTCAAGAGATAAATTTAGGATTAGATAATGTGTTCCTATATTACATGCACTAGAATCAAATGTAGGAAGAATAGCTTCTGTTTATGATGATGTAGTGAAAATAGTTTCCTTTCTTAACGATCTTACATTATCAAAGGTAGAACTTCAAAGAGGCGTTGAGCTGTTAATGCAAGAATATACAGAAGACGTCAACCAAAATCTTACTGAAGAAATGTTTCATTTCCACACATATATAATATATGAGACAAACGCATGTATTTATCTCTCAAGTAATTTACAAACTTAAAAATAGAAGCTAAAAGGGCCTCATAAGTGGAATAGCCTAGCGGCAGCGCGTTCCCCTAGCGCACCAAAAGTCCTGGGTACGAATCCTAGTATAACGTATTATGTTGTTAGCTGTTTCATCATATTTATGAAATATGCTAGATGTTAGCTAGTTTTAACAGTCTATGTAATATGCTAGTTAATAGCTAGTTATACATGTCTATGTAATATGCTAGTTAATAGCTAGTTATACATGTCTATGTAATAGGCTAGTTATGTACTAGTTCTCCATGTTCTACATATCTATGTAGTATATTAGTTTCTAATTAGCTAGAAATGTTCATTTAATATGTTTAATGTTAGCTAGTTCAAATTATCTATATAACATTTTAGTTGTTAGCTTTTTTAAAAAGTCTTTAAAATATGTTCGTTGTTATTTAGTTCTAGATGACTATGTAATTGCTATTTGTTAGCTAGTTCTAAATGTTTATGTAATATTGTAGTTGTTAGCTTGTTCTACATGTTTATATAATTGCTAATTTTTAGCTAGTTCTACATTTCTATGTAATATACTAGTTGATAGCTAGTTCTACATTTCAATGTAATATGCTAGTTGATAGCTAGTTCTACATTTCTATGTATTATGCCAGTTGAAAGCTGGTTCAATATTTATTTGTAATATACTAGTTAATAGCTAGTTTTACATTTCTTTGTAATATACTAGTTGATAGCTAGTTTTACATTTCTTTGTAATATAATAGTTTATAGCAAGTTCTACATTCATTTGTAATATACTAGTTAATATCTAGTTCTACATGTCTTTGTAATAATAATATACTAGTTGATAGCTAGTTTTACATTTCCATGTAATATGCTAGTAGATAGCTAGTTTTAAATTTCTATGTAATATGCTAGTTGATAGCTAGTTCTACATTTCTATGTATAATGCTAGTTGATAGTTCGTTCTATATCTCTATGTTATATTCTAGTTGATAGCTAGTTCTACATTTCTATGTTATATGCTAGTTGATAGCTAGTTCTACATTTCTATGTAATATTCTAGTTGATAGATAGTTTTACATTTCTTTGTAATATAATAGTTAATAGCAAGTTCTACATTTATTTGTAATATACTAGTTAATAGCTAATTCTACATTTCTTTGTAATATACTAGTTGATAGCTAGTTCTACATTTCTAGGTAATATGCTAGTTGATAGCTAGTTCTACATTTCTATGTATTATGCTAGTTGATAGCTAGTTCTACATTTCTATGTAATATACTAGTTGACAGCTAGTTCTACATTTCTATGTAATACACTAGTTGATAGCTAGTTCTACATTTCAATGTAATATGCTAGTTGGTAGCTAGTTCTACATTTCTATGTATTATGCTAGTTGATAGCTAGTTCTACATTTATTTGTAATATAATAGTTGATAGCAAGTTCTACATTTATTTGTAATATGCTAGTTGATAGCTAGTTCTACATTTATTTGTAATATACTAGTTGATAGCTAGTTCTACATTTCTTTGTATTAATAATATACTAATTGATAGCTAGTTTTAAATTTCCATGTAATATGCTAGTTGATAGCTAGTTTTACATTTCTATGTAATATGCTAGTTGATAGCTAGTTCTACATTTATATGTATAATGCTAGTTTATAGCTAGTTCTACATTTCTATGTAATATACTAGTTCATAGCTAGTTCTATATTTTTATGTTATATTCTAGTTGATAGCTAGTTCTACATTTCTATGTTATATGCTAGTTGATAGCTAGTTCTACATTTCTATGTAATATTCTAGTTGATAGATAGTTTTACATTTCTTTGTAATATAATAGTTTACAGCAAGTTCTACATTTATTTGTAATATACTAGTTAATAGCTAATTCTACATTTCTTTGTAGTAATAATATACTAGTTGATATCTAGTTCTACATTTCTAGGTAATATGCTATTTGTTAGCTAGTTCTACATTTTATAGTAATATGCTAGTTGATAGCTAGTTCTACATTTCTGTGTATTATGCTAGTTGATAGCTAGTTCTACATTTGTTTGTAATATAATAGTTGATAGCAAGTTCTACATTTATTTGTAATATACTAGTTAATAGCTAGTTCTACATTTCTTTGTAATATACTAGTTGATAGATAGTTGATAGATAATTTTACATTTCTTTGTAATATAAAAGTTTACAGCAAGTTCTACATTTATTTGTAATATACTAGTTATAGCTAGTTCTACATTTCTTTGTAGTAATAATATACTAGTTGATAGCTAGTTCTACATTTCTAGGTAATATGCAATTAGTTAGCTAGTTCTACATTTCAGTGTAATATGCTAGTTGATAGCTAGTTCTACATTTCTATGTATTATGCTAGTTAATAGCTAGTTCTACATTTGTTTGTAATATAATAGTTGATAGCAAGTTCTACATTCATTTGTAATATATTAGTTAATAGCTAGTTCTACATTTCTTTGTAATATACTAGTTGATAGCTAGTTCTACATTTCTATGTAATATTCTAGTTTATAGATAGTTCTACATTTCAATGTAATATGCTATTTGTTAGCTAGTTCTACATTTCAGTGTAATATGCTAGTTGATAGCTAGTTCTATATTTATTTGTAATATACTAGTTGATAGCTAGTTCTACATTTCTTTGTATTAATAATATACTAATTGATAACTAGATTTACATTTCCATGTAATATGCTAGTTGATAGCTATAGTTTTACATTTCTATGTAATATGCTAGTTGATAGCTAGTTCTACATTTCTATGTAATATACTAGTTCATAGCTAGTTCTATATTTTTATGTTATATTCTAGTTGATAGCTAGTTCTACATTTCTATGTTATATGCTAGTTGATAGATAGTTTTACATTTCTTTGTTATATAATAGCTTACAGCAAGTTCTACATTTATTTGTAATATACTAGTTAATAGCTAGTTCTACATTTCTTTGTAGTAATAATATACTAGTTGATAGCTAGTTCTACATTTCTAGGTAATATGCTATTTGTTAGCTAGTTCTACATTTCAGTGTAATATGCTAGTTGATAGCTAGTTCTACATTTCTATGTATTATGCTAGTTGATAGCTAGTTCTACATTTGTTTGTAATATAATAGTTGATAGCAATTTCTACATTTATTTGTAATATACTAGTTAATAGCTAGTTCTACATTTCTTTGTAATATACTAGTTGATAGCTAGTTCTACATTTCTATGTAATATTCTAGTTTATAGCTAATTCTACATTTCAATGTATTATGCTAGTTGATAGCTAGTTTTCATTTCTATGTAATATTCTAGTTTATAGCTAGTTCTACATTTCTATATATTATGCTAGTTGATAGCTAGTTAAACATTTGTTTGTAATATAATAGATGATAGCAATTTCTACATTTATTTGTAATATACTAGTTGATAGCTAGTTCTACATTTCTATGTAATATTCTAGTTTATAGCTAGTTCTACATTTCAATGTATTATGCTAGTTGATAGCTAGTTCTTCATTTCTATGTAATTTTCTAGTTAATAGCTAGTTCTACATTTCTTTGTAATATACTAGTTGATAGCTAGTTCTACATTTCTATGTAATATTCTAGTTTATAGCTAGTTCTACATTTCTATGTATTATGCTAGTTGATAGCTAGTTCTACATTTCTTTGTAATATAATAGTTTATAGCAAGTTCTTCATTTATTTGTAATATACTAGTTAATAGCTAGTTCTACATTTCTTTGTAATAATAATATACTAGTTGATAGCTAGTTTTACATTTCCATGTAATATGCTAGTTGATAGCAAGTTTTATATTTCTATGTAATATGCTAGTTGATAGCTAGTTCTACATTTCTTTGTATAATGCTAGTTGATAGCTAGTTTTACATTTCTATGTAATATACTAGTTGACAGCTAGTTTTACATTTCTTTGTAATATAATAGTTTATAGCAAGTTCTACATTTATTTGTAATATACTAGTTAATAGCTAGTTCTACATTTCAATGTAATATGCTAGTTGATAGCTAGTTCTACATATCTATGTATTATGCTATTTGATAGCTAGTTCTACATTTATTTGTAATATAAATGTTGATAGCAAGTTCTACATTTATTTGTAATATACTAGTTAATAGCTAGTTCTACATTTCTTTGTAATATACTAGTTTATAGCTAGTTCTACATTTCTATGTATAATGCTAGTTGATAGTTCGTTCTATATCTCTATGTTATATTCTAGTTGATAGCTAGTTCTACATTTCTATGTTATATGCTAGTTGATAGCTAGTTCTACATTTCTATGTAATATTCTAGTTGATAGATAGTTTTACATTTCTTTGTAATATAATAGTTAATAGCAAGTTCTACATTTATTTGTAATATACTAGTTAATAGCTAGTTCTACATTTCTTTGTAATATACTAGTTGATAGCTAGTTCTACATTTCTAGGTAATATGCTAGTTGATAGCTAGTTCTACATTTCTATGTATTATGCTAGTTGATAGCTAGTTCTACATTTCTATGTAATATACTAGTTGACAGCTAGTTCTACATTTCTATGTAATACACTAGTTGATAGCTAGTTCTACATTTCAATGTAATATGCTAGTTGGTAGCTAGTTCTACATTTGTTTGTAATATAATAGTTGATAGCAAGTTCTACATTTATTTGTAATATACTAGTTAATAGCTAGTTCTACATTTCTTTGTAATATACTAGTTGATAGCTAGTTGATAGATAGTTTTACATTTCTTTATAATATAAAAATTTACAGCAAGTTCTACATTTATTTGTAATATACTAGTTATAGCTAGTTCTACATTTCTTTGTAGTAATAATATACTAGTTGATAGCTAGTTCTACATTTCTAGGTAATATGCAATTAGTTAGCTAGTTCTACATTTCAGTGTAATATGCTAGTTGATAGCTAGTTCTACATTTCTATGTATTATGCTAGTTGATAGCTAGTTCTACATTTGTTTGTAATATAATAGTTGATAGCAAGTTCTACATTCATTTGTAATATACTAGTTAATAGCTAGTTCTACATTTCTTTGTAATATACTAGTTGATAGCTAGTTCTACATTTCTATGTAATATTCTAGTTTATAGATAGTTCTACATTTCAATGTAATATGCTATTTGTTAGCTACTTCTACATTTCAGTGTAATATGCTAGTTGATAGCTAGTTCTATATTTATTTGTAATATACTAGTTGATAGCTAGTTCTACATTTCTTTGTATTAATAATATACTAATTGATAGCTAGATTTACATTTCCATGTAATATGCTAGTTGATAGCTAGTTTTACATTTCTATGTAATATGCTAGTTGATAGCTAGTTCTACATTTCTATGTATAATGCTAGTTTATAGCTAGTTCTACATTTCTATGTAATATACTAGTTCATAGCTAGTTCTATATTTTTATGTTATATTCTAGTTGATAGCTAGTTCTACATTTCTATGTTATATGCTAGTTGATAGATAGTTTTACATTTCTTTGTTATATAATAGCTTACAGCAAGTTCTACATTTATTTGTAATATACTAGTTAATAGCTAGTTCTACATTTCTTTGTAGTAATAATATACTAGTTGATAGCTAGTTCTACATTTCTAGGTAATATGCTATTTGTTAGCTAGTTCTACATTTCAGTGTAATATGCTAGTTGATAGCTAGTTCTACATTTCTATGTATTATGCTAGTTGATAGCTAGTTCTACATTTGTTTGTAATATAATAGTTGATAGCAATTTCTACATTTATTTGTAATATACTAGTTAATAGCTAGTTCTACATTTCTTTGTAATATACTAGTTGATAGCTAGTTCTACATTTCAATGTAATATTCTAGTTTATAGCTAATTCTACATTTCAATGTATTATGCTAGTTGATAGCTAGTTCTACATTTCTATGTAATATTCTAGTTTATAGCTAGTTCTACATTTCTATGTATTATGCTAGTTGATAGCTAGTTCAACATTTGTTTGTAATAAAATAGATGATAGCAATTTCTACATTTATTTGTAATATACTAGTTAATAGCTAGTTCTATATTTCTTTGTAATATACTAGTTGATAGCTAGTTCTACATTTCTATGTAATATTCTAGTTTATAGCTAGTTCTACATTTCAATGTATTATGCTAGTTGATAGCTAGTTCTTCATTTCTATGTAATTTTCTAGTTAATAGCTAGTTCTACATTTCTTTGTAATATACTAGTTGATAGCTAGTTCTACATTTCTATGTAATATTCTAGTTTATAGCTAGTTCTACATTTCTATGTATTATGCTAGTTGATAGCTAGTTCTACATTTCTTTGTAATATAATAGTTTTTAGCAAGTTCTTCATTTATTTGTAATATACTAGTTAATAGCTAGTTCTACATTTCTTTGTAATAATAATATACTAGTTGATAGCTAGTTTTACATTTCCATGTAATATGCTAGTTGATAGCAAGTTTTATATGTCTATGTAATATGCTAGTTGATAGCTAGTTCTACATTTCTTTGTATAATGCTAGTTGATAGCTAGTTTTACATTTCTATGTAATATACTAGTTGACAGCTAGTTTTACATTTCTTTGTAATATAATAGTTTATAGCAAGTTCTACATTTATTTGTAATATACTAGTTAATAGCTAGTTCTACATTTCAATGTAATATGCTAGTTGATAGCTAGTTCTACATATCTATGTATTATGCTATTTGATAGCTAGTTCTACATTTATTTGTAATATAAATGTTGATAGCAAGTTCTACATTTATTTGTAATATACTAGTTAATAGCTAGTTCTACATTTCTTTGTAATATACTAGTTTATAGCTAGTTCTACATTTCTATGTAATATTCTAGTTGATAGCTAGTTTTACATTCTTTGTAATATAATAGTTTATAGCAAGTTCTACATTTATTTGTAATATACTAGTTAATAGCTAGTTCTACATTTCTTTGTAGTAATAATATACTAGTTGATAGCTAGTTCTACATTTCTAGGTAATATGCAATTAGTTAGCTAGTTCTACATTTCAGTGTAATATGCTAGTTGATAGCTAGTTCTACATTTCTATGTATTATGCTAGTTGATAGCTAGTTCTATATTTGTTTGTAATATAATAGTTGATAGCAAGTTCTACATTCATTTGTAATATACTAGTTAATAGCTAGTTCTACATTTCTTTGTAATATACTAGTTGATAGCTAGTTCTACATTTCTATGTAATATTCTAGTTTATAGATAGTTCTACATTTCAATGTAATATGCTATTTGTTAGCTAGTTCTACATTTCAGTGTAATATGCTAGTTGATAGCTAGTTCTATATTTATTTGTAATATACTAGTTGATAGCTAGTTCTACATTTCTTTGTATTAATAATATACTAATTGATAGCTAGATTTACATTTCCATGTAATATGCTAGTTGATAGCTAGTTTTACATTTCTATGTAATATGCTAGTTGATAGCTAGTTCTACATTTCTATGTATAATGCTAGTTTATAGCTAGTTCTACATTTCTATGTAATATACTAGTTCATAGCTAGTTCTATATTTTTATGTTATATTCTAGTTGATAGATAGTTTTACATTTCTTTGTTATATAATAGCTTACAGCAAGTTCTACATTTATTTGTAATATACTAGTTAATAGCTAGTTCTACATTTCTTTGTAGTAATAATATACTAGTTGATAGCTAGTTCTACATTTCTAGGTAATATGCTATTTGTTAGCTAGTTCTACATTTCAGTGTAATATGCTAGTTGATAGCTAGTTCTACATTTCTATGTATTATGCTAGTTGATAGCTAGTTCTACATTTGTTTGTAATATAATAGTTGATAGCAATTTCTACATTTATTTGTAATATACTAGTTAATAGCTAGTTCTACATTTCTTTGTAATATACTAGATGATAGCTAGTTCTACATTTCAATGTAATATTCTAGTTTATAGCTAATTCTACATTTCAATGTATTATGCTAGTTGATAGCTAGTTCTACATTTCTATGTAATATTCTAGTTTATAGCTAGTTCTACATTTCTATGTATTATGCTAGTTGATAGCTAGTTCAACATTTGTTTGTAATATAATAGATGATAGCAATTTCTACATTTATTTGTAATATACTAGTTAATAGCTAGTTCTATATTTCTTTGTAATATACTAGTTGATAGCTAGTTCTACATTTCTATGTAATATTCTAGTTTATAGCTAGTTCTACATTTCAATGTATTATGCTAGTTGATAGCTAGTTCTTCATTTCTATGTAATTTTCTAGTTAATAGCTAGTTCTACATTTCTTTGTAATATACTAGTTGATAGCTAGTTCTACATTTCTATGTAATATTCTAGTTTATAGCTAGTTCTACATTTCTATGTATTATGCTAGTTGATAGCTAGTTCTACATTTCTTTGTAATATAATAGTTTATAGCAAGTTCTTCATTTATTTGTAATATACTAGTTAATAGCTAGTTCTACATTTCTTTGTAATAATAATATACTAGTTGATAGCTAGTTTTACATTTCCATGTAATATGCTAGTTGATAGCAAGTTTTATATGTCTATGTAATATGCTAGTTGATAGCTAGTTCTACATTTCTTTGTATAATGCTAGTTGATAGCTAGTTTTACATTTCTATGTAATATACTAGTTGACAGCTAGTTTTACATTTCTTTGTAATATAATAGTTTATAGCAAGTTCTACATTTATTTGTAATATACTAGTTAATAGCTAGTTCTACATTTCAATGTAATATGCTAGTTGATAGCTAGTTCTACATATCTATGTATTATGCTATTTGATAGCTAGTTCTACATTTATTTGTAATATAAATGTTGATAGCAAGTTCTACATTTATTTGTAATATACTAGTTAATAGCTAGTTCTACATTTCTTTGTAATATACTAGTTTATAGCTAGTTCTACATTTCTATGTAATATTCTAGTTGATAGCTAGTTTTACATTCTTTGTAATATAATAGTTTATAGCAAGTTCTACATTTATTTGTAATATACTAGTTAATAGCTAGTTCTACATTTCTTTGTAATAATAATATACTAGTTGATAGCTAGTTTTACATTTCCATGTTATATGCTAGTTGATAGCTAGTTTTACATTTCTATGTAATATGCTAGTTGATAGCTAGTTCTACATTTCAATGTAATACGCTAGTTTATAGCTAGTTCTACATTTCTATGTATAATGCTAGTTGATAGCTAGTTCTACATTTCTATGTAATATACTAGTTGATAGCTTGTTCTACTTGTCTATGTAATTTTTACAGCAATGAATATTTTAAATTTATTTTTCGGAGACTAATTGGACACGTCTCAAACACGACCAATCTTTTGGGCTTCGATGCAAAAACAAAAAGGTTTCAGAAGCACGAGATAGGATTGCTTACCTGGGATAGGAGACAAAGGGAGGCATGGCGGAACTTTGTTGCTTCCTTTGGAGTGACGTGAGGTGGCTTGAGTCCGGACAGAGCTTTGGAGTGCTCCCTATTAGCTTAAACTTATTGTTACGCCCTGGACAAATGAGCCCTTTGGGCTCGTCCGGTTTTTATTAGAGAACTTATAAATCGGAAGACAATGCATGAAAACAAGAGATAAGCCTGACAAGCCTTTGTAAAATGTTTACAGCAACAGGTAAATACCCTAAAGCTATGCAGAATAGTATTAATAGTAGCTACTATTATGGTAAACATACTGTAAAATTTTAATTATAAGCAGCACCCATATATATGCCAAACATAGAGCTTGAAAGACAGGATATGAACTGCTCTAAAAATCTGTTTGGCAAAGCTGATTACGTTCTGCATCATATTTATATTTTCTTGTCTTGACATAGACGATCAAATTGCAATTATTATATATATAATTATTGCATTATTCGATTGCATCCCAATATTTTCTTTTCTTATTTAGCAGTCTAGTAATGTTTAGTGATGTTGCCTACACCACGTATTTAACTTTCTATTTAAACCTAGAAATTTATTTTTTATTTATATGTGTACACACCCTCACCCATTTCTCTGACCTAAACAGTTAGTAAAAAATGTGCGGCTTATACTTGAGATATTACGTCTGTATATCTGGTAGTATATTATCTTTTTTAATATATTATGTATTAAAATACAAGAGTTCTTATGTTTCACACGGAATTATAATAACACTGCAATGCATATTTACAAAACAAATACATTGAACATTAGACAAAGAATGTTGTGTTTATTTTTTCAGTGAAGAAAACGATTTAACAGTCTGAACCTAAGTAGCTGTTCACATTCAACACAGTACAAAAAATCCTATTGATACAAATACAGCAGCTTTTTTTTTTGTCTACTTTGAAGAAATTTATTTGTTCCTTTAATCTCTTGCCAATATATAGTTCTTTTTTTTTAGGCTATACCTTGGGATTACTGGCTCACTGATTTTTTCTAAGTGGTCCATCACTTTAAAGATATTTTTGTCCTGAATACAAAATCGAGGTTTTATTGATCGAATAAATTTATGTGATTTAAAAAAAATGTAAATTAAAAATTATGTTGTTTTTATTTTAAAAGTTGCCTCCCTTTGAAACTTGTGTTGTAAATTTAAACTCAGTTACCTCCTTTTGAAACTGTGTTAAAAATTAAAACTCAGTTACCTCACTTGGAAATTACGTTTTGTAGATTTAAAAAATGGTTATGTCCCCTTGTGTTTATATTTTTTTCAAAACAATTTTTATTTGATCCAACAATCCCATATTGGGTCGGTCCGTACGATGCGCGGACCCCCCGTGCTGTTATAACGGTCTAGGTAAGACATGGCCAATATCTGTCACTTTTCTTACAACAATGGATGTAGCAGCACCTAGTTGTAATTATAACGTGTGTTCAGACTGCCGGTGAAGATATTGTAAATTTAGATACATTTTAAAGGACGAAGACAGCTTCCTAAGATTTTTATACAGCCACAAACTGATTCCTGAAAGGAAGATTTGTCCAAAATATATTTCCCACTTGAATTTAAACGACTATTTGTTTCGCTGTCGTAAACGGTCATTCGTGAGCAAGAACAAAAAGAAACTTATGTCTGTGCAGTGCCGTTTAAGTGTGTCACAAACCACTTCACCTGGTTCCATAATTCCCATCTTTCCAGCCCAAAAAAGTGTGACTTTGTGGCTATGTATACTATTTTCCATCCCGCTCTAGACGTATAGCGTTTAGAATTAGATATGAGTAGCTCAACCGTGATCACCTTGTTGTCTTTTTTACAGGTGATTTATGTGCACGCGATGGTAGAGAAACGCGATGTCATTTTTTAGGGGCTGGGCAAAAATGTAAAGATAGACGAATGCAATTTGGTAGGAGTAAATATAATAGGTGTAGATATAACATAGAGAATACCTGGTTTTTGGGGATTGAGAGCGGGAGTAGAAATTGTTTCTAGTACTCGTCGCCACAAGGACTCTAAAACCCTGTTAAAAAAAAATATCAAAAACAAAATTCTCCCCGGAACGACTGTGATGAGCGACTGTTGTAAGGCGTATAATTGTCTTGGAACGGAATGATATACCCACCTTACAGCTAACCATACTTATAAACACGCACTCCCATACCCATACCCAAAATATTAAACGGCTACGGAGGGATGTCAGGTTGTCGTTGCCTACTTATGCCAACCGAAAACATCATCTTCATGGCCATTTAGCAGAATTTTTGTTTTAAAGGTCCCACCCCGATTTATGTTGTAGAATCCACTCTATTTTTAGATGTATAGCTGACTTGTACGTTTGGTTCGCGTTATTTCGAGGTTGAGAGTAGAGAGATGGGAACTGACCATTTGAATCCGGGCAACTCAAAGGGTTGCAAGTCATTGAATAGCTACATTAAATAGAACATTTCCTGAATATGCCTCAATCGGAAATGCATAGTATAGCAAGTATCACATCTGGGAATTCGTGCAGATTCTATACCCTTTAACAAATGTATCTATGCCATCAGCCCCACACATTTTATTTTCTTTCTGTTGTGTGAATTTCAAATGAGGTCGGTCTACTTAGAATTGATCATAGTTGGACTATTGATATAGGAACGATACTTGTACTCTTTAACGCCAACATTACAACAGAGTTATCTTTCTAAGACCAGACTTCGTGTAAAGTGTTATAACAATGCCTTAGAAAAAAACAGCAGTTTAAATTTTGAAATAAGATATCTATATTGGGAACAGAATCCTTTGTAAAAGATCATTTTTATTCACAATCTTAATCAAAAACTATGATCAACTTCTTAAATTTTAGCATAGCTTAAATATTTAACACTCTAAACATGAAAGTTAAACAAAAAATACATATTATTCAAAGAAAACGACGTTATCTAATATAGGTAACTTAGCATGCTTCTAGCTACCATCTCATAAGTAGCACGTTTTACATGGGGGCTTTCGTCGCTACTATCCCACATGTGAAGCACTTGTTTGACACTTGATAAAACTAAGCCAGTTTTATTCTTTTAATGATTCTATTGTTTTAAAGGATAGATAAATGTTGAAATGACATATTTCATGTGTTTTTTTTAAATAAAAATGTAATCATATTCCACAAAAGTGTACTTACTTTTATGCATTTCATGGTAGTGTAAAACTTTTTCAAATTAAAATTTTGTTTGCAAAGCACAGTTATAAGTAAAGTCTAATTATCCTACAATGCACAAAAAAAAATTTTTAAAAGACATATAATTATTTAATAGGAAATTTTTAGGAAGTGTCTTATAAGTAGGACGCTAGCGGATAATGGGTAAACATTTTTTTAATTGCTATAACACAAGCCAGAATTATTGGAAATTTTTGACGTCATAGATAATAGGGTAGTGTTTAGTGTTGAGGAACAAAGTTAATAAATTTGGATTAAAAGGCTTTCAGCTCTATAGCATTCTCAGAAGATTTCTGAAGTGTTCAAATTGCCTTGTATTTCCTTTGCAATGAATCAACAGCCGTAGCAAAGACAATCGTTGAATTGAGAAAAGCATAAAAAGCTAATAATTACATAATAATTGCATTATCATTATTGCTGTCTCCTTTTGGTGTAAGACATTATTACCTTTGGTGTCGTATTTATCCCAATAAGTTTGATACCAGACATTATCAAAACTGTTTGTAAGCTCAAGCGTTCTGTTTTACCTACCTGAAGGTTCTGAGTATGAATCCTGATAAAAGCTTGGGTTCCTTACCGGCTCTGAATGGTGTTTCTAGGCCTACCGAGCTCTGGCCGGTACCGGGCAATCGTTAGGGAAAAGTAAAGGGATCTGGTCGTTGTTGGCTTAGTGCAATCTCCTAGTATGCCGCGGCCACAGAAACTTGTGAGTACTGCTTTACGGTCCTGGTAATTTTTTTCACCTTCGTTAGCCAACGAACTTTTTGGTTCTGTGTGAAATATATTTAAAGATCCATGCCCAATTCGCACAAATCATAAAATGTCTTGCAAACGATATTTAGACTTAGAAAAAAAGGGGAGTAGCCACTGAGCTATCTATACATGAAGTGCTCAAGCAATTAAAATAGAGAAGAAAAAATTGTAGAAAATGCGGACTTTTTAATATAGATAGGTGCACTGTAGACTGACCTATATATACATAAAAAGTACTTAAAATTTAAAAACTTTGTGTAATTGCGTCATTGTAGTTTGATAAAAATGAACTATTTTATATAGACTCTATATATACTCTTTTATACTTGTAAGTTTTAATAAGTACCGGATTCATTTCTTTGTCAAGTCAAAAGATGAAATGGTTGATCATTTTTCTCCATAATTCTTTGAATACTACATGAATGATAAGCTTATATATGTTAACTGAGTAAGTACTTTTCATACCATTTTAATATGAAATAAAACAAAAAATCGTCTACATCATTAGAGACATGTCGCCATGCCTTGTCGCCTTCGATGATGCATTATGGGATACAATATCGCATTTGCGATGTGACGTGCAATATGCCAAGTTGGCCAACAAAAAAAAGCCAAAATTAAAAAAAAAAAAAAAAAAAATACTACAAATCCATCCTTAGCCTAGAAACTAACCCTGACCCTACTTATCCCTAAACCCTAACCCTGGAGACCCCTAACCTTAACCCTGATCCCTAACCCCTACTGACCCCTACTGACCCCTAACCCTAAACCTGATCCCTAACTCCTACTGACCCCTACTGACCCCTACTGACCCCTACTGTCCCCCTACTAATTCCTACTGAACCTACTAAATCTAAGGTATAGCCAAAAAAAAGAATTAAAAAAAAAAAGCGTACAATATTTTTTGGCCACAAAATGGCGGTACACTTTTTTTGGGACCTTTTGCACAGCATATCATCATGGATAAGTATAGCATCATGGGATATTAACAAAAACACAAGGGGACGTAACAAAGTTTTATTTACAACAACAAATTTCACAAAACACACAAAATTAACAAAATTTCAAAATTAAATAAAAAAATACAGAAATGCAATCGTTAAATGTAACCAACTGTTTTGTAATCAGGGCTAGTAGACCTTTAATATGATATATTTATTATGCCACACGAAAATATCTCGTGGGGTCCGTGTTTTCCACTATTAATATATTAATTAAGCCACAATGTTAATTTATAAAATACGTGGTGTGCCGTGTAACAGTAAAAATTCCGCAACTAGCATTATCCACTGCGGTTCCCCTAGGGATAATTATCGTGTTAGCTCGCCCGTAAACCTGCACTGTCACCCGGTAGCACAAATCCTATAATATAAATACAGGCGTCCAGGCACCGGGTGGTTCTCGAGACGGTGTTGCTGCGTCCAATGCTGTCCCCCATGCGTTCGCCCGCCGGTGTAATCTTAATGGGAACGTATCGTCGGTTTACACACTTTGCCAGTCTTTGAGGCCCACATCTCCTTTCTCACCAAAACCTGCTTCTTCCACATGCGTCGTATTGCCGCCATCCGTAGCTATCTCACTCAGGAAGCTTGTCATCTCTCTACTCTTATCCTTCTTGGATTATTGTAATTCGTCGTAATGCCGCCATCCGTCGCTATCTCACCCAGGAAGCTTGTCATCTGTCTACTCTTATCGCCATCCGTCGCTATCTCACCCAGGAAGCTTGTCATCTCTCTACTCGTATCGCCATCCGTCGCTATCTCACCCAGGAAGCTTGTCATCTCACTACTCTTATCGCCATCCGTCGCTATCTCACCCAGGAAGCTTGTCATCTGTCTACTCTTATCGCCATCCGTCGCTATCTCACCCAGGAAGCTTGTCATCTGTCTACTCTTATCGCCATCCGTCGCTATCTCACCCAGGAAGCTTGTCATCTCTCTACTCTTATCGCCATCCGTCGCTATCTCACCCAGGAAGCTTGTCATCTCTCTACTCTTATCGCCATCCGTCGCTATCTCACCCAGGAAGCTTGTCATCTCTCTACTCTTATCGCCATCCGTCGCTATCTCACCCAGGAAGCTTGTCATCTCTCTACTCTTATCGCCATTCGTCGCTTTCTCACCCAGGAAGCTTGTCATCTCTCTACTCTTATCGCCATCCGTCGCTTTCTAGCCCAGGAAGCTTGTCATCTCTCTACTCTTATCGCCATCCGTCGCTATCTCACCCAGGAAGCTTGTCATTTCTCTACTCTTATCGCCATCCGTCGCTATCTCACCCAGGAAGCTTGTCATCTCTCTACTCTTATCGCCATCCGTCATTATCTCACCCAGGAAGCTTGTCATCTCTACTCTTATCGCCATCCGTCGCTATCTCACCCAGGAAGCTTGTCATCTGTCTTCTCTTATCGCCATCCGTCGCTATCTCACCCAGGAAGCTTGTCATCTGTCTACTCTTATCCTTCTTGGATTATTGTAATTCGTCGTAATGCCGCCATCCGTCGCTATCTCACCCAGGAAGCTTGTCATCTGTCTACTCTTATCGCCATCCGTCGCTTTCTCACCCAGGAAGCTTGTCATCTCTCTACTCTTATCGCCATCCGTCGCTATCTCACCCAGGAAGCTTGTCATCTCTCTACTCTTATCGCCATCCGTCGTTATCTCACCCAGGAAGCTTGTCATCTGTCTACTCTTATCGCCATCCGTCGCTATCTCACCCAGGAAGCTTGTCATCTGTCTACTCTTATCGCCATCCGTCGCTATCTCACCCAGGAAGCTTGTCATCTCTCTACTCTTATCGCCATCCGTCGCTATCTCACCCAGGAAGCTTGTCATCTCTCTACTCTTATCGCCATCCGTCGCTATCTCACCCAGGAAGCTTGTCATCTCTCTACTCTTATCCGTCTTGGATTATTGTAATTCGCTATTTTCTAGCCTCTCGGTCTCCTCCATTTAGGGTCAAACGTGTGCAGGACTGTGCTGCCCGACTAGTCCTCAATAAGAAGAAATCTACTTATAGCCTATCACTAGTCTGCTCTGATCTCTGCACTGGCTACCCATCAACTACCGGATCTCCTAAAAGCTGGCTTATTTCTGCTACAAGTGCCTTAATGAATCCGCCCCAGATTACATTCGCTCCTGTCTCAAGCTATACGTCCAATCCTGTCCACTTTGCTCGGCTTCTGACCAACTGAATATTCGGATCCCTCGTGCGAAGCTAGTGTCCGCTGACCAGCGTGCATTCTCCTACGCGGATACGTCCGCCTGGAATCCCCTATCCCACTATATATATCACAACAACTATCGAAATGTCACGAGACATCCAGTGGTCACTTACACAGAAATGGGTGATTTTATTTTGCTAAACTAAGTCTATCTATGATATATTTACATTTTTCACTTACATAGACATAGAAAACTTGTAATATATAATTATATATTTTATAACCTACATACATTTGTTTACATATTTAGTTTTGTATTTCTCTATTTCTTACTACATGTACTTGTTCACTGTATTTCGAAGAAAACATGTTTGGCAGATATGGAAAGCAAACAAGATTAATAGAAAATGCTGTACCAACCCTTTTTCAGCTGAATAAACAGAATGTAGTATGTTTAATTTTTCATTTTATTAATATACACTTGTTATTATTTAACAAAAACATATAAATATTTTTTAAATTATTTTCAAATGCTGGTACTTTAATGCACCACTGAACCAGTTGGCCTAACAATGATATTTATACAACCTATGACAGAGTCAAGCCTAACAATGATATTTATACAACCCATGACAGAGTCAAGTTATCGTAAGAGGTTGTGTGACTGTATAACGAATGTGCACAGTGGCGTATTTAAGCATGTTCCACATGTTCCTTTGGAACAGGGGCCGCCACACAAAGGGGGGCTCACACACATATAAAGAAAATATTTTTTTTGACATCCCCATTTTTTCCCCTACAATATTAAGCACTTCAGTGCAAGCTAGCTAAGCGCAACATAGAATTTATGATTTTAAAAAATGTAATAATTAACGGCACTTCTCTGAGGTATGCGGAAGGCAGGGCGAGGCCAAGAGGGGCCCACACTAAAAATTTTGAACAGAGGCCCCACAATCCTAAATACGGCCCTGGATATGTAAACAACGTCCTATAAATACTGGATAAGAGACAAGACTTAGGCTACTAAACATGAAAGGAACAAGCAAACCCATGTAATGCCATTGCGATATTGCATGTACCTAAATTCACCGCATGCCTCTGCCTTAATCTCCTGCACCAGTGGCATATTATGCTATGATAATTTAGTCCAATAGAGAAATACCACTGAGGGCTACATAGCTTATTTGAATCATAGACTCAAAACGGTATATATGTATGGCAAATGGCTCAGTATCGAAACGGCTTTTAATCCGTTCATGATCGCGCTGATTATATTACATTATGTATGATAATACATTTTGGTATGTGTTCAAAATTGTTCTTTTTTTAATACTTTCGCTCTGTACAGAGGAAATGACACCAACTTCCATTCCCAGAATTTAAACAACAACTATGGCAACAGAAAACAACAAAGATCATTCATATTTTATAACAGACAGTCCCAAGAGAATTAAAAGAAAGATGGACTATGAGAACAGAGTACTTAGAAAGAAATTGAAAGTTTGTCAAACTAAATTGTGTAAATCTAAAAAATGTTAGAAATACCTTAGCAGAACTATAATGTTTAAAAATAGAAAACAACTTTATTAAATGGTCTTTTATAGAAGATTTGCATGCTATTCAAGAAAAAGAAGGACTTAGACTAGGAAACAAATTAAATTGTAATCACATTTATTATCAAATAGAAAAAAAAATGAAAGTGAATTTAGCAGCTCAATGTTTAAGTACAAGTGTTGCTGATGCAATAGCTTTTTGTAATAAACAATACAAAATGGAAAATTTTAAAGATTCTCATCATACAGTATATTTTATTAACACATTTGATAAATTAATTGATATATTGAACAGTAGAAATCCGATAGGAAAAGGTTCAAAAGCTCACGACACTAATATTAGTATTGATTCTATTACACCAGATATAGCATTATATAATGTCCCAGATTATGAAGTAGGCAGACTGTCAGAATTTAAAGAAGCTGCAATTTCTTACATTGCAGGATATGTGATTGAGATGCTGAAAAAAATAATTAAATGTCACCTTTGTTTAGAAACTTTATCTTTTGAAAATAATGTTACATTTTCAAATAGTCTTGTACATTTTAAAGAATAAAAGAGGATTAACAATAGCCATTAGTGATATATTTTCTAAATACCTAGAAACAGAAAAATCTCGTCAAAGAGAACTGAAAATTTCAGAATGCAAGAGCTGTTTCAAACATTTGCACAAATACCTAAATAATGTGTCACAATAAATGTCTTTTTACATGTTTAGATTTCCACTTATTTGATTCATCGCCAACATGTAATCATGTCATTTTGTTGATCAAATGTTGCATAGAAAGCTATTTAAAAATTAGAATGCACCGAATTGGTAAAATGTTTAATGAAAAAGTTTCCGGACAAAAAAATAAGAAAAAAAAATTCTAAACTCGTTCAATTTAAGAACCAATAATTTTCAATTATATAGTCTCTACTTCTGTGTGTATATCAAGTGAAAACATCAAAACAAGTTATAATAAACATGTTTGTATTGGCCCTGTCATGTAAAAGTATTCTTCAATATTCTTTATTTATCAAGTATAAATAATGATTTAAATGCATATAACATTAAAGTCTATTAATAGGAAATGAATATCTTTTGTTGAAATTATTTATTGTATTGTATAAAATGGAAGGAAATGTAAAATACAATTATTTTGATTATTGAAAATATGTTACTTTTATGATACTTTGAATTCAAACACTCTTTTTATGCCAATATTTTTGAATGTATGTGTGTTGATATAAACAAATGTTGAAATAAAAATTTTCATAATTGATGGATTTAAAAAACTACAATATATAATAAGCAATTCATGAACGTGATGTCTATATGCACAATTTCATTATTGAAATGATTACCTTTATCATGATTGTGTTATATTTTAGTTTGTGGATAGGTTCTATTGAAATTAAACCATAACAGTAATTATACAATTTTAAAAGTGATTTGATTTTTAAGAAAACTGTATTTTGTTTAAAGTTAAGGAATTATTGAATATACATTATGAAAAAAATATGTTTGAATATAAGAAAAAAAATGTAATCATACATTTTATGTCCATTGTTAAAAATTGTAGAGATGGTAGGACTATATTTAAAATTGAAGAAGATTTAGTAAATCATCCAAATGTTATACTATGGTAATTGTATGGCTACTACTATGAATTTTATTATGTGAATAAACAAATTGAAGCAAATTAATTACAAGTTTGGTTGCTATACTTTTAATGTAAATCTCAATACATAATGTGAGCTCATAGGACATTTCAAATACAGCCTAACTAAAATGAGCACATAAACCAATTATATTAAGTCCGCATTTGATTTATCATTCCATGGATTTATAGCTCAGTGCACTACAGTGCACTTATCTATGTCAAAAAGTCCTCATTTTCTCCTTTGAGCACTCCATATATCAGTGGGAACTAGCTGACTAGAGCCGCCATTTTGTGCTAAAGGGTCACAGGTTACCATCCCCAACCTATATAAACTAACCGATACTAACTTAAGAATTCCCTTCAGATCCAAATTGATCCATAGGGCCGGTGAAGCAGCAACGATAACCAGTTTCTGTGGCCACGGCATACTAGGTGATTGTGTGGCCAGCGCCTTTTTTTTTACCCAAACTAAGGTCAGGTACCCACCAGGGCTGGGTAGACTCAGTGACACCCTCAAATCCTGGGAAAAAATCCTAGCCTCCACCAGGATTCGAACCCATAACCCTTGGATCGCCAGTCGAACGCACTGCCGCTCGGCTACCGTACCCCCAATACTAACTAGTGCTGTCATTAAACATTTCATTCGTTTTGTTAGCGCATGGTAGTAAATCTTTACTACGGAACCAAAAAACACTTGACGTGAGCTAACGAAAGTAAAAAAATTACCACGGTCCCTATGGGTTAAATTGGTCTAATAGGGATACCTTACTACTACTCGCGCGGGTCCAGACATTATAACCATAGGGAAATGGGTGTGTCTGGAGGGGAAGAGAAATATATATATATAGAGAGAAACTGTTTGTTCGCATAAGGATCCCCATTGGTCAATTTTAAATCACGCGTGTTTGTGTCACTGACCTATTTAGGCGTAGGCCTATATACTGTCTAATAATTTTTCACATTGGCCATGTGTCTTCGCTAGCTCAGTGGTTAACGCAGCGGACTGCTATGCGTGCGACCCGGGTTCGATTCTCCAGTTAGACTATACCTTTTCTTTTCTACATTTTTTTTTCAAAATTTAAAAACAAAAGACATTGTAAATGTACGGGCAGTTTACATTTTTGTTAAATATAAATACCTGCCTAATTTTTTCCCTATTACAATATTTTTTTTAAAATTACTTTCCTAAAAGTCTTCAGTAAAAAAAAAATATTTTAATATTTGATTTATATATACACTTAATTATACTTTTTATCTGCACCCTGCACCTTATACTGTCTTGTTTTTGTGTTTTTTCACCCGTGCAACGCCGGTAAATGTAGCTTGTATATTATAAAAAGTAGCACAGAAAACACCAAATCTATCCCTATCCTTTATAACCTAACCGATACTAACTATTACCAAAAAGACTACAAAGCCATCTTTAACCTATATAAACTAACTGATACTAACTATTTAATAATAATAATAATAATGACATTTGTATAGCGCTGCCAACAAACATATTGTAAGCTCAGAGCGCATTTAACATAACAATTAAAGAACACAGGTACAATCTATAGGCCAAGAGATAAGAAAAACAACTAAATGATGATTCAAAACATTACAAACATAGAACAAATCAAACAACTAAAACAAAATAACTGACCTAACATATAAGTAAGACAGTGGGGCTCTAAAGCATGTTAACTAAGATAAATATTGAAATAATTAGTTTTTAAGTTCTTCTTGAAGGAATCAATGGAGCTTGTTTGCTTGAGTTGAATGGGAAGAAGATTCCACACCTTCGGACCGGATACTGAGAAGGCTCTAAGGCCAACGGTCATCAGAGAGAAACGGGGCTCTTCCAGAAGCGATGAGTTGGCAGAACGAAGTGTTCTTTGAGGGACATATGGTGTTATTAGTTCCTTGAGATAGGACGGAAACTCGTTATTAAAAATGCACTGATGGCAAAATAGCGCCACTTTATACTGGATTCTGGCTTTCACGGGGAGCCAATGGAGCTGACGCAGGAGAACTGTGACAGAATCTCGCCTTGACTTACGCATGACTAGGCGAGCGGCACTGTTTTGTATTCGCTGTAATTTGGAGATCTTATCTTCAGGTAGCCCGATAAGCAAAGCATTGCAGTAGTCGAGGCGTGACAGTATAAAGGCAGCCGCAAGTTTCTTTGCTGGCTCAAGTGACAAATAGGGCCGTATCTGACCAAGTCTACGCAGCTGTAGATAAAGGCCTCTGCAAAGATTTCCAATGTGGGCATCGAAAGACAACTGTGGATCGAGGATGACACCCAGGTTTCTTACGTTGTCAGCAAAGGGGATATGGCAGTTTAAGACCACCAATGATTCCAAGTCCTCAACTTTGGCGATTTTACTCAGAGTTCCGATTAGAATTGCCTCCGTTTTGTCTTCGTTCATCTTAAGTCTGTTTTCCATCATCCAGGAGCAGACACTAGCAATAGCAAGACTGAGGTTGGCTGCTATACGAGAGACTTCAGCGGGAACAGCAGAATCATGCAACTGCGAATCATCAGCGTAGAAGTGGTATGAAATGTTAAAAGGCCTGATGACATCGCCAAGTGGATAAGTGTACAGTAAAAACAGTACTGGGCCCAGAACTGATCCCTGTGGTACTCCATATTGCAGAGTCGAGTATGTTGAGGTAGATCCACCAATGATGACACTTTGTGTGCGTTTAGTTAGGTAGGATTTAAACCAGCTGCCAACACATCCCGAGCAACCAAATGTAGTAGCCAATCTATCAATAAGAATCTCGTGGTCAAGCGTATCAAATGCAGCCGACAAATCGAGCATCGCTAAGATTGACACCTGATCGGAATCAGACGCACAAAGAAGGTCGTTAATTACCCTGACAAGTGCCGTCTCAGTGCTGTGACACTTCTTGTAAGCTGACTGGGACAGTTCCAAGAGGCCATGATGCCTTAAGTGAGTCAACAACAATTTATAACTAAGTCAATCGGGTCCGAATAGCCACTTCGTTTATAGTAGGCCTAGTATATATTTATATAGTATAAGTATAGGCTTACAATATAATTTAATGGATTTAGCTGGCCTAACGATTATAATATTATAGTTATTCTAAGTTATAGAACTTATAGTAAGTCTTATAGCTAAGTAAAGTAAGTAATTTCTCAGTTTGGCTAATAAAATATAAAATCATCTTACATCGGGGCCTAAAGATACTATAGTCACTATAGGCTAATTATAATTAGAAAGTTATAGGCCTATTCTTCATTGTTTTATAAGCCTATAGTTTTCATTGTCATTGAATTGATTTTTTTTCATTAAAATATGTCATGTTGCATATTATCAACCAGATGATAATCATTTGATCGGCCTATGATATAAACATATAGGCCTAAATATATAAATATCGCATATAGTCATGATAGGCCTACATTATATGCAGAACTGCATACAACTCACTTAATAAATACATTAATTTCATTAATTCAACTTCTTGAATATGATAAATTTCATATAAATAATATATTTAAAAGATCTTAAATTGTTTATAATATTAATTATTTAATTATTTTTTTTCGTATTGAATTGTATTATGTTTTTATTTTTTATGATAAAACTTTACCACTACCAGCATTTATTAAAATATTTGATCATTTTTGAACATGTCACTATATAATATCTAAGTTACTAGTCAGTCTATGGTTATAATATTTCACTTCAATTTCAACTTATAATATGTAATATGCTCTAACTCTAATTATAGGCCTTTATAAACCTGTATACAAATATTAAGTTTGTAGGCTATTTATATAAATATAGGGCATAATAGGGCCTACCAGTATATATATCATACATTTATTAATATAATTAAAAAAAGTTTAGGTCAGCTTGAATCGTATTATAATTATACTTGTTACAAAGTGTCAGTTATAGTATAGTTATAACTATAGTTGTTACTGCATTAAATATATTAGTTGAGCAAAAAAAAAGTATTAATTTATAAGGATAATATGAGAAAATTTTATTATTTGAAAATGTAATGGGTGTGCATGTTTGTGTTGTTTTCAATTTACATTATAATTTGTTTCTGGTAGGCCAATTAAATAGGAGCACGTTTGGCTGGCGTACCGAAGGTCCTGGGTTCGAATCCTGGTACTTTACTTTATGACTATTGAATTAATAAAAAAAATATATATTATATGTTTTATTTTGTTTTCCGTTGTAAATAGGTAATTGATTTTGAATTTCGATGAGGTTGCATGAAGACAGTTTGTATATATATATATATATATATATATATATATATATATAGGCTAAAATGTGTCCAAAGACAACATAATTCATTTTTATACCAAGATATAGTTTTAATACTATTGTGTTTACTATTCATCCAATAACCCTATTTATTTTAAAAATTAAATTTTATTTTCTGTTGGAAAAGTGGGGATTAAATTTCAAAGAATGGTCAAAGTTTAAGGAGAAAAGATTGGTTGAAAGGAAAAATTTGAAATTGACTATATAAATGCATGTATTAATAATATAGGCTTAGTTTTATATTTCATAAATTGATAGAGAAAAGATTAAAATAATATAGTGATAGGGATCGAACTTTAAAGGTGTTGCTAATAGATTTCAACAGAGGTTATACATTTTCTAAAAAAAGTATGTTTTGTAATAATCTTCCATATATGTGTGTATGTTTGCGTGTTTTTGTGTGCATGTAGCCTATGTGTTAGTGAGGCAGAAAGAGAGTAAGGCAGAAGATCTTTTTATTATTACATTTAAGGCTGCTATAGTGCCTATAGACATCATGTGGAGCATTGGGCTTAGACACGATCTTGTTTGATATAAGGACATTACAAACTTTATATTTCAATTCAATATAGTCTTTATTCAACGTTATTCTGGTTAACGAATGAAATAGATCTACATTAACATTTTATAGCGAAGTCTTCTCTTCTTGATTAACATTTTTGCTTTGGCGACACCTTTACCTCGTAAGCAAACATTTGAAATGACGAATCCATTTGAACATGTTACTGAAATTAAATCGAAATGATTTAAATGTTATACTCTGTGAGTTAGACCAATAGATATAGAGTAAAAAAAAGGAAGACGGTTTGAGAAATCGAGCAAAATATATAAATGTGTATAAATACTAAGGAAAACGTAAAGAACCCGTCGAACGAAATTGATCAATAGGCCGGTGAAGGTTCACTTTCTGTGGCCATGGCGTGCTAAGTGATTGTGTGGTCAGCACAACTCCCAACTACCATTATTTTACCATAACTAATGTCAGATGTCCACTAGAGCTTGGTAGACAGTGACACCGTCCAGTCCCGGTAAAAAATCCTAGCCAGGATTCGATCCGTCGGTCCCCATGCTCCATTAAAGTTTGTAAGTACTACATTTAATTATAGTTTTTGAAAATTCATCAGTTTATATTTGAAACGTTTAACATAACAGTGACAGCTCTATAAATATACACAAGAAAGTTTCTTTTGTGTTGCAAACATTGGACCAGATACAGGGGAATGGAGGTTCTTGCCTCTCCATTGCTAAGAGACCCTAGAATTGCCGAAGACCTCAACGGACAATACCTTTAGGCTTAAGAAATAGTGTGTATCCAGGACGCAGGAGTGTGTTGGTCAGCTGACTGTACACTTTACAGGACCACCCAGTGAACACAAAAGCCTGGCAGTTGACTAACTTCGTACATAGGTCTTGACAGGAAGCTAAGGTCTGCGTCAATGTTATCGCTGGAGTCATTAAGTCACCTGTGTTAGCAACAGTCTGGTAGCAGCATGGCTTACCTGGCAAAAAGATGTGACAAATGATATATCACATTTTGTGACAATGTATTTGTCGAAATGTTTGACAATGGATCTGCCACATAGTGTAACAATGGATGTGGCTCATAGTGTGACAATAGAGGTGTAATTTTAATGAGGGAAAGCTTTTATTTTGCCTAACCCAAAACCGTCTTAGAAAGGAAAAATTAATTATTTACCAAAGTTAAACTGTGTTAATGTGGCAATTTGTTTTTTTTCTAAAACCCAAAACTTTATTAGAATGGACAAATATTTTATTAACCACAGTTAACACTTTTTGAAAGTGAAGGGGAAATGTTTTATTTCCCAAACATTAATTAATATTAGACAATAAAAAAAGGTTGTTGTTGTGTACGAAAGAAAATATTTAGCCAGCATATTTGTAAAACATGTCGTCCAGTGTTATAGACTAGTATGTGCTGAAAGTTCAACACCAACAATTAAGATAAATAAGAAATAGAGCTTAATGAGCGTAAACATACCAGAAGGAAAAGTAGAACTTGATGAGCTTAAATATACCAGAAGGAAAAGTAGAACTTGATGAGCTTAAACATACCAGAACTTGATGAGCGTAAACATACCAGAAGGAAAAGTAGAACTTGATGAGCTTAAACATACCAGAGCTTGATGAGCGTAAACATACCAGCAGGAAAAGTAGATCTTGATGAGCTTAAACATACCAGCAGGAAAAGTAGATCTTGATGAGCTTAAAAATAACAGAAGGAAAAGTGGAATTTGATGAGCTTAAACATACCAGAAGGAAAAGTAGAACTTGCTGAGCTTAAAAATACCAGAAGGTAAAGTAGAACATGATGAGCTTAAACATACCAGAAGGAAAAGTAGAACTTGATGAGCTTAAAAATACCAGAAGGAAAAGTAGAACTTGATGAGCGTAAACATACCAGAAGGAAAAGAAGAACTTGATGAGCGTAAGCATACCAGAAGTAAAAGTAGAACTTGATGAGCTTAAACATACTAGAATGAAAAGTTAAACTTGATGAGCGTAAACATACCAGAAGGAAAAGTAGAACTTGATTAGCGTAAGCATACCAGAAGGAGAAAAGGGATAACTTGATTAGTTTAAACCTACCAGAAGGAAACGTAGAACTTCATTAGCGTAAACATACCAGAAGAACAATACAATTTTCTACCAAACAAGCTGTAGGGGACTGATGTTGTCTTGGGGTATGTTGAGAACAGCTTGCACCTGCAGTTAGTTGTTTCGTGGACGTAGTGCTGGCATTCCAGTACAAGACTGCAGGCTGTCTTACAGGCGTCTTCTGTTAAACTGCTCACCTCAAAACACACTCCAAGGCCGTCTGTGTCTTGAAGCACAGTGTAGTAGTAGTAGGATGCTAGGACGTTTTGCAAAGAATGTATGAAAGTATAAAGATTATCTGTATATCTTTAACTTATTTATAAATAAACTATATTTAAAGAGAAACATTATTGTTTATTGTTTTGACTTGCGTGTATGTCTGCCTTTTGTATCACTCTAGCCACCACATGTATTTAAACAAGATGAAAAAGTAACTATGGTTTGATATCTATATTTAAAATATTGTTAAAGATCAGTTCCAGAAAAGAAATTATTAAAAGCTTAAACTTGCGTGGGGGTAGTATTTATTTCAAACTATAAAGATCGTCAATATATATAGAATAAATGCAAAGTTAGTTTTGATACGAAGATTGTTTTTTATTGTAAAAAGAGCATACCAATTAAATATATAATATTTAAACAAATCAATTGACGAGATTTTGGGTTGAAGCAAATCGAAATTTATTTTGTTCACATAAAATAATGTTAGGTAAAAAAAAACTGTAATAAGAATCTTCAATAAAGTGAAGAATCTCTAATAATTTTACTAACTTTACACCGTCCCCAACATTAATATTGGCTGCCATACTGTTCAAGTTTCTAGATAATTCACTTACTTAGGTTCGAGCACTTCAGATAATGTGTCAATTCACAACGAGATAAGCAAGGGAATAGGCAAGTCATCTGCTTCTATGGCTAGGCTATCCAAGGGTGTTAGAGAAAACTAACAACTGACGAGGACCACCAAAATGATGGTCTACAGGGCATGCATTCTTATTTCATTACTTTACGGCAGTGAGAGCTGGTAAACCTATATGCGCCAGGAACACCAGTTAAATATTTTCCACATGATATGTCTGCGCCAAATATTGGGCGTCACTTGGAAGGACCACATAGCCGACTTTGAGATCTTGGACCAAGCAAATATCCCAAGCATTTACTCCCTGGTATCCCAACGCAGATTGTGCTATGTGGTTCATGTCAGCAAAATGCAAGACGGCAGCATCTCTAAAGATATCTTGTATAAAAAACTGGAGAAAGGCACAAGGGTCCCATGGCGACCTCAGGTCTACAAATATTGACCTACAAATCTGGGAGCAGTCTGCGGTGGACCGTACAGCAAGGAGACCGATCTGGGGCAAAGAGAGCAAAGGAATCTCTGGAGAAGAGAATGAGAAGAAAATACACAAAACCGTTAGATGGACTAACTGCTACTGACTACAGATGCCTCGGCTGTTCTAGGGCTTGCCACTCAAGACTGTTCAGCCACCGCAGAACTTGCAAAAATAAGCCGGCCACACACCCAGTTGAATTTGAAGAGGGGCGTATCCATTGTTTCTCGAGACAGAAGGAGCCATTATTATTATATACAGTTGTAAAAGTTTGTCTATATTGACAGCTTTTTTATAAATGTGAAAACATTATTTATGTATAACAAATTATATATTGCTCTGACATTAACAATAATATAAATTTAAATGGTAGACAGTGTGTATATCAACAAGAAAATAATGGGTATAATTGATTCCGTACGTAGATAATATGTAAACATTCCAGTTATTTAGTACCTCCTGATATTTTTGCTTGTGGATATGCGGTCAAAGCCATTGTAGAAGAAAATATTGTTCTCGTATTGCGATAAATGTTATCTATGGGGTATGCTTCGTGTCAGGAACTTAATAATGAATAATTAAGCAAGAAATCCCGGCTCAACTAATTAAGTTTAATACAATGATAATTATATTAAATACCACTAACAATTTACTACAAGTAGCACAACGTAAAATAGAATGACAGAGACTATCTTTTAAATGTAGAAAATGATTACTTTACTATACTTTATTAATGTTGATCTTAGTTTAAGAAAAACAAACAAACAAATATCAAAACCAATATTATTAAATGATGAGCTTATATATAAGAAAAAAAATTAGTATATTAAAAGAAATTCTTTCAATATAGTACTAATGAAAAAAATAAGTGAAGAAGTATGAGTGACATTAATTTATAAACATTAATGCGTAATATAAAATGGCCTGCTAACATAATTGATAGAGAATGAATATAAGAAGAAGATTAGATCTAATAACGAAAGTGATTAATATTAAAATCTGCTATCCATATCCATAGTTTGTATCTCGTATAACAATAGCATAGGGTCTGTCCCGCCTTAGTTCAACTGTTAAGACTTCCCTTCGTTTCACCTGCTTGGTCCCTCCGACGTCCACTATGGCATGACACGGACAACCCACTCCGACGTATTAGTGGCGCAACTAACTGCTGCCAGTAGTCAGTCAATATCGTGGTCGTCCACTCGTCTCTCTCTTACTCGTTTCCTTCACTACACACTGGCCGTCACCTAAATAGTAGTCAATAAATTACTAAGTACAGTCCTATTTATATGTAACTTGTCTAATGGAAAGTATTGATGTAAAACCCAACTTACCCGTGTCAGAAATTAACTGTCCAGTGTCCTCTTTATTCGGTGGTCTGGCAAAGTCTCGTCTACGGACAGATAAATTAGCTTGAGCAAGATACAAACATCAAGCCTCTTAGCAAAAGTTCTGTGCCGCAAAGTCAGTCTCCCTAAGTTAAATAGTCGTCTCGACTCCCCCAATTTCCTAGCCTGTCAGTTTCCACATTCCATCTAAAAATTTATGCCCGTGTCTTGGCCAACCTTGATTCCCCCTTTGTCCCTTTAGCGCCCTATCCGTCTATAGTTACCCGCCCCTAGGTATACATCTTCCTGTTAGACTCTCTCTACCTCGATTCTGTTGTTTGTGCTAGAGTTGCTGTGTCGTGGGACCAAGCTCAGTATTAGCAAGATATTATTATAATTTTGTTAGCGTTCCCATGATTTTAATTGTACTTGACACTTCGTTGAACTTGTAACTTGATTGTTAGTTTTATGTGTTGTTCATGTTGTAAGTTTATTTGTAGTTGTATGTGTTTTTGATATTTTAAGATTAGTTTATGTTGTATGTGAATTTGTAGTGGTTGTTAATGTAGACTCACCTGTTGTTGAAGTTGTCGTTGTTGTAGACGTTGTTGTTGTATTAGTTGTTGTTGAAGGCATTATTGTTGTAGAAATTGTTGTTGATGGCGTCGTTTCTGTAGACGTTGTTGTTGAAGGTGTCGTTTCTGTAGACGTTGTTGTTGAAGGCGTCGTTTTTGTAGAAGTTGTTGTTGAAGGCGTCGTTTTTGTAGAAGTTGTTGTTGAAGGCGTCGTTTCTGTAGATGTTGTTGTTGAAGGCGTAGTTTCTGTAGACGTTGTTGTTGAAGGTATAGTTTCTGTAGACGTTGTTGTTGAAGGCGTGGTTTCTGTAGATGTTGTTGTTGAAGGCGTAGTTTCTGTAGATGTTGTTGTTGAAGGCGTAGTTTCTGTAGACGTTGTTGTTGAAGGTATAGTTTCTGTAGACGTTGTTGTTGAAGGCGTGGTTTCTGTAGATGTTGTTGTTGAAGGCGTAGTTTCTGTAGATGTTGTTGTTGAAGGCGTGGTTTCTGTAGACGTTGTTGTTGAAGGCGTCGTTTCTGTAGATGTTGTTGTTGAAGGCGTAGTTTCTGTAGACGTTGTTGTTGAAGGTGTCGTTTCTGTAGACGTTGTTGTTGAAGGCGTCGTTTTTGTAGAAGTTGTTGTTGAAGGCGTAGTTTCTGTAGATGTTGTTGTTGAAGGCGTAGTTTCTGTAGACGTTGTTGTTGAAGGTATAGTTTCTGTGGATGTTGTTGTTGATTCTTCAATTTAAAAAAACGAAAAACATTTAATTAGTTTTTTACTTAGTGACGAAAAAGATGACAATAAAATAAATCAGAGAGAAAAAACAACTAAAAGTGTTTAATACATTAAAGTATAAAAATTGTTTTTTTTTTTGTTACAAAATTATTTATAGCACTTGACAATATTTCAGTATATTGAACGGAGAGATTCGCAGTTCTACTTTATGTTACATTTACATTACTTGCGGCCAATTTACCCCCGCACACATACACACACATACAAATATTTTCTCATATTCACTGTTCCATCGATCCAAATAAGTACTGAGTTACTGCCCCATCATATTTCTGTTCATTTTCACCCACAAGGAGATTAACGCACGAAATACACTATTATTTTTTGTCAATTTCTGGTTATCCATCCCTCGTACTAGAGTAAAGTTAAATTTTATTCCATTTTGCCCTTAAATTATTATTAACGCTTTCAACAATCGCTTTAGATAACTACTTGAACTATAAAAATAAAATAAACATAAAGTACTGACAACAAATGTGTAATCATAGACTATAATATACATGGACCGCTTGCTTTAGTATTTCTGCTATATGATTACTTAAAACACTGATTTTTGGAATTCCCAATTCTAAATAAAGTAATTGCTATACAGGAAATAAAGTTATTGATATACAAGTTCCGTTCTATTTAATCGCTATGATTTTCTCAATAAAAAATTAAAATCGGAAGTTGTAGCCTACAGAGAGGAAATATTTATAGATCAGTGTTGTGTGCGCACGTAAAAAGAACATAAGCTCTAAAAATAGAGCAGGAGGCCCATCTTATTATAGTCAATGATAATAAGATTAATAGGCCTACAAGTATTCATTTCAAGTCGAACAAAAAAAACGATTTAATAAAACGGAACTTGTATGACAATTACTTTATTTAGAATCGGGAATTTCAAAAAAAAAATTAAATGGCATTAAAAACTAAAGCAAGCGGTCCATTTATATTATGGTCTATGGTGTAATCACTACATTTGTATACTCTCAACACTTGCGATTTCACTACCATCGGTTACTCACTACATTTGTGTACTCACTACCCTTGTGCACTAAGTACAATTGTGTACTCACTACAATTGAGAAATCAATACAATCGGTTATGGCAATGGCATGTTGTGAATCTAAGATGGTATTTAATTTGTGCTATATATAGTTTGTAATGTATTTAGTTTGTGATGTATATTATGTGCTGTACGAAGTATGGCATGTGTTTAGTATTTGATGTACGTGGGTTTGTGATGTATTTAATCTATGCTGTAAGTAAATTGTGATGTATTTAGTTTGTGCTGTATTTAGTTTAAGCTGTACGTAATTTGTGAGGTTTTTAGTATGTGATGTACGTATTTTGAGACGTACGTAGTTTGTCATGTATCTAGTTTGTGCTGTACGTTAAATTTGCGATGTCTGGGGTGTACGTAGTTTGTGATGTATTTAGTTTACTATGCAGTTAGTTTATGCTGTACGTAGTTTGTGATGTACGTAGTTTGGGTGTATTTAATTTATTTGTGATGTATTTAGTTTGCGATGCATTTAGTCTGTGCTGTACGTAGTTTGTGACTTAGGTAGTTTGTAATGTCGTTGTAATGTTTTTACCATTCCCACTAATACAGGTGTTCATATATCGTGTATCATTGTGTTATTAAATAATAACTGGATAAAAAAATATTAAATAAATAATTAAAAATATCATCCACGTTTTGATTTTTTTTTCTTTGGACCTCAAGTGTGTAGTCGGCCCCCAAACTGTTTGATAGTTAATGCGGCACTCTTTTGGAGACCCCTGCAATAGTTTATAGTGTTAGTTTTGTATTAGTACTGTGGATTGTGTAATGGTTTGTATCGATGATTCAGAAACTTATCTTTCACTCTTTCATTTCATTCATTAAACCTCATTTATTAAACGGTGTGTTTCTTGGTGTGTACTAACAGTGTTACCATTTTAATCGATACTCGTTTAAAGATCTAGCACGTCACAACTGACAACAATTAATTGTGTACTTACTACACTTGTGTACTCACATCAATTGTGTATTCACAACAATTGTGTACTCACTACAATTGTGTACTCACTACACTTGTGTACTCACAACAATTGTGTACTCACTACACTAGTGCACTCACTACAACTGTGTACTATCTACAATTGTGTACTCACATCAATTGTGTACTCACTACAATTGTGCACTCACTACACTTGTGTACTCACATCAATTGTGTACTCACAACAATTGTGTACTCAATACAATTGTGTACTCAATACTAGACTATGGCAATGACATGTTGTGAATCTACATGTTGTGATGTATTTAGTTTGTGATGTATTTAGTTTATGATGTACGTAGATTGTTATGTACTTAGTCTGTGCTGTACGTAGTTTGTCATGTATTTAGTTTGTGCTGTACGTAGTTTTTTATGTATTTAGTTTGTGTTGTACGTAGTTTTTCATGAATTGAGTTTGTGCTGTATGTAGTTTTTGATGTACTTAGTTTGTGTTGTAGGGCCTACGTACTTTGTAATGTATTTATTTTGTGTTTAACGTAGTTCGTAATGTATTTAGTTTGTGATGTACGTAAATTGTGATGTATTTAGTTTCTAATGTGCATAGTCTAAGCCGTATTTAGCTTGTGACGTATTTAGTTTGTGCAGTACGTTTTTTTGTCATGTATTTAGTTTGTGATGTGTTTAGTCTGTGCTGTACGCAGTTTGTGATGTACGTAGTCTGTGTTGTACGTAGTTTGTGATTTTTTAGTTTGTGCTGTACGTAGTTGTGCTGTATTTAGCTCGTGATGTTCGTTAGTTTGTGATGTATTTAGTTTGTGTTGTTCATTAGTTGGTGATGTATTACGTTTGTGCTATACGTAGTTTGTGATGTATTTATTTTGTGCTGAACGTAGTTTTTGATGTACTCACTTCTGACTAGTTCTATCATGCTGTCTGTAGAATTTTTTAACCCTGTGAGTAGTTTTAATATATTATTTTTTTCATTGCTCCTCTGAAACATATATGTTGTTTTTCATGTAAATATTATATTATATTATCCTGCTACAGTTGCTCATGTCAGTGTTCAGAAACAACACTTGCTACCTGTCTCGAAGCTTGTTTATTGAAAAAAATATCGTTGAAAGTAAATTGGCATGTGTTTGTTCATTGGGTGAAGTGAACAATATTTTACATTGCACAGACATACCAACAACCATACTCATAAACTCTAATTAAAATTTTACTTAAGCGCCACTATTATCTAGATGAGTCTCTCTCGCCGTGGTAATACTCTTGTAATTGCTATTGTACATATATGCTTGTTTTTTTTTTTTTATTCCTACTTGGGTCTATGCATAGACTTACCGACACACCGTTTAGTGAAAACGTCTCTATCCGAATCAAAGTATATGTTTGTAGAAGATGGAGAAAATAAACAAGCTAAACTGACATCATCGTACTCATATGCCCCACAGCCGTTGTTATTCAGACATATCCTTCTACATTCCTAAAATAAAGAAACAAAAAGAAAACAATGATTTGATAGTTTGTGTTTCTTCTTAAACAAAGCATGAAAATCATGACAACAAAAAGTTTTACGTGTTTTTTATTCCAAGCTAACACCAAAAGACGTCTTGTGATATGTACATATTATCAAAGACTATTATATAATAGACGTATTAAACTAATTTTTCTGCTTTTTGATGATCCGAATGACTGGATTTTGGAATTACCGATTTTTTTTTATCTTTGCATTGTAGATTTCCGTTTTATTTAAATCGCTTAAATCGCTAGGATTTTTTAAATGAAAAATTAAAATTAAAAACAAAAGTTGTTTACAACGGAAACCTTTAATAGAAGTATGAGCGTAGAAGTCGGATAAAAAGAACATATTAAAAGCTCTAAAAATAGAGCAAGCCATCCATTTTATTATAGTATTTTATATTATCAAATATAAAAAAATAGTGCGTTTGAGACATTAGACTTGAGTAAATAATAAAATTATAATCATCTCAGTGTCATGGTATGAAATTCTTTTAGAGAATAAAGGTTTAGTCTAGTCTAAAAGAACAAATTGACATACAATAAAGCCAATGTACGTTTAGGGGCAATGTGGAGATGTGCCTGGAAGAAGGGTAAATTCTCCATCCTCTCTCTCAAACTTGGACCATTGTCTGGCAGGGGCAACCACCCCTGATGTCAGGGCGCAGTGCCTTAGAATGTCAATAAATAATATATCTTTGATCTCACCGAGGCGTGCACTTTATTTCGTCCCATATTGAATTGACTATTTCAACCGAGTAGGCCCCTTATTTGTCTTTTTTTTTTAAGTATTATTAAGTTTTAGAAAATTTCGAATAAATCTTATTGGTGTTTTGTTATATTAGTAACTTTTCAAAAGTTTAAATGGTATAAATTGTCACCAGTTCTAAATTTGCCAGCTCTCAGTCCCCATTATTGCAATTTAGGTCAGTTTTTTTTTACTATGACTTCTCCTACTTTATACCAGAGACTATAATCATAAGGACCGCTTTCTCTATTTTTAGAGCATAAGACTCGTGTTTGACATTCGCGGGGATAGCTGTGTCAAGCTACACTTCCGTTGTGTCTATTAACAAGCAGTTTCAAGCATGAAAATATAGTCTGTCTATTATCAACTTTATATTTGGTCTAGCAAATCTCCGCAAATATAACAAAACCTATTCATTATGGCCGGTAACCATTGTGCAATAGTTGGATGCACAGCATATTCTACACGAAAGAGAGGCCTGTCTTTTTTTTAAATTACACGTCCTGAAAATGAAGAATGGGAAAACGCTCCTGTCGGTTCTGTTAACTGTCTGTTAACAGAGTTGATAAAGGTTTCAACAAAGTAAAGGCAAGGATATGTTCTAGACATTTTCAAGAAAAAATGTATATCGTTACCACTACAAATACAAGTGAAGGTTTTTAATTTGATATAAATTATAACTTATAATAGCCTAATAATAATATGAAAATAGGCGCCTTTATTCTATATTCCTATATTAAAATATTATATTATACTATAGACTATAGACCTATAGACTAAAGGGCCACTATAGGCCTATATATAGACTGTCACTATAGTATAGCCATAGCCTATACTATAGTAACTAGGCCTATGTGTTAAACTAATTTTGAAGTAATTTATTATGCCTAAATTTAAATATATAAGCCTACTATTATGTTTATTAAAATATTTATAATTAAATAATTATATTTATTGGTTATTTTATATATAGGCCTAAGGTGTCTACTTCATTTTACAGGAATAGGCCCTATAAGCCTAGTTACCTACTTATTAATTAAAATCCTTTGATCTGAATTATCCTTCCATTGCTCTGCTATCACATACTACCTCTACTCTCACACACCAGAGCTACATTGAAATCCTGACTACGCCACTGCTGGGGTGTAGTCTAAATAAAATTTAGATGTCCAGAAAAGGTATCATGTGACAACTTGTGGGATAAACCGGACAAAAACAGACGGCCTAGAAGACCGGAAACCGAAACTGGAATGAATTGGAAACGCCCTGAGATGAGATGACCAATATCGAGCCAGCTGTAGAGGTGTGATTACGCCCTATAACTCCAATGGAGACCCACAGGAATAAGTCGTCAGGTCTACAGTTAATTACATTGAATTAAAAAGGACTTCGTTTGATTCATTTCCTCTACCCCATTGCATATGCGTCGAGTTTAACCCTGTTGTTGGCATAGTAAGTTAATGTACCCGTTGGACCACTTTGACCCATAGGGCCGGTGAAGCAGCGTTCACCAGTTTAAGGCATATTAAGGGATTGTATTGCGAGCAAAAATCCTAGCCTTCACCATGACTTGAACCCTGGATCTTCGGTATGGAAGCCGTAGATACATTTGTATATATTTGTGGAGAGAGAGGGGGAGATGGGTATATGAATGCATGAAAAAACTGGTTGAGTGGGTGCCTGCATGGATGGATGGTTGAAGAGTTAGATAAATAAAGTCTAGAAAGACAACATTTTATCCTTCTTTTAAATATAATTGTTTATTGATAGATTATAATTACCGCTGCATCATTAATGTTTCCTAGGTCTGTTCGAATGTCATCCGGGATAGCGTAATTTTGGTTAAAAACAAAGTCACAAGTTGCTGTTAATTAAAGAATAAAAAAAATCATTCAGACTCAAAATCATGTTTCATATTAACATTAAGTTGTTTTTTGCATTTTTTGAAGAAACATAATATAACATTTTGTATTTACGAAACATAATCATTTTGAAATGTATGATATCGTTTGTCAAGTTATGTTGATCAAGGACTTTGAGGGCTCAAACTACGTCACATTTTTCTAATAATTCCGGACACAGAGCGCTGAATTATGTCATTTGGTGATTAATAATTTTGGAAAAAGACCTATTTATGTCACGATGTAATTTAAAGGCTACTGGTATAGGCTTGGGAATAATATTTAGAAAAAGGGGTATTGTAAAATAGCAGTCATTATCACATCGTTAGGCAAGTTGTCTAAGGGGTTGCCCTCTTATTGTGCTGTGATTTCTAATTAATGTCAAATAATACTTATTTAATTGTTTAGTGCATGACTGATTTACGAAGATTATCCTGAAACTATTTACACTTATATGACAGACATTGATTAACTATAATCCAATGAATGCTGGCGCAATAAGTAGCTTGGTGACAGATCACTTCATCCCCTGTCAATTCATCCCCGTCACTTCATCCCCATCACTTCATTCTCGAGTCACTTCATCCCCAGTCACTTCATCCCCAGACAATTCATCCCCGTCACTTCACCCCATCACTTCATCCTCGAGTCACTTCATCGCCAGACAATTCATCCCCAGACAATTAATCCCAGTCACTTCACCCCGTCACTTCATCCACAGTCACTTCATTGCCAGACAATACATCCCAATCACTTCATCCCCAGTCACTTCATCCCAAGTCACTTCATCCCCAATCACTTCATTCCCAGTCACTTCACTCCCAGTCACTTCATCCCTAGTCACTTTATCCCCAGTCACTTCATTCCCAGTCACTTCATCCTCAGTCCCTTCATCCTTAGTCACTTCATCCTCAGTCACTTCATCCCCAGTGCAGTCACTTTATCCTCAGTCACTTCATCCTCAGTCACTTCATCCTTAGTCACTTCATCCTCAGTCACTTCATCCCCAGTGCAGTCACTTTATCCTCAGTCACTTTATCCTCAGTCACTTCATCCCCAGTCACTTCATCCTCGAGTCACGTCCTCCTCGAGTCACTTCATCCTTGAGTCATTTCATCCCCAGTCACTTCATCCCCGTCACTTCATCCTCCAGTCACTTCATCCTCAGTCACTTCATCCCCAATCACTTCATCCCCAGTCACTTCATCCTCGAGTCACTTCAGCGCCAGTCACTTCATCCTCGAGTCACTTCATCCCCAGTCACTTTATCCTTGAGTCACTTCATCCCCAGTCACTTCAACCCAGTCACTTCATCCCCAGACACTTCATCCCCAGTCACTTCATCCCCATTCACTTCATCTCTAGTCACTTCATCCTCGAGTCACTTCACCCTCGTCACTTTATTTCCAGTCACTTCATACTCAGACAATTAAACCTAAAAATGCAATTTTACGTATAGAATTATTAAATCAGATCGAAATTTAACAAACACAAAAAGCTAATAGTTCCATATTCAGTTTTCTATTTTGTTATTAAGAGTTTTTAAGGTGAGTGTTTTTAAAGGAGTGTGACAGAAAAGCTAGAGATCGGAGATAGAGAAGACGATCCATTGACTCGTAATGCTACACAATGTTGCATTTTAATCGTTAATCGTTAGTCACACATTGTCGATCTGTATTGTCTGTCTAATTTAATTAACAACATTGTCGCTTCAAAGACATATATCCATTGGACATCTTGAGTCTGAGTAAGAGTGGTGTCCTATTTCTATCCACCGTCCTATTTATCCAACGTGCTTTTTATCATCAAAGCAAACCCGACGCACGGCCGTATCAAAGAACGGTAGAGACGACCGCGATGTACCGGTACCACTGATGGCCAAATTAAATAAACTTGTCAAGCAATCAAGCCAGGGGCAATACTGAGATAAACGACGAGGAAAGTTTATCCCCTTGACCTTTTTATTTTCTTTTATCTTCAAACGTAGAAATCATCGATTGGAATATTACAGACTAATTAATGTACTGTTAATTAGTACAAAAGATCATCACAGGAGGGAGCTCTTAAGTCTACCATAATACAACTGCTCAAGTTGTCAGCCATGCACTACATATTGCTTTTAAAAGGATTAAGTGTCTGGGGATTAAGTGTCTGGAGATGAAATGACTGGAGATGAGTGGCTCGAGGTTTAATTGACGGGAATGAAGTGAAAGGGATGAAGTGACTGGGAATGAAGAGAATGTGAACCAAGTAGCTTTTATTCACACCAAATCAATTGCATATAATAAGACTAATGTATTGTGCAGATAATTCAGTATAAGTAAGACGAAGTAACAACTAATATTTTATTCAATCAATGATAATATGTGGCGGGGAGATTTGCTTATCACTTTTATTACTCAAAGACTTTCATTAGCTCTCCACTTAATCAAGTTTAACCTAGTGTCATGTATATTGTTTTCCAAGTATTGGAACACACAATGTTTATTCCCCCCCTCTCTTTTTTTGAGGGCGGGGCTTAGTCTTTCCGATTGCTTGACTTTGAGTACGAAGGCAAAAGATTCTAGGTAATGTTGGTATTCTTTGTTGACCTTAAATTCTCGGAGTGTCTGCGAATGGCTTATTATTTTCTGAATAGGGGAATCCCTATCGTTTTTGTTATGAGTTTTGTAATGATACCATTATTTTCACCCCTACTAGTAATAGGTCTGTCCCTTGCACCACTTTAACAGTATTTAATGATTTGTTTGTCTGAAAGGCAGTGAGTTTCAAGATAATTTCTTTTGGGGACGCTTGTGTTTGCACTATTTTATTCTAACTGTACATAATCTTAATATTGTATATATCATTGAACATATCACCTAAATTAAATTATCAACAACATTTACACTGAAGCTTCCTCGTCAAGTTACTATTCTATTGTGTTGTTTACAATACTATAATATTTATTTACTACTCTAACGTCAAGGAAAGGAACTGTTAGAACGCAAATCCTGAGTTTGTGCCCAGAACCATAAGGAGAGTTCGTGTAATACTGAAACATAAATAATAATAACTAAAGTCTACCCTAGGACCAACGAGAATTATCAACAATATCTACACGGCTCTGGCCACAAGGGGATTGTGGACGTAACACCAGCCTATAAGCCCTTTCATGAATGGAATAGTCTGATCCCAGAAATTCTATCAACGTTAGATAGCGAGAAATCATCTCCTTTTTAAGGAGTCCCCAAATTTAGTCCCCGCCCAGAAATCAAGCGATTGAATTTCAATACCTAATAAGGAGTACTCAACCAATACCGCGAGTTAGCGAGACACACACACAAGTGCGCTACTAATTTAGGCTTGATATGTCACAGGGTAAATGAGCAGGTATGTGAGTATAGATTTGCAGGTATCTGAGTATAGTTAAGCAGGTATGTGAGTTTGGATAAGCAGGTATGTGAGTTTGGATAAGCAGTATGTTAGTGTAGATGTGCAGGAATGTGAGTATGGATGAGCATGTATGCGAGTATAGATGAGCAGGTATGTGAGTGTGGATAAACATATATGTGAGTGTAGATTTGCAGGTATTTGAGTATAGTTAAGCCGGTTTGTGAGTTTGGATAATCAGTATGTTAGTATAGATGAGCAGGAATGTGATTTTAGATGAGCAGGTATATGAGTATAGATTTGCAGGTACGTTAGTTTGGCTGAGTAGGTATAATATTGTGGATGGACGTAATGTGAGTGTGGATTAGGTCATTTTGTATGAAATGTCTAAAAATGCAGACAGTTAAAAAGGGAGATTTCGGTGGTTGATGGTTCCATCGTAATTAATGAGTAAAATATTTAGGTTCCCGTGAGCCATACCACCAACTTGTCAACTTTGTTCGTCTAAAATACTTACCTGAGGTCTCTAGGACAAAAGAGGAAATAAAAAACACCACAGTCGTCAGCAGTATGTTGCTAAAAGTCATGGCTGATTAAAATGCGGCCATTCACTTTCTCTGTTTGGCAACTATGTATAATAGTCCTGATCCGTAAGATGTTGTTAGCTGACGATGCTGCCCTCACTGCACACACAAAAGAAAAACTGCAAAGGCTGGTCAGTGCTTTGGCAGAAGCTTGCCGGGAGTTAGGACTAACAATCGTTCTGAACAAATCATGGGTCAGGACGTTACATCATCCCCAACATTAATATTGGCTGCCATACTGTTCAAGTTACTAGAGAATTCACTTACTTAGGTTCGAGCACTTCAGATCATGTGTCAATTCACAACGAGATAAGCAAGGGAATAGGCAAGGCATCTGCTTCTATGGCTAGGCTATCCAAGAGTGTTAGAGAAAACTAAAAACTGACGAGGACCACCAAAATGATGGTCTACAGGGCATGCATTCTTAGTACATTACTTTACGGCAGTGAGAGCTGGTAAACCTATAAGCGCCAGGAACAACAGTTAAACATTTTCCACATGATATGTCTGCGCCAAATATTAGGCGTCACTTGAAAGGACGACATAGCCGACTTTGAGATGTTGGCTCAAGCAAATATCCCAAGCATTTACTCCCTGGTATTCCAACGCAGATTGTGCTATGAGGTTCATGTCAGCAGAATGCAAGACGGCAGCATCCCATAAGATATCCTGTATAAAAAACTGGAGAAAGGCACAAGTCCCATGGCGACCTCAAGTCTACAAATATCGACCTACAAACCTGGAAGCAGTCTGCGGTGGACCGTACAGCAAGGAGACCGGTCTTGCAGGCTGGTGTATCTGCTTCTGAGGCAAAGAGAGCAAAGGAATCTCTGAAGAATCGAATGAGGAGAAAAGACGCAGAACCGTTAGATGGACTGACTGCTACTGACTATAGATGCCTCGGCTGTTCTAGGGCTTGCCACTCAAGACTGTACAGCCACCGCAGAACCTGCAAAAATGAGCCGGCCACACACCCAGTTGAATTTGAAGAGGGGCGTATCCATTTTTTCTCGAGACAGAAGGAGCCATTATTATTATATACATTTGCAGTTGTAAAGTTTGTTTATATTGACAGCTTTTTTATAAAAGTCAAAACATTATTTATTTATAAGAAATTATATATTGCTCTGACATTGACAATAATATGAAATTTAAATGGTAGCCAGTGTGTATGTCAAGAAATGAATGGCTATAAATGATTCAGTCCTTGGATAATATGTAAACATTCCAGTTATTTAGTACCTGCTTATGTTGTTGTTTGTGGATTAGCTGTCGAAGCCGTTGTAAAAGAAAATATTGTTCACAGTATTGCGATTAGTGTTATATATGCGGTATGTTTAGTTGAGCTTGTAACTTGATTGTTAGTTTTATGTGATGTTGACGTTGTAACTTTATTTGTAGTCGTATGTGTTTTTGATATTTTAAGTTTAGTTTATGTTGTATGGAAATTCTCAGTGATTGTTAATTTAGACTCACCTGTTGTTGAAGTTGTCGTTGTTGTAGACGTTGTTGTAGTAGAAATTGTTGTTGAAGGTGTGATTGGTGTAGAAATTATTGTTGAAGGCGTCGTTTCTGTAGACGTTGATGTAGAAGGCGTCGTTTCTGTAGACGTTGTTGTTGAAGGCGTCGTTTCTGTAGACGTTGTTGTTGAAGGCGTCGTTTCTGTGGATGTTGTTGTTGATTCTTCAATTAAAAAAAACGAAAAACATTGAATTAATTTTTCACTTAGTGACGAAAAAGCTGACAATAAAATAAATTAGATAGAAAAAACAACTAAAAGTGTTTAATACATTAAAGTATTAAAATTGTTTTCTTTGGTTACAAAATTATTTAGAGCACTTGACAATATTAAAGTATATTGAACGGAGAGATTCGCAGTTCTACTTTATGTTACATTTACATTACTTGCGGCCAATTTACTTCCGCACACATACACACACATACAAATATTTTCTCATATTCACTGTTCCATCGATCCAAATAAGTACTGAGTTACTGCCCCATCATATTTCTGTTCATTTTCACCCACAAAGAGATTAACGCACGAAATACACTATTATATTTTGTCAATTTCTGGTTATCCATCCCTCGTACTAGAGTAAAGTTAAATTTTATTCCATTTTGCCCTTAAATTATTATTAACGCTTTCAAAAATCGCTTTAGATAACTACTTGAACTCTAAAAATAAAATAAACATAAAGTACTGACAACAAATGTGTAATCATAGACTATAATATACATGGACCGCTTGCTTTAGTATTTCTGCTATATGATTACTTGAAACACTATTCGGGATTCCCAATTCTAAATAAAGTAATTGCTATACAGGAAATAAAATTATTGATATACAAGTTCCGTTTTATTTAATCGCTATGATTTTCTCAATGAAAAATTAAAATCATAAGTTGTAGCCTACAGAGAGGAAATATTTATAGATCAGTGTTGTGTGCGCACGGAAAAAGAACATAAGCTCTAAAAATAGAGCAGGAGGCCCATCTTATTATAGTAAATGATAATAAGATTAAGAGGCCTTCAAGTATTCATTTAAAGTCGAACAAAAAAAAACGATTTAATAAAACGAAACTTGTATGACAATTACTATAATTAGAATCGGGAGTTTCGAAAAAAGAAGAAAATGGCATAAAAAACAAAAGCAAGCAGTGCATGTATATTATGGTCTATGGTGTAATCACTACATTTGTATACTATCAACACTTGCGTATTCACTACCATTGGTTCATCACTACATTTGTGTACTCACTACTCTTGTGCACTAAGTACAATTGAGAAATCAATACAAACGGTTATGGCAATGGCATGTTGTGAATCTAAGACGGTATTTAATTTGGGCTATATTTAGTTTGTAATGTGTTTAGTTTGTGATGTATATTGTTTGTGCTGTACGAAGTATAGGATGTGTTTAGTATGTGATGTACATGGTTTTGTGATGTATTTAATCTATGCTGTAAGTAAATTGTTATGTATTTAGTTTGTGCTGTATTTAGTTTAATCTGTACGTAATTTGTGAGGTATTTAGTATGTGATGTACGTATTTTGAGACGTACGTAGTTTGTCGTGTATTTAGTTTACTATGCAGTTAGTTTGTGCTGTACGTAGTTTGTGATGTACGTAGTTTGGGTGTATTTAATTTATTTGTGATGTATTTAGTTTGCGATGCATTTAGTCTGTGCTGTACGTAGTTTGTGACTTAGGTAGTTTGTAATGTCGTTGTAATGTTTTTACCATTCCCACTAATACAGGTGTTCATGTATCGTGTATCATTGTGTTATTAATTAATAACTGAATAAAATAATTTTAAATTAATAATTAAAAATAACATCCACGTTTTGATTATTTTTTCTTTGGACCTTAAGTGTATAGTCGGCCCCCAAACTGTTTGATAATAATTGCTGTAAAAGTTTATAGTGTTAGTTTTGTATTAGTACTGTGGATTGTGTAATGGTTTGGTAATGGTAATGGTAACTTATATAGCGCTTCTATCCATGCTATTTTAGCATGCTCAGTGCGCTCTAGAAGACTATTAATCTGTGAGAGGTTTCACTGCTGCCGGTTAAGCGTATGTGATAACAACTCAATATTAACGTCATCTAGTCCCAAAACTCCTGTAGGGCGACAGGGATCTGCCGGTGGCGGGGCTCGAACCCGCGACGTGTCAAGTGGTTTTTTGGTTGACAGTGTGGTGAGCTAACCGCTAGGCCAGAAACTTATCTTTCACTCTTTCATTTCATTCATTAAACCTCATTTATTAAACGATGTGTTTCTTTGTGTGTACTAAGAGAGTTACGATTTTAAACAGTACTCGTTTAAAGAACTAGCACGTCACAACTGATAACAATTGTGTACTCACTATACTCGTGTACTCACTACACGTGTGTACTCACTACACGTGTGTACTCACAACAATTGTGTACTCACTTTACTTGTGCACTCACTACAATTGTGTACTCAATACAATTGTTTACTCAATACTAGACTATGGCAATGACATGTTGTTAATCTACATGTTGTGATATATTTAGTTTGTGATGTATTTAGTTTGTGCTGTACGTAGATTGTGATGTAGTTAGTATGTGCTTTACGTAGATTGTCATGTATTTCGTTTGTGCTGTACGTAGTTTTTGATGTATTTAGTTTGTGTTGTACGTAGTTTTTTTATGTTTTATGTATGTGCTGTACGTATTTTTTGATGTATTTAGTTTGTGTTGTACGTAGTTTGTCATGTATTTAGTTTGTACTGTACGTAGTATTTCATGTATTTAGTTTGTGCTTTACGTACTTTGTAATGTATTTATTTTGTGTTTTACGTAGTTCGTAATGTATTTAGTTTGTGACTATAGTGTTTCTAATGTGGTCTTTTGCTATGTAGGTGCATGGGTTATTAGTAAATTAAGTAACAGGGTTAATTAGTGAACATCACTGAATTAATAATAAACGTGGTCTGGTTTAATAACATGGCTGACAGCCATGATGCTTGACTACTCAAGTAATATATTATTAGTACCCGTATGTAATACATACTATAAGTCTCTTAAAACCCGGACGAGCCGAAGCTCTTACTCCGGGGCGTAACGCATTAGAATTGAGTTTAAAACTCTTTCCGTGGCGTGCCATGTAAAAGGGAAGGCTTCCGCAGGTCAGCGACCGTTCGCTGCGGTTCCCCTAAGGATCATTATCGTGATGGCTTGCCCGTATATCTGCATTGTCACCCGGTAGCACCAATCCTGTACTATAGGCTACGTGGGCTGTCCCACATGCGTTAGCCCGTCGGTGTTTTTCTAAAGTTAAGTACTGGCGGTTTACACACTACGCCGCTTTGAGGCCCATGGGTACAGTAGTGCGTATGAAATACAAGGGCAGGCTACTCTAATAGTGTTTCATGTACAAATCTGATTGTTGAATATAAGTTATCTAATCTTGAAACACTACAGTGATGGACGTAGTTTGTGATGTTTATAGTTTCTAATGTGCATAGTCTAGGCCGTATTTAGTTTATGAAGTATTAAGTTTGTACTGTACGTTTTTTTTATGTATTTAGTTTGTGATGTGTTTAGTCTGTGCTGTACGTAGTTTGTGATTTTTTAGTTTGTGCTGTACGTAGTTGTGCTGTATTTAGCTTGTGCTGTTCGTTAGTTGGTGATGTATTTAGTTTGTGCTGTTCATTAGTTTGTGATGTATTTAGTTTTTGCTATACGTAGTTTTTTTATGTATTCACTTCTGACTAGTCCTATCATGCTGTCTGTAGAATATTTTAACACTGTGAGTAGTTTAAATATATTAGTTTTTCATTGCTCCTCTGAAACATGTATGTTGTTTTTCATGTAAATATTATATTATATTATCCTGCTACAGGTGCTAATGTCAGTGTCCAGAAACAACACTGGGTACCTGTCTCGAGCTTGTTTATTGAAAAAATATCTTTGAAAGTAAAACGGCTCATATTTGTTTATTGGGTGAAGTGAACAATATTTAACATCTCACAAACAGACCAACAACCACATCCATAACCACAAAATTAAATTTGAATTAAGCGCCAAAATTATCTAGATGTGTCTCTGTCGCCGTGGTAATACTCTTGTAATTCCTACTGTACATATATGCTTGTTTTATTGGTTTTTTAATTCCTACTTGGGTCTATTCATAGACTTACCGTCACAGCGTTTAGTGAAAACGTCTCTACCCGAATCAAAGAATATGTTTGTAGAAGATGGAGAAATTAAACAAACTTCACCGATATCATCGTACATGTATGCCCCACAGTTGTTGTTATTCAGACATATCATCCTACATTGCTAAAATAAAGAAACAAAAAGAAAACAATAATTTGATAGTTTGTGTTTCTTCTTAAACAAAGCTTGAAAATCATGACAACAAAAGTTTCGCGTGTTTTTTATTCCAAGCTAACACGAAAAGAAGTCTTGTGAGATGTACATATTATCAAAGACTATTATAAGATAGACGTCTTGAACTAATTTTTCTGCTTTTTGATGATCCGAATGACTGGATTTTGGAATTACCGATTTTTTTTATATCTTTGCATTGAAGATTTCCGTTTTATTTAATCGCTAGGACTTTTTTAATGAAAAATAATTAAAATTAAAAACAAAGATTGTTTACAGAGGAAAACTTTGGCAGAAGTATGAGCGTAGAAGTCGGAAAATAAAGAACATATTATAAGCTCTAAAAATAGAGAAAGCCATACATCTTACTATAGTCTTTGATATTATCAGATAAAAAAAAGATTGCGTTTTGAGACATTAGACTTGAGTAAATAATAAAATTTTGATCATCTCAGTGTCATGACGTAAAATTTTCTTTAAGAAAAAAGGTTTAATCTAGTCTAAAGGAACAAATTGACAGACAATAAAGCCAATGTGCGTTTATGGGCAATGTGGCGAGTCGTCTGTAAAGGTAAACTCTCCATCCTCTCTCTCCAACTTGTACCATTGTCTGGCAGGGGCAACCAACCCAGATGTCAGGGCGCAGTGCCTTAGATAAATAATATCTCTTTGATCTCACCGAGGCGTGCTTTTTTTTGTCCCATATTGAATTGACTATTTAAACCGAGTAGGCCCCTTATTTTTCTTTTTTTTTAAGTATTAAGTTTTAGAAAATGTCAAATAAATCTAATTGATGTTTTGTTATATTAGTAACTTTTTAAAAGTTTAAATAGTGTAAATTGTAACCAGTTCAAAATTTGCCAGCTCCTAGTCCCCATCATTGCAATTTAGTTCACTTTTAGTACTAAGACATGTCCTACTTTATTCTAGTTGCCATCCATGCCCTCCCTCCTCCTCCCCCCCCCACCGTGCACATTTAGCTAATACACATTGTAATCCAGGCTACGTCACTGGTGACTATACATTTAGCCTCGTGTATTCTTTTGTCAGGAAATGAGAATTTAAAACTTGGAAATTATGAAATAGATATATTTAATCAACTCAATTATTTACGTCTCAACCATTGATACTTTAGCAAATACTAGTTTTTTTAATATCTTAGGGAAAATGGTTCGATCTGAATTATCCTTCCATTGCCCTCCTATCACATACTACCTCCCCTCTCACACACCAGAGCTACATTAAAATCCTGACTACGCCACTGCTGGGGTGTAGCCTAAAAAAAATTTAGATGTCCAGAAAAGGTATCATGCCACAACTTGTGGGATAAACCAGAAAAAAAACAGACGGCCTTGAAGACCGGAAACCGAAACGGGAATGAACTGGAAACGCCCTGAGATGAGACGCCCAATATCGAGCCAGCTGTAGAGGTGTGATTACGCCCTATACTCCAATGGGGACCCACAGGAATAAGTCGTCAGGTGTACAGTTAATGACATTGAATTAAAAAGGACTTCGTGTGATTTATTTACTCTACTCCATTGCATATGCGTCGAGTTTAACCCTGTTGTTGGCATAGTAAGATAAAGTACCTGTTGGACCACATTGACCAATAGGCTCGGTGAATCATCGTTTACCAGTTTATGTGGCCACAGCATATTAAGGGACTGTGTTGCCAGCAAAATTCATAGCCTTCACCAATAATCAAACCCTGGACATTCGGTTTGGAAGCCGTAGATATATTTGTATATATTTATGGAGAGAGAGGGGGAGATGGGGAGATGAATGCATAAATAAACTGGTTTGGGTGGGTGGCTGCATGGATGGATGGTTGAAGAGTTAGATAAATAAAGTCTAGATTGAACACATCTTATCCTTCTTTTAAATAAGTTTGTATATTGATAGATTATACTTACCGCTGCATCTTTAATGTTCTCTATGTCTTTTCTAATATCATCCGAGATAGCGTAATTTTTGTTAAAATCGAAGTAACAAGTTGCTGTTAAAGAAAGAATAAAAAGTCATTCAGAATCAAAATCATGTTTCATATTAACATTAAGTTAATTTTTTTAAATATTTTAGAAACATAATATATTACATTTTGTATTCACAAAACATAATCATGTTGAAATGTATGATATCGTTTGTCAACTTTTGTTGATCCGGGATTCTGAGGGCTCAAACTACGTCACATTGTTCTAATAATCTCGTACACATAGCCCTGAATTAAGTCATGTGGTGATTAATAATTCTGGAAAGTGACCTAATTATGTCACGATGTAATTTAAAGGCTACTGGTATAGGGTTGTGAATAATATTTAGATAACACTAGGGGGTATTAAAAATTGGCAGTCATTATCATATCATAGACTATAATAAGATGGACCGCTTGCTTTACATTTTAGAGCTTATATGTACTTTTTTTGCGTGCGCAACCAATAACGCTGTCTTAAATTACTTCTACGCACCTCGTTGTTTCTTAAATGTTTCCGCTATATAGAACTTTTGATTTTAATTTTAATTTTGATTGAGAAAATCGAAGCGATTCAATGAAACGGAAGTGCAAAGGAAACAACTAATCGGAAATTCCGAAAAGCAGTCTTTCTAGTCATCATAAAGCAGAAATACTAAAGCAAGCGGTTCATGTATATTATAGTCTATGATCATATCGTTAGGCCAAAGACAAGTTGTCTAAGGGGTTATTGTGTTTTGATTTCTAATTGATGTCAAACAATACTTATTTAATTGTTTAGTGCATGACTGATTCACGAAGATTATCCTGAAACTATCTACACTTAGATGACAACAGACATTGATTAAACTATAGTCCAATGAATGCTGGCGCAAGAAGTAGCTTGGTGACAGGTCACTTCATCCCCAGTGAATTCATCTCCGTCACTTCATCCCCGTTACTTCATCCCCGTCACTTCATCCCCGTTACTTCATCCCCGTCACTTCATCCCCGTTACTTCATCCCCGTCACTTCATCGCCGTCACTTCATCGCCGTCACTTCATCCCCGTCACTTCATCCCCGTTACTTCATCCCTGTCAATTCATCCTCGAGTCACTTCATCCCCAATCAATTAATCCTAAAATTGCAATTTTAGGTATAGAATTATTAAATAAGATCGAAATATAAATCATAACAAACAAAAAAAGCAAATAGTTCAATATTCAATTTTTTATTTTGTTATTAAGAGTTTTTGAGGTGAGTGTTTTTTATATCAGTGTGACGAAAAAGCTAAAGATCGGAGATAGAGAAGACGATCCATTGACTCGTAGCGCTACACAATGTTGCAATTTAATCGTTAATCGTTAGTCACAAATTGTCGATCTGTATTGTCTGTCTAATTTAATTAACAACATTGTCGCTTTAAAGACATAGATCCATTGGACATCTTGAGTCTGAGTAAGAGTGGTGTCCTAATTCTATCCACCGTCCTATTTATCCGTCGTGCTTTTTATCATCAAAGCGAACCTGGTAGAGACGACAGCGATGTACCACCGGTGGCCAAATTAAATAAACATTGTGAAGCAATCAAGCCAGGGGCAATACTGAGATAAACGACGACGAAACTGTATCCCCTTGACCTTTTTATTTTCTTTTATCTTCAAAAGTAGAAATCATCGATTGGAATATCACAGACTAATTAATTTTCTGTTAATTAGTATAAAAGATCGTCATAGGAGGGGGCCCTAAAGTCTACCATAATACAACTACAAGTTGTCAGCCATGCACTACATATTGCTTTTAAAAGGATTAAGTGTCTGGGGATTAAGTGTCTGGAGTTAAAATGACGGGGAGAAATTGACTGGGCATGAAGTGACTCGAGGATTAATTGACGGGGATGAAGTGACGGGGATGAATTGACTGGGGATAAAGTAACTGTGAACCAAGTAGCTTTCTAAATTTTATTCACATTAAATCAATTGTATATAATAAGACTAATGTCTTGTGCAGATAAGTCAGTATAAGTAAGACTAAATAACAAGTAATAATTTATTATATCAATGATAATATGAGGACGGGGAGATTTGCTTATCATTTCTATTTCTCAAAGCATATCACTAGCTATCCACTTAAGCTAGTTTAACCTAGCCTATAATCCCCTTTTATCAATGGAATAGTCTGATTTTAGAAATTATATCAACTTTAGATAGGGAGAAACCATCTCCTTTTTAAGAGTCCTCAAATTTAGTCCCCGCCCAGAAATCAAGCGATTGAATTTCAATACCTAATAAGGAGTACTCAACTAAAACCGCGAGTTAGTGAGACACACACACACGTGTGCTACTAAATTAGGCTTGATATGTCACAGGGTGAATGAGCAGGTATGTCAGTATAGATTTGCAAGAATCTGAGTATAGATAAGCTGGTATGTGAGTTTGGATAAGCAGTATGTTAGTATAGATGAGCAGGTATGTGAGTATAGATTTGCAGGTATCTGAGTATAGATATGCTGGTATGTGAGTTTGGATAAGCAGTATGTTAGTATAGATGAGCAGGTATGTGAGTATAGATTTGCAGGTATCTGAGTATGGATGAGCATGTATGTGAGTGTGGATGAACAGGTATGTGAGTTTGGATAAGCAGTATGTTAGTATAGATTTGCAGGTATCTGAGTATGGATGAGCATGTATGTGAGTGTGGATGAACAGGTATGTGAGTTTGGATAAGCAATTTGTTAGTGTAGATTTGCAAGTACGTGAGTTTGGCTGAGTAGGTATAGTATTGTGGCTGGAAGGTATGTGAGTGTGGATTAGGTCATTTTGAATGAAATGTCTAAAAAATGCAGACAGTTAAAAAGGGAGATTTTCGCGGTGGATGGTTCCATCGTAATTAATGAGTAAAATATTTAGGTTCCCGTGAGCCATACCACCAACTTGTCATTTGTTCGTCTAAAATACTTACCTGAGGTCTCTAGGACAAAAAAGGAAATAAAAAACACCACAGTCGTCAGCAGTATGTTGCTAAAAGTCATGGCTGAATAAAATGCGGCCATTCACTTTCTCCGTTTGGCAACTCTGTATAAGACTCCTGATCCGTAAGATGTTGCTAGCTGACGATGTTGCCCTCACTGCACACACAAAAGAAAAACTGCAAAGGCTGGTCAGTGCTTTGGCAGAGTTTTAACTAACAATCATTCTGAACAAATCATGGGTCAGGACGTTACATCATCCCCAACATTGATATTGGCTGCCATACTGTTCAAGTTACTAGAGAATTCACTTACTTAGGTTCGAGCACTTCAGATAATGTGTCAATTCACAACGAGATAAGCTAGGGAATAGGCAAGGCATATGCTTCTATGGCTAGGCTATCCAAGCGTGTTTGCGAAAACTAAAAACTGACGAGAACCACCAAAACGATGGTCTACAGGGCATGCATTCTTAGTACATTACTTTACGGCAGTGAGAGCTGGTAAACCTATATGCGCCAGGAACAATAGTTGAACATTTTCCACATGATATGTCTGCGCCGAATATTAGGCGTCACTTGAAAGGACGACATAGCCGACTTTGAGATCTTGGAGCAAGCAAATATCCCAAGCATTTGCTCCCTGGTATTCCAACGCAGATTGTGCTCTGAGGTTCATGTCAGCAGAATGCAAGACTGCAGCATCCCTCAAGATATCCTGTATAAAAAAACCGGAGAAATACACACGTTCCATGGCGACCTCAGATCTACAAATATCGACCAACAAACTTGGAAGAAGTCTGCGGTGGACCGTACAGCAAGGAGACCGGTCTTGCATGCTGGTGTATCTGCTTCTGAGGCTAAGAGAGCAAAGGAATCTCTGTAGAAGAGAATGAGGAGAAAAGACGCAAAAACCGTTAGATGGACTGACTGCTTCTGACTATAGATGCCACGGCTGTTCTAGGGCTTGCCACTCAAGACTGTACAGCCACCGCAGAACCTGCAAAAATGAGCCGGCAACACACCCAGTTGAATTTGAAGAGGGGCGTATCTATTGTTTCTCGAGACAGAAGGAGCCATTATTATTATATACAGTTGCAGTTGTAAAAGATTGTTTATATTGACAGATTTTTTTTAAAAATCAAAACATTTTTTATTTGAAACAAATTATATATTGCTCTGACATTGACAATAATATGAAATTTAAATGGTAGCCAGTGTGTATAACAAGAAATGAATGGCTATAAATGATTCAGTCCTTAGATAATATGTAAACATTCCAGTTATTTAGTACCTGCTGATGTTGTTGTTTGTGGATTTGCTGTCCAAGCCGTTGTAAAAGAAAATATTGTTCAAGGTATTGCGATTAGTGTTATATATGCGGTATGTTTATTTGAACTTGTAACTTGATTGTTAGTTTTATGTGATGTTGACGTTGTAACTTTATTTGTAGTCGTAGGTGTTTTTGGTATTTTAAGTTTAGTTTATGTTGTATGTGAATTCTTAGTGGTTGTTAATTAAGACTCACCTGTTGTTGAAGTTGTCGTTGTTGTAGACGTTGTTGTTGTAGAAGTTGTTGTTGAAGGTGTGATTGTTGTAGAAATTATTGTTGAAGGCGTCGTTTCTGTAGACGTTGATGTAGAAGGCGTGGTTTCTGTAGACGTTGATGTAGAAGACGTCGTTTCTGTAGACGTTGTTGTTGAAGGTGTCGTTTCTTTAGACGTTGTTGTTGAAGGCGTGGTTTCTGTAGACATTGATGAAGGCGTCGTTTCTGTAGACGTTGTTGAAGGCGTGGTTTCTGTAGACGTTGATGTAGAAGACGTCGTTTCTGTAGACGTTGTTGTTGAAGGTGTCGTTTCTTTAGACGTTGTTGTTGAAGGCGTGGTTTCTGTGGATGTTGTTGTTGATTCTTCAATTAAAAAAACGAAAAACATTTGATTAATTTTTCACTTAGTGACGAAAAAGCTGACAATAAAATAAATTAGATAAAAAAAAACAACTAAAAGTGTTTAATACATTAAAGTATTAAAATTGTTTTCTTTGGTTACAAAATTATTTAGAGCACTTGTCAATATTAAAGTATATTGAACGGAGATATTCGCAGCTCTCCTTGATGTTACATTTACATTACTTGCGGCCAATTTACCTCCGCACACATACACACGCATACAAATATTTTCTCATAGTCACTGTTCCATCGATCCAAAAAAGTACAGAGATACTGCCCCATCATATTTCTGTTAATTTTAACCCACAAAGAGATTAACACACAAAATACACTATTATATTTTGTCAATTTCTTATTATCCATCCCTCGTACTAGAGTAAAATTAAATTTTATTACATTTGTCCCTTAAACTATTATTAACGCTTATAACATTCGCTTTAGATAACTACTTGAACTCTAAAAATAAAATAAACATAAAGTACTGACAACAAATATGTAATCATAGACTATAATATACATGGATCGCTTGCTTTAGTATTTCTGCTATATGTTTACTTGAAACACTGATTTTCGGAATTCCCGATTCTAAATAAAGTAATTGCTATACAGGAAATAATAAATATATATTTATTTAATCGTTATGATTTTCTCAAGGAAAAATTAAAATCGAAAGTTGTACAGAGCGGAAACATTTAAAGACCAGTGTTGTGTGCGCACGGAAAAAGAACATTAGCTCTAAAAATAGAGCAGGAGGTCCATCTTATTATAGTCAATGATAATAGGATTAATAGGCCTCTACGTATTCTTTTAAAGTCGAAAAAAAATACGATTTAATAAAACGGAACTTGTATGAGAATTACTTAATTAAGAATCGGGAATTGCAAAAAAAAAAGATAGTGGCATAAAAAACTAAAGCAAGCGGTCCATGTATATTATTGTCTATGGTGTAATCACTACATTTGTGTACTCTCTACACTTGCGTATTCACTACAATTGTTTACTCACTACATTTGTGTACTCACTACACTTGTGCACTAACTACAATTGTGTACTTACTACGCTTATGCACTCACTACACTTGTGTACTCACTACAATTGTGTATTCACTACAATTGAGAACTGAAAACAAACGGTTAAGGCAATGGCATGTTGTAAATCTAAGATTGTATTTAATTCGTGCTGTATATAGTTTGTAATGTATTTAGTTTGTGATGTATATCGTTTGTGCTGTACGAAGTATGGGGTGTATTTAGTATGTGATGTACGTGGGTTTGTGATGTATTTAATCTATGCTGTAAGTAAATTGTGATGTATTTAGTTTGTGCTGTATTTAGTTTAACCTGTACGTAATTTGTGATGTTATTAGTCTGTGATGTACGTATTTTGAGACGTTCGTAGTTTGTGATGTATTTAGTTTGTGCTGTACGTAAAATTTGTCTGGGGTGTACGTAGTTTGTGATGTATTTAGTTTTCTATGCAGTTAGTTTGTGCTGTACGTAGTTTGTGATGTACGAAGTTTGGGTGTATTTAATTTTTTTGTTATGTATTTAGTTTGCGATGCATTTAGTCTATGCTGTACGTAGTCTGTGTTGTACGTAGTTCGTGATGTAGGCAGTTTGTAATGTCGTTGTAATGTTTTTACCATTCCCACTAATACATGTGTTTATATATCGTGTATTATTGTGTTATTAAATAATAACTGAATAAAATAATATTAAATTAATTATTAAAAATAACATCCACGTTTTGATTTTTTTTTCTTTGGACCTCAAGTGTGTAGTCGGCCCCCAAACTGTTTGATAGTTAACGCGGCACTTTTTTGAAGACCCCTGTAATAGTTTATAGTGTTAGTTTTGTATTAGTACTGTGGATTGTGTAATGGTTTGTATAGATGATTCAGAAACTTATCTTTCACTCTTTCATTTCATTCATTAAACCTCATTTATTAAACGGTGTGTTTCTTTGCGTGTACTAAGAGTGTTACGATTTTAAACAGTACTCGTTTAAAGAACTAGCACATCACAACTGACAACAATTGTGTACTGACTACACTTGTGCACTCACTACAATTGTGTACTCAATACAATTGTTTACTCAATACTAGACTATGGCAATGACATGTTGTTAATCTACATGTTGTGATGTATATAGTTTGTGATGTATTTAGTTTGTGCTGTACGTAGTTGTTGATTTATTTAGTTTGTGTTGTACGTAGTTTTTCATGTTTTAGGTATGTGCTGTGGTGTTCGGTAAATTTGGCAATGGTAAATTCAGAACCGGTCTTTTTGGCAAGGTGATTTTGGCAAAGGTAATTTCGGAATAGGTAAATTCGGCAAAACACGCAAAGCGGTAAAATTGGCAACGGTAAAATTGGCAATCATATGATAACCACTGTTTTTATTAAAAGTTTTGGTTAGACTACACTTTAGTCCATGGATAGGCAACCTATGCAATGTGTGACATACTTGGCACACAGAGTGTTTTTAAATGGCACATGAAAGACCACCAAAAAAAAGAGCATGATAACATTAAGGAGCACTTTGGCACGTTATTTAATTTAACGTCATCTAATGATCAAGGACAAACATTTTAAATAGGCGCCAAATGTACCCCTTCCCCAGCCCCGGCGTTTCTTCCCTCCCCCCTTAAGTTACGCCTCGGCAAATGTAAAGGTAGGCTTAAGTGTGTAATGTATCCAAACTAACTTTACGCATTAAAGCATACGTTTGTCTCCCCTACGATATTACGTAACTCTGATTACCTGACCGCCACCCCTACATAGTATGATACTGGTTGTAAAAACAAGAGCAAACGTAGAATGCCCCCTCCCCTCCCGCCCCCGACCAGACTCACCTTTCAGGCACGACCATACTAAGTCCTTTACGTCGGGAAACATTGCAAACACATTTCAACCCTCTTACTTTATATATTTATCAAAAACGAACACAGTCCCCTCTCCCGAGACCGGTTACGTCAGGGAGAGTTAAAGAATTATTTTGCTGACCTCTAGGCCTATTCTTTCAACACGGGTTGTTGAGTGTGTGTGTGTGGTGGGGGGGAACACATGGCCACCATAAAACATTTTATCACATTCCATTTGCTGTCAATCAGTAGGCTACCTTTTGTCTTTGTAGTTGTAAACCTTGTACCAGTTTTAAACCTTGTACCTTCAATGTTATAACGATACATGTATACATTACTTAGACATATAGGCCTACAACAATACATATAGTTGGCTATATTTGACATAGAAACCTCGATAACTTACAAGATATTTGTAGCTAAATGTGCCTTATAGCCTAAGTAAATTGGTTTAAACATTGAAAGTACTTTTATACAATTTAAAGGTTTTATTTACAACTCTCGTTTGTAATATTATAATTTAAATATATAAGAAAAGTAAATAACTAAATTAATTTTTCAAAATTGTAATAATAAAATGAAATCCAATATCATTATCAATGTTTGGATAGAAATACTGATTTGTTTAACTAATAACAACAATGTTCTGGGATTTAAAAAGAATTTAAACGAATACCCCCCCCCCAACCTCTTTTAGTTTTCACGGCTTAGCCTGGTGCTACCAAGCTGGTCACTAACACTTTAATCGGTGGGGAGACGAGGGTGGGGAGACGAGGGAGGGCCGGGCTAGCGTTTGCTTTTGTTAACACGGCGAGTCTCATTCTGGTGTTTAAAAAAGATGATGGGGATGGCAAATAATCTACATTATGTAACATTGCTTTACCTTGTTTCCTTGTGCTATAGGCAAGGGGGGGGGGGGTACATTTATCGTCTACTTAAATGTTCCTTTTTATGCATTAGATAAATAACGTAAATGGTTTAAAAAAATTACGGTGTTTTTATTCAACGTTTTTCTTAAATTTAATTTTTAGTCAAACGAACTAATTAACTATTTTTTGTTACCTAATTTGTATGTTTATATATACATTTTTTAGTGTCATTTTAGCACGTCTCATAAACTCAACGACTGGGGCCCTATTGCAAACATGTCACAAATAAGGCACTTTCTATAGGTCTAATGCTAACTTCATTTCGTGCCATTAGCTTCATTTAGTAGACTAGAGCAGGGGTCGGCAAACGTTAGATAATAGTGCGCCAAAGTAGCATTTCTAAATATTTCAGGGTGCCAACGGCCTTAATGTCATCCTGCTCTTTTCATGCGAAAGATACTTAAACTTCTTTTTTGGTGGTCTTTCACGTGAAATTTAAAACCGTACTGCGTGCCAAGTCCAGCACGCATTTCGTAGGTTGCCCATCCCCGGACTAGAGTGTATTCCTACCAGTACGGTCAATAAAAACAGTGGATATGTTAAGTTTGCCAATTTTACTGTTGCCAAAATTACCGCTTTGATAGTTTTGCCGAAATGACCGTTGCCGAAAAAACCGTTGCCAAAATGACCTTGCTGAAAATACCGTTGACGAATTTACCCTTGCCAAATTTACAGTGATTCATGTGCTGTACGTAGTTGTTGATGTATTTAGTTTGTGTTGTACGAAGTTTGTCATGTATTTAGTTTGTACTGTACCTAGTATTTCATTTATTTAGTTTGTGTTGTACGTAGTTTTTTATGTTTTTTGTATGTGCTGTACGTAGTTTTTGATGTATTTAGTTGGTGTTGTACGTAGTTTGTCATGTATTTAGTATGTGCTTTACGTACTTTGTAATGTATTTATTTTGTGTTTTACGTAGTTCGTAATGTATTTAGTTTGTGATTATAGTGTTTCTAATGTGGTGGTCTTTTGCTATGTAGGTGCATGGGTTATTAGTTAATTAAGTAACAGGATAAATTAGTGAACAACGCTGTATTAATAATAAACGTGGTCTGGTTTAATAACATGGCTGACAGCCATGATACTTGACTAATCAAGTAATATATTATTAGTACCCGTATGTAATACATACTATAAGTCTCTTAAAACCCGGACGAGCCGAAGCGCTTACTCCGGGGCGTAACGCATTAGAATTGAGTTTAAAACTCTGTCCGGGCTACAGGCACCCCACGGCACGCCGAAGGCGTGGCGAGCCACGTAAAACGGAAGGTTTCCGCAGGCCAGCGACCGTTCGCTGCGGTTCCCCTAAGGATCATTATTCGTGATGGCTCGCCCGTATATCTGCATTGTCATCCGGTAGCACAAATCCTGTACTATAGGCACAGGCATCCAGGCACCGGGTGGGTCGTGAGACTGGGTTGCAGCATCTATTGCTTACGTAGTCTGTGCTGTGTTTAGTTTGTGATGTATTTAGTTTTTGCTGTACGTAGTTGTGCTGTATTTAGTTTGTGCTGTTCGATAGATGGTGATGTATTTAGTTTGTGCTGTTCATTAGTTTGTGATGTATTTAGTTTGTGCTCTACGTAGTTTGTGATGTATTCACTTCTGACAAGTTCTATCATGCTGTCTGTAGAATTTTTTTAACCCTGTGAGTAGTTTAAATATATTATTTTTTTCATTGCTCCTCTGAAACATATATGTTGTTTTTCATGTAAATATTTTATTATATTATCCTTCTACAGGTGCTCATGTCAGTATTCAGAAACAACACTTGCTACCTGTCTCGAAGCTTGTTTATTGAAAAAAATATCGTTGAAAGTAAATTGGCATGTGTTTGTTCATTGGGTGAAGTGACCAATATTTTACATTGCACAGACATACCAACAACCATACTCATAAACTCTAATTAAAATTTTACTTAAGCGCCACTATTATCTAGATGAGTCTCTCTCGCCGTGGTAATACTCTTGTAATTGCTATTGTACATATATGCTTGTTTTATTGTTTTTTTTCAATTCCTACTTGGGTCTATGCATAGACTTACCGACACACCGTTTAGTGAAAACGTCTCTATCCGAATCAAAGTATATGTTTGTAGAAGATGGAGAAAATAAACAAGCTAAACTGACATCATCGTACTCATATGCCCCACAGTCGTTGTTATTCAGACATATCCTCCTACATTCCTAAAATAAAGAAACAAAAAGAAAACAATAATTTGATAGTTTGTGTTTCTTCTTAAACAAAGCATGAAAATCATGACAACAAAAAGTTTTACGTGTTTTTTATTCCAAGCTAACACCAAAAGACGTCTGAAATTCTCTTAGAAAAAAAAGGTTTAGTCTAATCTAAAAGAACAAATTGACATACAATAAAGCCAATGTACGTTTAGGGGCAATGTGGAGAGGGGCCTGGAAGAAGGGTAAATTATCCATCCTCTCTCTCCAACTTGGACCATTGTCTGGCAGGGGCAACCACCCCAGATGCCGTGGCGCAGTGCCTTAGAATGTCAATAAATAATATATCTTTGATCTCACCGAGGCGTGCACTTTATTTTGTCCCATATTGAATTGACTATTTCAACCGAGTAGGCCCCTTATTTTTCTTTTTTTTTAAAGTATTATTAAGTTTTAGAAAATTTCAAATAAATCTAATTGGTGTTTTGTTATATTAGTAACTTTTCAAAAGTTTAAATGGTATAAATTGTCACCAGTTCTAAATTTGCCAGCTCTCAGTCCCCATTATTGCAATTTAGGTCAGTTTTTTTTACTATGACTTCTCCTACTTTATACCAGAGACTATAATCATAAGGACCGCTTGCTCTATTTTTAGAGCATAAGACTCGTGTTTGACATGCGCGGGGATAGCTGTGTCAAGCTACACTTCCGTTGTGTCTATTAACAAGCAGTTTCAAGCATGAAAATATAGTCTGTTTATTATCAACCTTTATATTTGGTCTAGCAAATCTCCGCAAATATAAACAAAACCTATTCATTATGGCCGGTAACCATTGTGCAATAGTTGGATGCACAGCATATTCTACACGAAAGAGAGGCTGTCTTTTTTTTTTATTACACGTCCTGAAAATGAAGAATGGGAAAACGCTCCTGTCGGTTCTGTTAACTGTCTGTTAACAGAGTTGATAAAGGTTTCAACAAAGTAAAGGCAAGGATATGTTCTAGACATTTTCAAGAAAAAATGTATATCGTTACCACTACAAATACAAGTGAAGGTTTTAAATTTGATATAAATTATAACTTATAATAGCCTAATAATAATATGAAATAGGGGCCTATATTCTATATTCCTATATTAAAATATTATATTATACTATAGACTATAGACCTATAGACTATAGGGCCACTATAGGCCTATATATAGACTGTCACTATAGTATAGCCATAGCCTATACTATAGTAACTAGGCCTGTGTGTTAAACTAATTTTGAAGTAATTTATTATGCCTAAATTTAAATATATAAGCCTACTATTATGTTTATTAAAATATTTATAATTATATAATTATATTTATTGGTTATTTTATATATAGGCCTAAGGTGTCTACTTCATTTTACAGGAATAGGCCCTATAAGCCTAGTTACCTACTTATTAATTTAAATCCTTCGATCTGAATTATCCTTCCATTGCTCTGCTATCACATACTACCTCTACTCTCACACACCAGAGCTACATTGAAATCCTGACTACGCCACTGCTGGGGTGTAGTCTAAATAAAATTTAGATGTCCAGAAAAGGTATCATGTGACAACTTGTGGAATAAACCGGACAAAAACAGACGGCCTAGAAGACCGGAAACCGAAACCGGAATGAATTAGAAACGCCCTGAGATGAGATGCCCAATATCGAGCCAGCTGTAGAGGTGTGATTACGCCCTATAACTCCAATCGGGACCCACAGGAATAAGTCGTCAGGTGTACAGTTAATTACATTGAATTAAAAAGGACTTCGTTTGATTCATTTCCTCTACTCCATTGCATATGAGTCGAGTTTAACCCTGTTGTTGGCATAGTAAGTTAAAGTACCCGTTGGACCACTTTGACCCATAGGGCCGGTGAAGCAGCGTTCACCAGTTTAAGGCATATTAAGGGATTGTATTGCGAGCAAAAATCCTAGCCTTCACCATGACTTGAACCCTGGACCTTCGGTATGGAAGCCGTAGATATATTAGTATATATTTGTGGAGAGAGAGGGGGAGATGGGTATATGAATGCATGAAAAAAACTGGTTGAGTGGGTGCCTGCATGGATGGATGGTTGAAGAGTTAAATAAATAAAGTCTAGAAAGACAACATTTTATCCTTCTTTTAAATATAATTGTTTATTGATAGATTATACTTACCGCTGCATCATTAATGTTCCCTAGGTCTGTTCGAATGTCATCCGGGATAGCGTAATTTTGGTTAAAAACAAAGTCACAAGTTGCTGTTAAAGAAAGAATGAAAAATCATTCAGACTCAAAATCATGTTTCATATTAACATTAAGTTTTTTTTTGCATTTTTTGAAGAAACATAATATAACATTTTGTATTTACGAAACATAATCATGTTGAAATGTATGATATCGTTTGTCAAGTTATGTTGATCAAGGACTCTAAGGGCTCAAACTACGTCACATTTTTCTAATAATCCCGGACACAGAGCCCTGAATTAAGTCATTTGGTGATTAATAATTTTGGAAAGAGACCTATTTATGTCACGATGTAATTTAAAGGCTACTGGTATAGGCTTGGGAATAATATTTAGACAAAGGGGTATTGGAAATTAGCAGTCATTATCACATCGTTAGGCAAGTTGTCTAAGGGGTTGCCCTCTTATTGTGCTGTGATTTCTAATTAATGTCAAATAATACTTATTTAATTGTTTAGTGCATGACTGATTTACGAAGATTATCCTGAAACTATTTACACTTATATGACAACAGACATTGATTAACTATAATCCAATGAATGTTGGCGCAATAAGTAGCTTGGTGACAGATCACTTCATCCCCAGTCAATTCATCCCCGTCACTTCATCCCCATCACTTCATTCTCGAGTCACTTCATCCCCAGTCACTTCATCCCCAGACAATTCATCCCCGTCACTTCACCCCATCACTTCATCCACAGTCACTTCATCGCCAGACAAAACATCCCAATCACTTCATCCCCAGTCACTTCATCCCAAGTCACTTCATCCCCAGTCACTTCATTCCCAGTCACTTCATCCTCAGTCACTTCATCCCCAGTCTCTTCATCCTAGAGTCACTTCATCCTCGAGACACTTCATCCTCGAGTTACTTCACTCCCAGTCAATTCATTCCCAGTCACTTCATCCCCAGTCACTTCATTCCCAGTCACTTCATCCTCAGTCACTTCATCCTTAGTCACTTCAACCTCAGTCATTTCATCCCCAGTGCAGTCACTTTATCCTCAGTCACTTCATCCCCAGTCACTTCATCCTCGAGTCACGTCCTCCTCGAGTCACTTCATCCTTGAGTCATTTTATCCCCAGTCACTTCATCCCAGTCACTTCATCCTTGAGTCACTTCATCCTCAGTCACTTCATCCCCAATCACTTAATCCCCAGTCACTTCATCCTCGAGTCACTTCAGCGCCAGTCACTTCATCCTCGAGTCACTTCATCCCCAGTCACTTTATCCTTGAGTCACTTCATCCCCAGTCACTTCAACCCAGTCACTTTATCCCCAGATACTTCATCCCCAGTCACTTCATCCCCATTCACTTCATCTCCAGTCACTTCATCCTCGAGTCACTTCACCCTCGTCACTTTATTCCCAGTCACTTCATACTCAGACAATTAAACCTAAAAATGCAATTTTACGTATAGAATTATTAAATCAGATCGAAATTTAACAAACACAAAAAGCTAATAGTTCCATATTCAGTTTTCTATTTTGTTATTAAGAGTTTTTAAGGTGAGTGTTTTTAAAGGAGTGTGACAGAAAAGCTAGACATCGGAGATAGAGAAGACGATCCATTGACTCGTAATGCTACACAATGTTGCATTTTAATCGTTAATCGTTAGTCACAAATTGTCGATCTGTATTGTCTGTCTAATTTAATTAACAACATTGTCGCTTCAAAGACATAGATCCATTGGACATCTTGAGTCTGAGTAAGAGTGGTGTCCTATTTCTATCCACCGTCCTATTTATCCGACGTGCTTTTTATCATCAAAGCAAACCCGACGCACGGCCGCATCAAAGAACGGTAGAGACGACCGCGATGTACCGGTACCACTGATGGCCAAATTAAATAAACCTTGTCAAGCAATCAAGCCAGGGGCAATACTGAGATAAACGACGAGGAAACTTTATCCCCTTGACCTTTTTATTTTCTTTTATCTTCAAACGTAGAAATCATCGATTGGAATATCACAGACTAATTAATGTACTGTTAATTAGTACAAAAGATCATCACATGAGGGGGCTCTTAAGTCTACCATAATACAACTGCTCAAGTTGTCATCCATGCACTACATATTGCTTTTAAAAGGATTAAGTGTCTGGGGATTAAGTGTCTGGAGATGAAATGACTGGAGATGAGTGGCTCGAGGTTTATATGACGGGAATGAAGTGAAAGGGATGAAGTGACTGGGAATGAAGAAAATGTGAACCAAGTAGCTTTTATTCACACCAAATCAATTGCATATAATAAGACTAATGTATTGTGCAGATAATTCAGTATAAGTAAGACGAAGTAACAAGTAATATTTTATTCAATCAATGATAATATGTGGCGGGGAGATTTGCTTATCACTTTTATTACTCAAAGCCTTTCATTAGCTCTCCACTTAATCAAGTTTAACCTAGTGTCATGTATATTGTTTTCCAAGTATTGGAACACACAATGTTTATTCCCCCCCTCTCTTTTTTTGAGGGCGGGGCTTAGTCTTTCCGATTGCTTGACTTTGAGTACGAAGGCAAAAGATTCTAGGTAATGTTGGTATTCTTTGTTGACCTTAAATTCTCGGAGTGTCTGCGAATGGCTTATTATTTTCTGAATAGGGGAATCCCTATCGTTTTTGTTATGAGTTTTGTAATGATACCATTATTTTCACCCCTACTAGTAATAGGTCTGTCCCTTGCACCACTTTAACAGTATTTAATGATTTGTTTGTCTGAAAGGCAGTGAGTTTCAAGATAATTTCTTTTGGGGACGTTTGTGTTTGCACTATTTTATTCTAACTGTACATAATCTTAATATTGTATATATCATTGAACATATCACCTTAATTAAATTATCAACAACATTTACACTGAAGCTTCCTCGTCAAGTTACTATTCTATTGTGTTGTTTACAATACTATAAAATTTATTTACTACTCTAACGTCAAGGAACGGAACTGTTAGAACGCAAATCCTGAGTTTGTGCCCAGAACCATAAGGAGAGTTCGTGTAATACTGAAACATAAATAATAATAACTAAAGTCTACCCTAGGACCAACGAGAATTATCAACAATATCTACACGGCTCTGGCCACAAGGGGATTGTGGACGTAACACTAGCCTATAAGCCCTTTCATGAATGGAATAGTCTGATCCCAGAAATTCTATCAACGTTAGATAGCGAGAAATCATCTTTTTTTTAAGGAGTCCCCAAATTTAGTCCCCGCCCAGAAATCAAGCGATTGAATTTCAATACCTAATAAGGAGTACTCAACCAATACCGCGAGTTAGCGAGACACACACACAAGTGCGCTACTAATTTAGGCTTGATATGTCACAGGGTGAATGAGCAGGTATGTGAGTATAGATTTGCAGGTATCTGAGTATAGTTAAGCAGGTATGTGAGTTTGGATAAGCAGGTATGTGAGTTTGGATAAGCAGTATGTTAGTATAGATGTGCAGGAATGTGAGTATGGATGAGCATGAATGTTAGTATAGATGAGCAGGTATGTGAGTGTGGATAAACATATATGTGAGTGTAGATTTGAAAGTATCTGAGTATAGTTAGGCAGGTTTGTGAGTTTGGATAATCAGTATTTTAGTATAGATGAGCAGGAATGTGATTTTAGATGAGCAGGTATATGAGTATAGATTTGCAGGTACGTTAGTTTGGCTGAGTAGGTATAATATTGTGGATGGACGTAATGTGAGTGTGGATTAGGTCATTTTGTATGAAATGTCTAAAAATGCAGACAGTTAAAAAGGGAGATTTCGGTGGTGGATGGTTCCATCGTAATTAATGAGTAAAATATTTAGGTTCCCGTGAGCCATACCACCAACTTGTCATCTTTGTTCGTCTAAAATACTTGCCTGAGGTCTCTAGGACAAAAGAGAAAATAAAAAACACCACAGTCGTCAGCAGTATGTTGCTAAAAGTCATGGCTGATTAAAATGCGGCCATTCACTTTCTCTGTTTGGCAACTATATATAAGAGTCCTGATCCGTAAGATGTTGTTAGCTGACGATGCTGCCCTCACTGCACACACAAAAGAAGAACTGCAAAGGCTGGTCAGTACTTTGGCAGAAGCTTGCCGGGAGTTAGGACTAACAATCGTTCTGAACAAATCATGGGTCAGGACGTTACATCATCCCCAACATTAATATTGGCTGCCATACTGTTCAAGTTACTAGATAATTCACTTACTTAGGTTCGAGCACTTCAGATCATGTGTCAATTCACAACGAGATTAGCAAGGGAATAGGCAAGGCATCTGCTTCTATGGCTAGGCTATCCAAGCGTGTTAGGAAAAACTAAAAACTGACGAGGACCACCAAAATGATGGTCTACAGGGCATGCATTCTTAGTACATTACTTTACGGCAGTGAGAGCTGGTAAACCTATAAGCGTCAGGAACAACAGTTAAACATTTTCCACATGATATGTCTGCGCCAAATATTAGGCGTCACTTGAAAGGACGACATAGCCGACTTTGAGATGTTGGCTTAAGCAAATATCCCAAGCATTTACTCCCTGGTATTCCAACGCAGATTGTGCTCTGAGGTTCATGTCAGCAGAATGCAAGACGGCAGCATCCCATAAGATATCCTGTATAAAAAACTGGAGAAATGCACAAGTCCCATGGCGAACTCAAGTCTACAAATATCGACCTACAGACCTGGAAGCAGTCTGCGGTGGACCGTACAGCAAGGAGACCGGTCTTGCATGCTGGTGTATCTGCTTCTGAGGCAAAGAGAGCAAAGGAATCTCTGAAGAAGAGAATGAGGAAAAAAGACGCAGGACCGTTAAATGGACTGACTGCTGTTGACTATAGATGCCTCGGCTGTTCTAGGGCTTGCCACTCAAGACTGTTCAGCCACCGCAGAACCTGCAAAAATGAGCCGGCCACACACCCAGTTGAATTTGAAGAGGGGCGTATCCATTTTTTCTCGAGACAGAAGGAGCCATTATTATTATATACATTTGCAGTTGTAAAGTTTGTTTATATTGACAGCTTTTTTATAAAAGTCAAAACATTATTTATTTATAAGAAATTATATATTGCTCTTACATTGACAATAATATGAAATTTAAATGGTAGCCAGTGTGTATGTCAAGAAAAGAAAGGCTATAAATGATTCAGTCCTTGGATAATATGTAAACATTCCAGTTATTTAGTACCTGCTTATGTTGTTGTTTGTGGATTTGCTGTCGAAGCCGTTGTAAAAGTATTGCGATTAGTGTTATATATGCGGTATGTTTAGTTGAGCTTGTAACTTGATTGTTAGTTTTATGTGATGTTGACGTTGTAACTTTATTTGTAGTCGTAGGTGTTTTTGATATTTTAAGTTTAGTTTATGTTGTATGGAAATTCTCAGTGGTTGTTAATTTAGACTCACCTGTTGTTGAAGTTGTCGTTGTTAAAGTAGAAGTTGGTGTTGATGGTGTGATTGGTGTAGAAATTATTGTTGAAGGCGTCGTTTCTGTAGACGTTGATGTAGAAGGCGTCGTTTCTGTAGACGTTGTTGTTGAAGGCGTCGTTTCTGTAGATGTTGTTGTTGAAGGTGTCGTTTCTTTAGACGTTGTTGTTGAAGGCGTGGTTTCTTTAGACGTTGATGAAGGCGTCGTTTCTGTAGACGTTGTTGAAGGCGTCGTTTCTGTGGATGTTGTTGTTGATTCTTCAATTAAAAAAAACGAAAAACATTTAATTAATTTTTCACTTAGTGACGAAAAAGCTGACAATAAAATAAATTAGATAGAAAAAACAACTAAAAGTGTTTAATACATTAAAGTATTAAAATTGTTTTCTTTGGTTACAAAATTATTTAGAGCACTTGACAATATTAAAGTATATTGAACGGAGAGATTCGCAGCTCTCCTTGATGTTACATTTACATTACTTGCGGCCAATTTAACCCCGCAAACATACACACACATACAAATATTTTCTCATATTCACTGTTCCATCGATCCAAATAAGTACTGAGTTACTGCCCCATCATATTTCTGTTAATTTTCACCCACAAAGAGATTAACACACGAAATACACTATTATATTTTGTCAATTTCTGGTTATCCAATCTTCATACTAGAGTAAAATTAAATTTTATTCCATTTCGCTTTTAAATTATTATTAACCCTTTCAACAATCGCTTTAGATAACTACTTGAACTCTAAAAATAAAATAAACATAAAGTACTGACAACAAATGTGTTTTCATAGACTATAATATACCTGGACCGCTTGCTTTAGTATTTCTGCTATATGATTACTTGAAACACTGATTTTCGGAATTCCCAATTCTAAATAAAGTAATTGCTATACAGCAAATAAAGTTATTGATATACAAGTTCCGTTTTATTTAATCGCTATGATTTTCTCAATGAAAAATTAAAATCGGAAGTTGTAGCCTACAGAGAGGAAATATTTATAGATCAGTGTTGTGTTCGCACGGAAAAAGAACATAAGCTCTAAAAATACAGCAGGAGGCCCATCTTATTATAGTCAATGATAATAAGATTAATAGGCCTACAAGTATTCATTTCAAGTCGAACAAAAAAACGATTTAATAAAACAGAACTTGTATGACAATTACTTTATTTAGAATCGGGAATTTCAAAAAAAGAAGAAAATGGCATAAAAAACTAAAGCAAGCGGTCCATGTATATTGGTCTATGGTGTAATCACTACATTTGTATACTCTCAACACTTGCGTATTCACTACCATCGGTTACTCACTACATTTGTGTACTCACTACCCTTGTGCACTAAGTACAATTGTGTACTCACCACAATTGAGAAATCAATACAAACGGTTATGGCAATGGCATGTTGTGAATCTAAGATGGTATTTAATTTGTGCTATATTTAGTTTGTAATGTATTTAGTTTGTGATGTATATTATGTGCTGTACAAAGTATGGCATGTGTTTAGTATTTGATGTACGTGGGTTTGTGATGTATTTAATCTATGCTGTAAGTAAATTGTGATGTATTTAGTTTGTGCTGTTTTTAGTTTAAGCTGTACGTAATTTGTGAGGTTTTTAGTATGTGATGTACGTATTTTGAGACGTACGTAGTTTGTCATGTATCTAGTTTGTGCTGTACGTTAAATTTGCGATGTCTGGGGTGTACGTAGTTTGTGATGTATTTAGTTTACTATGCAGTTAGTTTATGCTGTACGTAGTTTGTGATGTACGTAGTTTGGGTGTATTTCATTTATTTGTGATGTATTTAGTTTGCGATGCATTTAGTCTGTGCTATACGTAGTTTGTGACTTAGGTAGTTTGTAATGTCGTTGTAATGTTTTTACTATTCCCACTAATACAGGTGTTCATATATCGTGTATCATTGTGTTATTAAATAATAACTGAATAAAATAATATTAAATAAATAATTAAAAATATCATCCACGTTTTGATTATTTTTTTCTTTGGACCTCAAGTGTGTAGTCGGCCCCTAAACTGTTTGATAGTTAATGCGGCACTCTTTTGGAGACCCATGTAATAGTTTATAGTGTTAGTTTTGTATTAGTACTGTGGATTGTGTAATGGTTTGTTTCGATGATTCAGAAACTTATCTTTCACTCTTTCATTTCATTCATTAAACCTCATTTATTAAACGGTGTGTTTCTTGGTGTGTACTAACAGTGTTACCATTTTAATCGATACTCGTTTAAAGATCTAGCACGTCACAACTGACAAAAATTAATTGTGTACTCCCTACACTTGTGTACTCACATCAATTGTGTATTCACAACAATTGTGTACTCACTACAATTGTGTACTCACTACACTTGTGTAGGCCCTACTCACAACAATTGTGTACTCACTACACTAGTGCACTCACTACAACTGTGTACTATCTACAATTGTGTACTCACATCAATTGTGTACTCACTACAATTGTGCACTCACTACACTTGTGTACTCACATCAATTGTGTACTCACAACAATTGTGTACTCAATACAATTGTGTACTCAATACTAGACTATGGCAATGACATGTGAATCTACATGTTGTGATGTTTTTAGTTTGTGATGTATTTAGTTTATGCTGTACGTAGATTGTGACGTACTTAGTCTGTGTTGTACGTAGTTTGTGATTTTTTAGTTTGTGCTGTACGTAGTTGTGCTGTATTTAGCTAGTGATGTTCGTTAGTTTGTGATGTATTTAGTTTGTGTTGTTCATTAGTTGGTGATGTATTTAGTTTGGGCTATACGTAGTTTGTAATGTATTTATTTTGTGCTGAACGTAGTTTTTGATGTACTCACTTCTGACTAGTTCTATCATGCTGTATGTAGAATTTTTTAACCCTGTGAGTAGTTTTAATATATTATTTTTGTCATTGCTCCTCTGAAACATATATGTTGTTTTTTATGTAAATATTATATTATATTATCCTTCTACAGGTGCTCATGTCAGTGTTCAGAAACAACACTTGCTACCTGTCTCGAAGCTTGTTTATTGAACAAAATATCGTTGAAAGTAAATTGGCATGTGTTTGTTCATTGGGTGAAGTGAACAATATTTTACATTGCACAGACATACCAACAACCATACTCATAAACTCTAATTAAAATTTTACTTAAGCGCCACTATTATCTAGATGAGTCTCTCTCGCCGTGGTAATACTCTTGTAATTGCTATTGTACATATATGCTTGTTTTATTGTTTTTTTTCAATTCCTACTTGGGTCTATGCATAGACTTACCGACACACCGTTTAGTGAAAACGTCTCTATCCGAATCAAAGTATATGTTTGTAGAAGATGGAGAAAATAAACAAGCTAAACTGACATCATCGTACTCATATGCCCCACAGCCGTTGTTATTCAGACATATCCTCCTACATTCCTAAAATAAAGAAACAAAAAGAAAACAATAATTTGATAGTTTGTGTTTCTTCTTAAACAAAGCATGAAAATCATGACAACAAAAAGTTTTACGTGTTTTTTATTCCAAGCTAACACCAAAAGACGTCTTGTGAGATGTACATATTATCAAAGACTATTATATAATAGACGTCTTGAACTAATTTTTCTGCTTTTTGATGATCCGAATGACTGGATTTTGGAATTACCGATTTTTTTTTTATTTTTGCATTGTAGATTTCCGTTTTATTTAAATCGCTTAAATCGCTAGGATTTTTTAAATGAAAAATTAAAATTAAAAACAAAGGTTGTTTACAACGGAAACCTTTAGTAGAAGTATGAGCGTAGAAGTCGGATAAAAAGAACATATTAAAAGCTCTAAAAATAGAGCAAGCCATCCATTTTATTATAGTTTTTAATATTATCAAATAAAAAAAAATAGTGCGTTTTGAGACATTAGACTTGAGTAAATAATAAAATTATAATCATCTCAGTGTCATGGTGTGAAATTCTCTTAGAGAAAAAAGGTTTAGTCTAATCTAAAAGAACAAATTGACATACAATAAAGCCAATGTACGTTTAGGGGCAATGTGGAGAGGGGCCTGGAAGAAGGGTAAATTATCCATCCTCTCTCTCCAACTTGGACCATTGTCTGGCAGGGGCAACCACCCCAGATGTCAGGGCGCAGTGCCTTAGAATGTCAATAAATAATATATCTTTGATCTCACCGAGGCGTGCACTTTATTTTGTCCCATATTGAATTGACTATTTCAACCGAGTAGGCCCCTTATTTTTCTTTTTTTTTTTAAAGTATTATTAAGTTTTAGAAAATTTCAAATAAATCTAATTGGTGTTTTGTTATATTAGTAACTTTTCAAAAGTTTAAATGGTATAAATTGTCACCAGTTCTAAATTTGCCAGCTCTCAGTCCCCATTATTGCAATTTAGGTCAGTTTTTTTTACTATGACTTCTCCTACTTTATACCAGAGACTATAATTATAAGGACCGCTTGCTCTATTTTTAGAGCATAAGACTCGTGTTTGACATGCGCGGGGATAGCTGTGTCAAGCTACACTTCCGTTGTGTCTATTAACAAGCAGTTTCAAGCATGAAAATATAGTCTGTCTATTATCAACCTTTATATTTGGTCTAGCAAATCTCCGCAAATATAAACAAAACCTATTCATTATGGCCGGTAACCATTGTGCAATAGTTGGATGCACAGCATATTCTACACGAAAGAGAGGCCTGTCTTTTTTTTTTATTACACGTCCTGAAAATGAAGAATGGGAAAACGCTCCTGTCGGTTCTGTTAACTGTCTGTTAACAGAGTTGATAAAGGTTTCAACAAAGTAAAGGCAAGGATATGTTCTAGACATTTTCAAGAAAAAATGTATATCGTTACCACTACAAATACAAGTGAAGGTTTTAAATTTGATATAAATTATAACTTATACTAGCCTAATAATAATATGAAAATAGGGGCCTATATTCTATATTCCTATATTAAAATATTATATTATACTATAGACTATAGACCTATAGACTATAGGGCCACTATAGGCCTATATATAGACTGTCACTATAGTATAGCCATAGCCTATACTATGGTAACTAGGCCTATGTGTTAAACTAATTTTGAAGTAATTTATTATGCCTAAATTTAAATATATAAGCCTACTATTATGTTTATTAAAATATTTATAATTATATAATTATATTTATTGGTTATTTTATATATAGGCCTAAGGTGTCTTCTTCATTTTACAGGAATAGGTCCTATAAGCCTAGTTACCTACTTATTAATTAAAATCCTTCGATCTGAATTATCCTTCCATTGTTCTGCTATCACATACTACCTCTACTCTCACACACCAGAGCTACATTGAAATCCTGACTACGCCACTGCTAGGGTGTAGTCTAAATAAAATTTAGATGTCCAGAAAAGGTATCATGTGACAACTTGTGGGATAAACCGGACAAAAACAGACGGCCTAGAAGACCGGAAACCGAAACCGAAATGAATTGGAAACGCCCTGAGATGAGATGCCCAATATCGAGCCAGCTGTAGAGGTGTGATTACGCCCTATAACTCCAATGGGGACCCACAGGAATAAGTCGTCAGGTGTACAGTTAATTACATTGAATTAAAAAGGACTTCGTTTGATTCATTTCCTCTACTCCATTGCATATTGTTGGCATAGTAAGTTAAAGTACCCGTTGGACCACTTTGACCCATAGGGCCGGTGAAGCAGCGTTCACCAGTTTAAGGCATATTAAGGGATTGTATTGCGTGCAAAAATCCTAGCCTTCACCATGACTTGAACCCTGGACCTTCGGTATTGAAGCCGTAGATATATTTGTATATATTTGTCGAGAGAGAGGGGGAGATGGGTATATGAATGCATGGAAAAAACTGGTTGAGTGGGTGCCTGCATGGATGGATGGTTGAAGAGTTAAATAAATAAAGTCTAGAAAGACAACATTTTATCCTTCTTTTAAATATAATTGTTTATTGATAGATTATACTTACCGCTGCATCATTAATGTTCCCTAGGTCTGTTCGAATGTCATCCGGGATAGCGTAATTTTGGTTAAAAACAAAGTCACAAGTTGCTGTTAAAGAAAGAATGAAAAATCATTCAGACTCAAAATCATGTTTCATATTAACATTAAGTTGTTTTTTGCATTTTTTGAAGAAACATAATATAACATTTTGTATTTACGAAACATAATCATGTTGAAATGTATGATATCGTTTGTCAAGTTATGTTGATCAAGGACTCTAAGGGCTCAAACTACGTCACATTTTTCTAATAATCCCGGACACAGAGCCCTGAATTAAGTCATTTGGTGATTAATAATTTTGGAAAGAGACCTATTTATGTCACGATGTAATTTAAAGGCTACTGGTATAGGCTTGGGAATAATATTTAGACAAAGGGGTATTGGAAATTAGCAGTCATTATCACATCGTTAGGCAAGTTGTCTAAGGGGTTGCCCTCTTATTGTGCTGTGATTTCTAATTAATGTCAAATAATACTTATTTAATTGTTTAGTGCATGACTGATTTACGAAGATTATCCTGAAACTATTTACACTTATATGACAACAGACATTGATTAACTATAATCCAATGAATGTTGGCGCAATAAGTAGCTTGGTGACAGATCACTTCATCCCCAGTCAATTCATCCCCGTCACTTCATCCCCATCACTTCATTCTCGAGTCACTTCATCCCCAGTCACTTCATCCCCAGACAATTCATCCCCGTCACTTCACCCCATCACTTCATCCACAGTCACTTCATCGCCAGACAAAACATCCCAATCACTTCATCCCCAGTCACTTCATCCCAAGTCACTTCATCCCCAGTCACTTCATTCCCAGTCACTTCATCCTCAGTCACTTCATCCCCAGTCTCTTCATCCTAGAGTCACTTCATCCTCGAGACACTTCATCCTCGAGTTACTTCACTCCCAGTCAATTCATTCCCAGTCACTTCATCCCCAGTCACTTCATTCCCAGTCACTTTATCCTCAGTCACTTCATCCTTAGTCACTTCAACCTCAGTCATTTCATCCCCAGTGCAGTCACTTTATCCTCAGTCACTTCATCCCCAGTCACTTCATCCTCGAGTCACGTCCTCCTCGAGTCACTTCATCCTTGAGTCATTTTATCCCCAGTCACTTCATCCCAGTCACTTCATCCTTGAGTCACTTCATCCTCAGTCACTTCATCCCCAATCACTTAATCCCCAGTCACTTCATCCTCGAGTCACTTCAGCGCCAGTCACTTCATCCTCGAGTCACTTCATCCCCAGTCACTTTATCCTTGAGTCACTTCATCCCCAGTCACTTCAACCCAGTCACTTTATCCCCAGATACTTCATCCCCAGTCACTTCATCCCCATTCACTTCATCTCCAGTCACTTCATCCTCGAGTCACTTCACCCTCGTCACTTTATTCCCAGTCACTTCATACTCAGACAATTAAACCTAAAAATGCAATTTTACGTATAGAATTATTAAATCAGATCGAAATTTAACAAACACAAAAAGTTAATAGTTCCATATTCAGTTTTCTATTTTGTTATTAAGAGTTTTTAAGGTGAGTGTTTTTAAAGGAGTGTGACAGAAAAGCTAGACATCGGAGATAGAGAAGACGATCCATTGACTCGTAATGCTACACAATGTTGCATTTTAATCGTTAATCGTTAGTCACAAATTGTCGATCTGTATTGTCTGTCTAATTTAATTAACAACATTGTCGCTTCAAAGACATAGATCCATTGGACATCTTGAGTCTGAGTAAGAGTGGTGTCCTATTTCTATCCACCGTCCTATTTATCCGACGTGCTTTTTATCATCAAAGCAAACCCGACGCACGGCCGCATCAAAGAACGGTAGAGACGACCGCGATGTACCGGTACCACTGATGGCCAAATTAAATAAACCTTGTCAAGCAATCAAGTCAGGGGCAATACTGAGATAAACGACGAGGAAACTTTATCCCCTTGACCTTTTTATTTTCTTTTATCTTCAAACGTAGAAATCATCGATTGGAATATTACAGACTAATTAATGTACTGTTAATTAGTACAAAAGATCATCACATGAGGGGGCTCTTAAGTCTACCATAATACAACTGCTCAAGTTGTCATCCATGCACTACATATTGCTTTTAAAAGGATTAAGTGTCTGGGGATTAAGTGTCTGGAGATGAAATGACTGGAGATGAGTGGCTCGAGGTTTATATGACGGGAATGAAGTGAAAGGGATGAAGTGACTGGGAATGAAGAAAATGTGAACCAAGTAGCTTTTATTCACACCAAATCAATTGCATATAATAAGACTAATGTATTGTGCAGATAATTCAGTATAAGTAAGACGAAGTAACAAGTAATATTTTATTCAATCAATGATAATATGTGGCGGGGAGATTTGCTTATCACTTTTATTACTCAAAGCCTTTCATTAGCTCTCCACTTAATCAAGTTTAACCTAGTGTCATGTATATTGTTTTCCAAGTTTTGGAACACACAATGTTTATTCCCCCCCTCTCTTTTTTTGAGGGCGGGGCTTAGTCTTTCCGATTGCTTGACTTTGAGTACGAAGGCAAAAGATTCTAGGTAATGTTGGTATTCTTTGTTGACCTTAAATTCTCGGAGTGTCTGCGAATGGCTTATTATTTTCTGAATAGGGGAATCCCTATCGTTTTTGTTATGAGTTTTGTAATGATACCATTATTTTCACCCCTACTAGTAATAGGTCTGTCCCTTGCACCACTTTAACAGTATTTAATGATTTGTTTGTCTGAAAGGCAGTGAGTTTCAAGATAATTTCTTTTGGGGACGCTTGTGTTTGCACTATTTTATTCTAACTGTACATAATCTTAATATTGTATATATCATTGAACATATCACCTTAATTAAATTATCAACAACATTTACACTGAAGCTTCCTCGTCAAGTTACTATTCTATTGTGTTGTTTACAATACTATAAAATTTATTTACTACTCTAACGTCAAGGAACGGAACTGTTAGAACGCAAATCCTGAGTTTGTGCCCAGAACCATAAGGAGAGTTCGTGTAATACTGAAACATAAATAATAATAACTAAAGTCTACCCTAGGACCAACGAGAATTATCAACAATATCTACACGGCTCTGGCCACAAGGGGATTGTGGACGTAACACTAGCCTATAAGCCCTTTCATGAATGGAATAGTCTGATCCCAGAAATTCTATCAACGTTAGATAGCGAGAAATCATCTTTTTTTTAAGGAGTCCCCAAATTTAGTCCCCGCCCAGAAATCAAGCGATTGAATTTCAATACCTAATAAGGAGTACTCAACCAATACCGCGAGTTAGCGAGACACACACACAAGTGCGCTACTAATTTAGGCTTGATATGTCACAGGGTGAATGAGCAGGTATGTGAGTATAGATTTGCAGGTATCTGAGTATAGTTAAGCAGGTATGTGAGTTTGGATAAGCAGGTATGTGAGTTTGGATAAGCAGTATGTTAGTATAGATGTGCAGGAATGTGAGTATGGATGAGCATGAATGTTAGTATAGATGAGCAGGTATGTGAGTGTGGATAAACATATATGTGAGTGTAGATTTGAAAGTATCTGAGTATAGTTAAGCAGGTTTGTGAGTTTGGATAATCAGTATTTTAGTATAGATGAGCAGGAATGTGATTTTAGATGAGCAGGTATATGAGTATAGATTTGCAGGTACGTTAGTTTGGCTGAGTAGGTATAATATTGTGGATGGACGTAATGTGAGTGTGGATTAGGTCATTTTGTATGAAATGTCTAAAAATGCAGACCGTTAAAAAGGGAGATTTCGGTGGTGGATGGTTCCATCGTAATTAATGAGTAAAATATTTAGGTTCCCGTGAGCCATACCACCAACTTGTCATCTTTGTTCGTCTAAAATACTTACCTGAGGTCTCTAGGACAAAAGAGGAAATAAAAAACACCACAGTCGTCAGCAGTATGTTGCTAAAAGTCATGGCTGATTAAAATGCGGCCATTCACTTTCTCTGTTTGGCAACTATGTATAAGAGTCCTGATCCGTAAGATGTTGTTAGCTGACGATGCTGCCCTCACTGCACACACAAAGGCTGGTCAGTACTTTGGCAGAAGCTTGCCGGGAGTTAGGACTAACAATCGTTCTGAACAAATCATGGGTCAGGACGTTACATCATCCCCAACATTAATATTGGCTGCCATACTGTTCAAGTTACTAGAGAATTCACTTACTTAGGTTCGAGCACTTCAGATCATGTGTCAATTCACAACGAGATTAGCAAGGGAATAGGCAAGGCATCTGCTTCTATGGCTAGGCTATCCAAGCGTGTTAGGAAAAACTAAAAACTGACGAGGACCACCAAAATGATGGTCTACAGGGCATGCATTCTTAGTACATTACTTTACGGCAGTGAGAGCTGGTAAACCTATAAGCGTCAGGAACAACAGTTAAACATTTTCCACATGATATGTCTGCGCCAAATATTAGGCGTCACTTGAAAGGACGACATAGCCGACTTTGAGATGTTGGCTTAAGCAAATATCCCAAGCATTTACTCCCTGGTATTCCAACGAAGATTGTGCTCTGAGGTTCATGTCAGCAGAATGCAAGACGGCAGCATCCCATAAGATATCCTGTATAAAAAACTGGAGAAAGGCACAAGTCCCATGGCGAACTCAAGTCTACAAATATCGACCTACAGACCTGGAAGCAGTCTGCGGTGGACCGTACAGCAAGGAGACCGGTCTTGCATGCTGGTGTATCTGCTTCTGAGGCAAAGAGAGCAAAGGAATCTCTGAAGAAGAGAATGAGGAAAAAAGACGCAGGACCGTTAAATGGACTGACTGCTGTTGACTATAGATGCCTCGGCTGTTCTAGGGCTTGCCACTCAAGACTGTTCAGCCACCGCAGAACCTGCAAAAATGAGCCGGCCACACACCCAGTTGAATTTGAAGAGGGGCGTATCCATTTTTTCTCGAGACAGAAGGAGCCATTATTATTATATACATTTGCAGTTGTAAAGTTTGTTTATATTGACAGCTTTTTTATAAAAGTCAAAACATTATTTATTTATAAGAAATTATATATTGCTCTTACATTGACAATAATATGAAATTTAAATGGTAGCCAGTGTGTATGTCAAGAAAAGAAAGGCTATAAATGATTCAGTCCTTGGATAATATGTAAACATTCCAGTTATTTAGTACCTGCTTATGTTGTTGTTTGTGGATTTGCTGTCGAAGCCGTTGTAAAAGTATTGCGATTAGTGTTATATATGCGGTATGTTTAGTTGAGCTTGTAACTTGATTGTTAGTTTTATGTGATGTTGACGTTGTAACTTTATTTGTAGTCGTAGGTGTTTTTGATATTTTAAGTTTAGTTTATGTTGTATGGAAATTCTCAGTGGTTGTTAATTTAGACTCACCTGTTGTTGAAGTTGTCGTTGTTAAAGTAGAAGTTGGTGTTGATGGTGTGATTGGTGTAGAAATTATTGTTGAAGGCGTCAATTTTTGAACAATAACAATTTTTGAACAATATTTTATTTGCCACATAGTACATAGGTACAATAAAGGCATAGTCAAAAACATAAGAAAATTATAGCATTTGTGAATAATAAATTGAACAATAATAGTAAAACCAATATTAGTAATAAAATGAAAGTAATAAAAAATTTATTAATTAAAGGTATCCTAAAAGAAAATTCAGGGGGGATAATTTAGTTTATAACACAATTTTTGGGGGGAAAAAACTAACAAAGAAAAAAAACAAAAAAACTACAACTTAATTTACTAACATAGACATACAGGTAAATCACTTTCATTAGACCTGCACGGCATTAACATAGTGAGAACAAACATTTAAGAAATCATTCACAATTTTTCTTGCGGCTTAGTATATTACATTTCTTCTACGACTATCTCTCAATATCATATTGACAAACCAACAAGTTAAAATACTTAAACATTTCTAACCTTTTTCTCATTTTTTAAAAGCAGATACTAATATTTTTGAAAATATGCTTAGTTTTTTAAGTTCTTTTAGAGAGCTAGAATTAAGCAGTTCCGACATTTTTTCTACATTAGGTCTGTTATAGTAATATTTTTTTAGATACATTTTTCGTTGGGCATTGAAGTGCACACATTGGAGTAAATAGTGATATCCATCTCCTATATCTTTTAAGCAAAAGGGACATAATCTTAAATTATAATCTATTCTGGAGTGGCGACCCAGTTCAACAGGGAAATTATTGTTACTTGTTCGTATTTTTAGTATATAGATAGCTTCTTTCAGATGTAATTTATTTAAAAAGGGTGGACTATTTTCCCAGTCAGATTTATATTTTAGAGCGCTATATAATTTACCTTTATTGCTTATTTGCATACTCTCATAAAGTTCTTGTTTACTTTGATCATTTATACGTAAGTTAATTATTGATTTTGAAAGTTTAGTGTCTATTATATCTTGTTCTAACCAAATATATCCTAATCCTAGTTGTTCCAATTGTAACTTTATATTGGCGGACCATTTGCATTTTTCAACCAGGTGCTCTTTAAGTAAAATGTTATAAATTATTTTAGAAATCCTGCTTTCTTTGCCGGTCGCTATTTTGATCCAGAAGTGTAACATTCTTTTTTTAATAAATGATCTTATATAGAGTTTGCCTGTTTCGCCTAGGACTACATAATTTGGTGTTTTTGTGTTCAATTTTAAAATCATCTTAAAATATCTTAGTCTAACATTTTCTAAAATGTCACAATTTTCCATACCCCATAGTTCGCAACCGTAGGTTAGTATAGGTAGTACTGTTTGATCAAATAGATCAATTTGACTATCTATGGGCAAGCTTAGTGTATGGCATTTTCTGAGAAGATTGAACATAGCATTAGTACCTTTCATCTTACAATATTTCCTGTGTTCTGAGAAAGAACCGTTAGCTGAGAAGATTATTCCCAGGTATTTAAATTTAGAAACTATTTCTATTATATTATTATTTAGTACAAATTTCTGATTTCCTACCCTCCCCTTTCTACCGAATATCATTATTTTTGTCTTATCTTCATTTATGTTTAAGTGGTTCTCCTTGCAATAGTTACTGTAAATGTTTAAGTTTTTCTGTAATTCTTTTGCGGTTTTAGCTAGAATTGTTGTGTCGTCAGCATATAATAATGTGAATATTTTTAGTAGATCTGCGTTGTTATCGTTGCTGATAGTTAAGCTACTTGCACCTTTTAGTTCTAAATAAGAATCTAAGTCATTAATAAACATAGAAAATAATAGAGGGCTCAGATGTTCTCCCTCTCTTAGTCCTGCTTCGCAGTTAAATAACGGTGACAGGTTTGTATTTAATTTTACTGTCGATTTAATATCTCTATATAACCCCTGTATACATTTAAGGAAAATTCCATCTATGCCTATATCTAACATTTTCGCCCAGAGTAATTTTCTTTTAATAGACGGGAAAGCTCTTTTTAGATCAATGAATGCACAGAACAGTTTGTCACCTTTATTTTTTATTAAAAAGCTCAGCGCATATAGTATAAATGATGCTTCCGTTGTGGAATAACCTTCTCTAAAACCCATTTGATTCTCGTTTAATAAGTTGTGCTCTTCAAGGAACATCTCCATTCGTACATTAAGAATGGATGAGAATAGTTTACCTAAGCATGATAATAAGGTAATTGGTCTAAAGTTTTCGGGCTTTGCCTTGCTGCCTTTATTTTTATATATTGGACATATCATCCCTAGTGACCAGCTTTCGGGGAAAATTCCATCTTTTAGGATAACATTGAATAATTTTACGTATGTGGGTATCATTATAACCTTTGTGCATTTTATATATTCATTATAAATTTTATCGTGTCCGCAGCTTTTATTATTACTTGTTTTATTGATGGCTGATAACACTTCATTATATGTTATTTCACCATTAAGTCTTGTCGTATCTAAGTTAGGTGCGGTTAAATTGGTTTTTATTGGGTTCATGCAACAGTTGTCTGTCGTTTCGTTTTGGGATTTGAAAAAATGGAACAATTCGTCAATACTAATGTCATTATAATCTTCTTTTCTGTTTTTGTCCTTTAGGATACGCCAGTACTCTTTTGGATTCTTTCCTTTCAGATTTTTTATTTTATTTCTCATTTTGTTTTCATATTTATTTATAGCGGTGTTCATTTCACGCTTGTAGTTTTTACTGTGTGTTTTTAAACTTTCAAGTGAGCCTTTGGTTTTAAGGGTACTATTCATTCTTCTTGCTTTAAGGTATAATCTTCGTTTTTGTCTACATATAAGTGTAAACCAGGGTTTATTTTTTCTTAGGTTATTTTTATCATTAGGGTATCGATTTGTGCCAAATATTTCATTTGCAGAATTTATTAATATTTTATTTATTTCCTCTACTATGTTATTTATTTCTTGTTTTTTGTTTTCAGGGGAGTTACAAAGGTCACTTCTTTCTAGTAATTCGTCTAGTTTCAGATTTATGCTGTTTTTGTTTTGCTTTTCTACCATTTCAAAATAGTTCTTAGATTTAGTTTGCACCCACGGTTTAATGATCTCTACCACTGGTCTATTATTTAGTCGTCTACGCGCATTTCCAGGTTTATTTGCTCCACCAATCTCAATCTCATATTCACATGATATTAAACAATGGATATCTGAGAATAGGTGATCAAAGTCGTGGATTATTAGATTCCTAATTTTGTGAAAAAGGTCATTGTCTGCTAGTACGTAATCGATTACTGTGCTAAATGTAGTCGTAGGTTTATGTGACAGTAACCCCTTCCTTCCATTCATTATTAACATGTTTGTGTTTTTACATGTTTCGATTAGTTTGCGGCCCCAGTTATTCGGTATTGTCGTATCTACGTTTATACGTTTGAGTGGAATGTCTTTTCTTTTAAGCGTTTCTTCTGTCTGGGTACTTATTTCTACATAGAGTTCGTGGGGACTTGTTATGGAGTCTATAATGTAATCTTCTCTTTCTTTGGTATGAGCGTTAAAATCACCCATTATGATTATATTGTTAGTGATATTTCTTTTATCGATTATTTCCATTTCTAGAATATTGAAAAAATCAGATTGGGCATATGGGGAATTCTCGGGTGGGGTATAAATAATTAGAATTAATAAGGGATTGTTTTCTGCTCCTATTTGTAGCCAAATCATTTCATTATTGTCACATCTTAATATTTTAGTTTTATCAACTAGGTCATTTTTTATGGCCACACTCAGTCCCCCCGATCTACTATTGTTATTATGGTGTCTAAATTTGTGGAAAAGGGTAAAGTGTTCTATACTTATAGTATCGATATCTTCCACCTTGTCATTATTAAGTTTTGTTTCCGAAAGACCTATAACATCGAACAAATTTATCTTATCAACAAACTCTGGATACATCATTCTCCTCACCAGGCCACATACATTTACATAGGCTAACCTTAAAAAGCGTTTTTGGTTTTGTTCACCTATGCTAATGCCACTGTCCTACAGCACCGTGAGCGTTACGCAGTCTGCCGAGGTCGTACCACCCTCCTGATGCATCTGTTGTTGCTGGTTTTGTTGTTCTTTCTTCTGATGTTGAGGCTGTAGCTGGGGTAGCTGGGGTTGTGGTTGCTGCTGCAGTTGCTGATGGTACTGCTGATGTAGTTGCTGCTGTTGGTATTGAGGTTGTTGTTGGATTTGCTGCTGATGATGATGAGAGGGATGCTGCGGCTGCTGGTGTTGAGGTTGTTGCTGGTGTTGGTGGTGCTGCTGCTGAAGTTGTAGCTGCTGGTGATAAGGTTGTTGCTGGTGTTGGGGTAGCTGCCGCTGTGGCAACTGATGCTGCTGATGTTGAAGATGCTGTGGTTGCAGGTGCATTTGCTGTTGTTGCTGATATTGTTCTTGGTGATATTGTTGTTGTTGCTGCGAATGTTGAGGTGGTCCCGTGGGATAAACTTGTTGTCGTTGTAGGTATAGTTCTGGAGCCTGCTGTTGTTGTTCTTGTTGTTCTTGTTGTTCTTGTTGGTATTGCTGTTGGTGAGGCTGTTGCTGAGGCTGTTCTTGTTGTTGATGCTGTCGTTGTTGTTGCCGTTGATCATGTCCGTGTTGATACCGCTGTTGTTGCAGATTCATTTGTTTTTGATGGGGTTGGTAAGATTGTTTTTTTTGATCATTCAGTTCTTGCTGGCTATGTTGAGACCGATACAGTAGTTCTCGCTGATGTAGTTGCTGAGGTTGCCATAATTGTTGACGCTGGTTCTGTTGAGGCTGTTGTTGTTCTCGTTGTATGTTTTGTTCATGGTCAGGTTGTTGTTGTCGAGTTTGCTGTTGTTGTTTTTTTTGTTGTTGTGAGGGTTGAGAGCGACTCGATTGCTGTTGGTGTTGATCTTGACTTCGCCAGGGTCGTTGTTCGTCCGGTGCTCTGAGGGCAACAATTACGCCTTGACTGTCAACCCTCCAAGACCCTTCCGGAGAGGTCAGGATGTCATTTTTAAGGAATACGTTTCGACCATATTTTTCCTTTAGATCCTTTAGTTTAGGTAAAAGGATTTTTCTTCTTTCGTTTACTTTCTTCGGGAGATGATCTCTTATTCCAAAGGGTTTTCCAGCCAGTTTGTAAGCGATTCTTCTAATTGAGTTTTTATCATATAGATGGAGGAAGGTCACCACAATAGGTCTTTGCTGTCCTCTGTGATAGCGTCCCAATCTATAGCAGCCTTCAATCGCGAGTTCATGGTCTATCCCCAAGTGGTCATGAAGGAACTGATTAACCGTGCTGTAGCAGTCTTCGTCTCTTCCGACTTCTTCTAAACCAGTTAGAAGTAGATTGTTTATTAGAACCTTGGTCTCGAGCGATAGAGTACGCTCCTCGAGTTCGTTCAACGATTTGTTGAGCTGACCAAGGTCCTCTTCGTGCTTCTTTAAGGTGGTGATGTTTTCAGTTGAAATCTTATCTACTATACTGATTACTTGTTCAACTGCGGTCACACGCTCATTCAGTTGCTTTACCATTCCAATCTCCTCGCTAATCTTCTCCACCCTAGCTACTAACGTGTCTAGAGAAGCTTGGAATGTAGGAAAGATTTGCAGGTGTTGCACCAAGGCTTCTATCTTCAAGCTGCTCTCTGATATTGAGAGCTGAACGTTGGTAAATCCCTGCAAGATTTGGTTATTGAAATCCTGCTGTGGCCCATTAATGGTTGTTTGCTCAGAGATATCCAAGCAACAACCATTAAATGAAGAGGAGCGACGCAGCCTTTTTTTATTTTTTTCACCAGCCTGCTTAACATCCCCAACAGCGTCTAGTACTCCAGTGCTACAATCACTGCTAAACGTAACATTAGACGTAACATCAGACAACAGCACACATGCCATAATAAAAACAAAGTCTGAAGGTCCAAAGAAGAGAAAGGTTCTCTCCCTTGTTTACAGACGGTTCGTCTGTTAACTGTTGATTGTTGATTGTTGATTGTTGATTGTTGACTATTGACTGGAGGGTTGATATACAGGCAGAGAGAAAGGAGGAGAGGGGAAGAGAAGGTTGATATGTCCAGCTCTCGTCCCACGTCTAGTTGGTAAGTGGCGTCCGATACCGAGCTATGTTTACACAAAATTCCAGGTGTAAAAGTTATATCATGTGTAGTACACGGTACACGGTACACGATACACAGTTGAATAAACTTGACATTTTAGATTGAGAGTGGGCAAAAAAAAAAAAAAAAAAAAAAAAAAAAAAAAAAAAAAAAAAAAAACACAGTGTTGTGACTAGTTGTGAGAACTGCTCAGTCACTTTGACTCTAACAATCTTAGCAAACTAAATAAAATGATTAATAAAGTCGATTATACAAATTAGTCAATAATTGACTTAATTGTCACGCAATGACTGAATAAAACACACAATTTGAAAAGATTAATTCACAACAAATCAACCAATATAAGTTTCGCAATGAAGAGTGAAAAATGAAAACACAAACAATCATCAAATATGAAGAGACGAAATACACTGCCCCTAACTCGTTTCTGTAGACGTTGATGTAGAAGGCGTCGTTTCTGTAGACGTTGTTGTTGAAGGCGTCGTTTCTGTAGATGTTGTTGTTGAAGGTGTCGTTTCTTTAGACGTTGTTGTTGAAGGCGTGGTTTCTTTAGACGTTGATGAAGGCGTCGTTTCTGTAGACGTTGTTGAAGGCGTCGTTTCTGTGGATGTTGTTGTTGATTCTTCAATTAAAAAAAACGAAAAACATTTAATTAATTTTTCACTTAGTGACGAAAAAGCTGACAATAAAATAAATTAGATAGAAAAAACAACTAAAAGTGTTTAATACATTAAAGTATTAAAATTGTTTTCTTTGGTTACAAAATTATTTAGAGCACTTGACAATATTAAAGTATATTGAACGGAGAGATTCGCAGCTCTCCTTGATGTTACATTTACATTACTTGCGGCCAATTTAACCCCGCAAACATACACACACATACAAATATTTTCTCATATTCACTGTTCCATCGATCCAAATAAGTACTGAGTTACTGCCCCATCATATTTCTGTTAATTTTCACCCACAAAGAGATTAACACACGAAATACACTATTATATTTTGTCAATTTCTGGTTATCCAATCTTCATACTAGAGTAAAATTAAATTTTATTCCATTTCGCTTTTAAATTATTATTAACCCTTTCAACAATCGCTTTAGATAACTACTTGAACTCTAAAAATAAAATAAACATAAAGTACTGACAACAAATGTGTTTTCATAGACTATAATATACCTGGACCGCTTGCTTTAGTATTTCTGCTATATGATTACTTGAAACACTGATTTTCGGAATTCCCAATTCTAAATAAAGTAATTGCTATACAGCAAATAAAGTTATTGATATACAAGTTCCGTTTTATTTAATCGCTATGATTTTCTCAATGAAAAATTAAAATCGGAAGTTGTAGCCTACAGAGAGGAAATATTTATAGATCAGTGTTGTGTTCGCACGGAAAAAGAACATAAGCTCTAAAAATACAGCAGGAGGCCCATCTTATTATAGTCAATGATAATAAGATTAATAGGCCTACAAGTATTCATTTCAAGTCGAACAAAAAAACGATTTAATAAAACAGAACTTGTATGACAATTACTTTATTTAGAATCGGGAATTTCAAAAAAAGAAGAAAATGGCATAAAAAACTAAAGCAAGCGGTCCATGTATATTGGTCTATGGTGTAATCACTACATTTGTATACTCTCAACACTTGCGTATTCACTACCATCGGTTACTCACTACATTTGTGTACTCACTACCCTTGTGCACTAAGTACAATTGTGTACTCACCACAATTGAGAAATCAATACAAACGGTTATGGCAATGGCATGTTGTGAATCTAAGATGGTATTTAATTTGTGCTATATTTAGTTTGTAATGTATTTAGTTTGTGATGTATATTATGTGCTGTACAAAGTATGGCATGTGTTTAGTATTTGATGTACGTGGGTTTGTGATGTATTTAATCTATGCTGTAAGTAAATTGTGATGTATTTAGTTTGTGCTGTTTTTAGTTTAAGCTGTACGTAATTTGTGAGGTTTTTAGTATGTGATGTACGTATTTTGAGACGTACGTAGTTTGTCATGTATCTAGTTTGTGCTGTACGTTAAATTTGCGATGTCTGGGGTGTACGTAGTTTGTGATGTATTTAGTTTACTATGCAGTTAGTTTATGCTGTACGTAGTTTGTGATGTACGTAGTTTGGGTGTATTTCATTTATTTGTGATGTATTTAGTTTGCGATGCATTTAGTCTGTGCTATACGTAGTTTGTGACTTAGGTAGTTTTTAATGTCGTTGTAATGTTTTTACTATTCCCACTAATACAGGTGTTCATATATCGTGTATCATTGTGTTATTAAATAATAACTGAATAAAATAATATTAAATAAATAATTAAAAATATCATCCACGTTTTGATTATTTTTTTCTTTGGACCTCAAGTGTGTAGTCGGCCCCTAAACTGTTTGATAGTTAATGCGGCACTCTTTTGGAGACCCATGTAATAGTTTATAGTGTTAGTTTTGTATTAGTACTGTGGATTGTGTAATGATTTGTTTCGATGATTCAGAAACTTATCTTTCACTCTTTCATTTCATTCATTAAACCTCATTTATTAAACGGTGTGTTTCTTGGTGTGTACTAACAGTGTTACCATTTTAATCGATACTCGTTTAAAGATCTAGCACGTCACAACTGACAAAAATTAATTGTGTACTCCCTACACTTGTGTACTCACATCAATTGTGTATTCACAACAATTGTGTACTCACTACAATTGTGTACTCACTACACTTGTGTAGGCCCTACTCACAACAATTGTGTACTCACTACACTAGTGCACTCACTACAACTGTGTACTATCTACAATTGTGTACTCACATCAATTGTGTACTCACTACAATTGTGCACTCACTACACTTGTGTACTCACATCAATTGTGTACTCACAACAATTGTGTACTCAATACAATTGTGTACTCAATACTAGACTATGGCAATGACATGTGAATCTACATGTTGTGATGTTTTTAGTTTGTGATGTATTTAGTTTATGCTGTACGTAGATTGTGACGTACTTAGTCTGTGTTGTACGTAGTTTGTGATTTTTTAGTTTGTGCTGTACGTAGTTGTGCTGTATTTAGCTAGTGATGTTCGTTAGTTTGTGATGTATTTAGTTTGTGTTGTTCATTAGTTGGTGATGTATTTAGTTTGGGCTATACGTAGTTTGTAATGTATTTATTTTGTGCTGAACGTAGTTTTTGATGTACTCACTTCTGACTAGTTCTATCATGCTGTATGTAGAATTTTTTAACCCTGTGAGTAGTTTTAATATATTATTTTTGTCATTGCTCCTCTGAAACATATATGTTGTTTTTTATGTAAATATTATATTATATTATCCTTCTACAGGTGCTCATGTCAGTGTTCAGAAACAACTCTTGCTACCTGTCTCGAAGCTTGTTTATTGAACAAAATATCGTTGAAAGTAAATTGGCATGTGTTTGTTCATTGGGTGAAGTGAACAATATTTTACATTGCACAGACATACCAACAACCATACTCATAAACTCTAATTAAAATTTTACTTAAGCGCCACTATTATCTAGATGAGTCTCTCTCGCCGTGGTAATACTCTTGTAATTGCTATTGTACATATATGCTTGTTTTATTGTTTTTTTTCAATTCCTACTTGGGTCTATGCATAGACTTACCGACACACCGTTTAGTGAAAACGTCTCTATCCGAATCAAAGTATATGTTTGTAGAAGATGGAGAAAATAAACAAGCTAAACTGACATCATCGTACTCATATGCCCCACAGCCGTTGTTATTCAGACATATCCTCCTACATTCCTAAAATAAAGAAACAAAAAGAAAACAATAATTTGATAGTTTGTGTTTCTTCTTAAACAAAGCATGAAAATCATGACAACAAAAAGTTTTACGTGTTTTTTATTCCAAGCTAACACCAAAAGACGTCTTGTGAGATGTACATATTATCAAAGACTATTATATAATAGACGTCTTGAACTAATTTTTCTGCTTTTTGATGATCCGAATGACTGGATTTTGGAATTACCGATTTTTTTTTTATTTTTGCATTGTAGATTTCCGTTTTATTTAAATCGCTTAAATCGCTAGGATTTTTTAAATGAAAAATTAAAATTAAAAACAAAGGTTGTTTACAACGGAAACCTTTAGTAGAAGTATGAGCGTAGAAGTCGGATAAAAAGAACATATTAAAAGCTCTAAAAATAGAGCAAGCCATCCATTTTATTATAGTTTTTAATATTATCAAATAAAAAAAAATAGTGCGTTTTGAGACATTAGACTTGAGTAAATAATAAAATTATAATCATCTCAGTGTCATGGTGTGAAATTCTTTTAGAGAAAAAAGGTTTAGTCTAATCTAAAAGAACAAATTGACATACAATAAAGCCAATGTACGTTTAGGGGCAATGTGGAGAGGGGCCTGGAAGAAGGGTAAATTATCCATCCTCTCTCTCCAACTTGGACCATTGTCTGGCAGGGGCAACCACCCCAGATGTCAGGGCGCAGTGCCTTAGAATGTCAATAAATAATATATCTTTGATCTCACCGAGGCGTGCACTTTATTTTGTCCCATATTGAATTGACTATTTCAACCGAGTAGGCCCCTTATTTTTCTTTTTTTTTTTTAAGTATTATTAAGTTTTAGAAAATTTCAAATAAATCTAATTGGTGTTTTGTTATATTAGTAACTTTTCAAAAGTTTAAATGGTATAAATTGTCACCAGTTCTAAATTTGCCAGCTCTCAGTCCCCATTATTGCAATTTAGGTCAGTTTTTTTTACTATGACTTCTCCTACTTTATACCAGAGACTATAATTATAAGGACCGCTTGCTCTATTTTTAGAGCATAAGACTCGTGTTTGACATGCGCGGGGATAGCTGTGTCAAGCTACACTTCCGTTGTGTCTATTAACAAGCAGTTTCAAGCATGAAAATATAGTCTGTCTATTATCAACCTTTATATTTGGTCTAGCAAATCTCCGCAAATATAAACAAAACCTATTCATTATGGCCGGTAACCATTGTGCAATAGTTGGATGCACAGCATATTCTACACGAAAGAGAGGCCTGTCTTTTTTTTTTTATTACACGTCCTGAAAATGAAGAATGGGAAAACGCTCCTGTCGGTTCTGTTAACTGTCTGTTAACAGAGTTGATAAAGGTTTCAACAAAGTAAAGGCAAGGATATGTTCTAGACATTTTCAAGAAAAAATGTATATCGTTACCACTACAAATACAAGTGAAGGTTTTAAATTTGATATAAATTATAACTTATACTAGCCTAATAATAATATGAAAATAGGGGCCTATATTCTATATTCCTATATTAAAATATTATATTATACTATAGACTATAGACCTATAGACTATAGGGCCACTATAGGCCTATATATAGACTGTCACTATAGTATAGCCATAGCCTATACTATGGTAACTAGGCCTATGTGTTAAACTAATTTTGAAGTAATTTATTATGCCTAAATTTAAATATATAAGCCTACTATTATGTTTATTAAAATATTTATAATTATATAATTATATTTATTGGTTATTTTATATATAGGCCTAAGGTGTCTTCTTCATTTTACAGGAATAGGTCCTATAAGCCTAGTTACCTACTTATTAATTAAAATCCTTCGATCTGAATTATCCTTCCATTGTTCTGCTATCACATACTACCTCTACTCTCACACACCAGAGCTACATTGAAATCCTGACTACGCCACTGCTAGGGTGTAGTCTAAATAAAATTTAGATGTCCAGAAAAGGTATCATGTGACAACTTGTGGGATAAACCGGACAAAAACAGACGGCATAGAAGACCGGAAACCGAAACCGAAATGAATTGGAAACGCCCTGAGATGAGATGCCCAATATCGAGCCAGCTGTAGAGGTGTGATTACGCCCTATAACTCCAATGGGGACCCACAGGAATAAGTCGTCAGGTGTACAGTTAATTACATTGAATTAAAAAGGACTTCGTTTGATTCATTTCCTCTACTCCATTGCATATTGTTGGCATAGTAAGTTAAAGTACCCGTTGGACCACTTTGACCCATAGGGCCGGTGAAGCAGCGTTCACCAGTTTAAGGCATATTAAGGGATTGTATTGCGTGCAAAAATCCTAGCCTTCACCATGACTTGAACCCTGGACCTTCGGTATTGAAGCCGTAGATATATTTGTATATATTTGTCGAGAGAGAGGGGGAGATGGGTATATGAATGCATGGAAAAAACTGGTTGAGTGGGTGCCTGCATGGATGGATGGTTGAAGAGTTAAATAAATAAAGTCTAGAAAGACAACATTTTATCCTTCTTTTAAATATAATTGTTTATTGATAGATTATACTTACCGCTGCATCATTAATGTTCCCTAGGTCTGTTCGAATGTCATCCGGGATAGCGTAATTTTGGTTAAAAACAAAGTCACAAGTTGCTGTTAAAGAAAGAATGAAAAATCATTCAGACTCAAAATCATGTTTCATATTAACATTAAGTTGTTTTTTTCATTTTTTGAAGAAACATAATATAACATTTTGTATTTACGAAACATAATCATGTTGAAATGTATGATATCGTTTGTCAAGTTATGTTGATCAAGGACTCTAAGGGCTCAAACTACGTCACATTTTTCTAATAATCCCGGACACAGAGCCCTGAATTAAGTCATTTGGTGATTAATAATTTTGGAAAGAGACCTATTTATGTCACGATGTAATTTAAAGGCTACTGGTATAGGCTTGGGAATAATATTTAGACAAAGGGGTATTGGAAATTAGCAGTCATTATCACATCGTTAGGCAAGTTGTCTAAGGGGTTGCCCTCTTATTGTGCTGTGATTTCTAATTAATGTCAAATAATACTTATTTAATTGTTTAGTGCATGACTGATTTACGAAGATTATCCTGAAACTATTTACACTTATATGACAACAGACATTGATTAACTATAATCCAATGAATGCTGGCGCAATAAGTAGCCTGGTGACAGATCACTTCATCCCCAGTCAATTCATCCCCGTCACTTCATCCCCATCACTTCATTCTCGAGTCACTTCATCCCCAGTCACTTCATCCCCAGACAATTCATCCCCGTCACTTCACCCCATCACTTCATCCTCGAGTCACTTCATCCCCAGACAATTCATCCCCAGACAATTAATCCCAGTCTCTTCACCCCGTCACTTCATCCACAGTCACTTCATCGCCAGACAAAACATCCCAATCACTTCATCCCCAGTCACTTCATCCCAAGTCACTTCATCCCCAGTCACTTCATTCCCAGTCAATTCATCTTCAGTCACTTCATCCCCAGTCTCTTCATCCTAGAGTCACTTCATCCTCGAGACACTTCATCCTCGAGTTACTTCACTGCCAGTCACTTCATCCCCAGTCACTTCATCCCCAGTCACTTCATTCCCAGTCACTTCATCCTCAGTCACTTCATCCTTAGTCACTTAATCCTCAGTCACTTCATCCCCAGTGCAGTCACTTTATCCTCAGTCACTTCATCCCCAGTCACTTCATCCTCGAGTCACGTCCTCCTCGAGTCATTTCATCCTTGAGTCATTTCATCCCCAGTCACTTCATCCTCGTCACTTCATCCTTGAGTCATTTCATCCTCAGTCACTTCATCCCCAATCACTTCATCCCCAGTCACTTCATCCTCGAGTCACTTCAGCGCCAGTCACTTCATCCTCGAGTCACTTCATCCCCAGTCACTTTATCCTTGAGTCACTTCATCCCCAGTCACTTCAACCCAGTCACTTCATCCCCAGACACTTCATTCCCAGTCACTTCATCCCCATTCACTTCATCTCTAGTCACTTCATCCTCGAGTCACTTCACCCTCGTCACTTTATTCCCAGCCACTTCATACTCAGACAATTAAACCTAAAAATGCAATTTTACGTATAGAATTATAAAATCAGATCGAAATTTAACAAACACAAAAAGCTAATAGTTCCATTTTCAGTTTTCTATTTTGTTATTAAGAGTTTTTAAGGTGAGTGTTTTAAAGGAGTGTGACAGAAAAGCTAGAGATCGGAGATAGAGAAGACGATCCATTGACTCGTAATGCTACACAATGTTACATTTTAATCATTAATCGTTAGTCACAAATTGTCGATCTGTATTGTCTGTCTAATTTAATTAACAACATTGTCGCTTCAAAGACATAGATCCATTGGACATCTTGAGTCTGAGTAAGAGTGGTGTCCTATTTCTATCCACCGTCCTATTTATCCGACGTGCTTTTTATCATCAAAGCAAACCCGACGCACGGCCGTATCAAAGAACGGTAGAGACGACCGCGATGTACCGGTACCACTGATGGCCAAATTAAATAAACCTTATCAAGCAATCAAGCCAGGGGCAATACTGAGATAAACGACGAGGAAACTTTATCCCCTTGACCTTTTTATTTTCTTTTATCTTCAAACGTAGAAATCATCGATTGGAATATTACAGACTAATTAATGTACTGTTAATTAATACAAAAGATCATCACAGGAGGGGGCTCTTAAGTCTACTATAATACAACTGCTCAAGTTGTCAGCCATGCACTACATATTGCTTTTAAAAGGATTAAGTGTCTGGAGATGAAATGACTGGAGATGAGTGGCTCGAGGTTTAATTGACGGGAATGAAGTGAAAGGGATGAAGTGACTGGGAATGAAGAGAATGTGAACCAAGTAGCTTTTATTCACACCAAATCAATTGCATATAATAAGACTAATGTATTGTGCAGATAATTCAGTATAAGTAAGACGAAGTAACAAGTAATATTTTATTCAATCAATGATAATATGTGGCGGGGAGATTTGCTTATCACTTTTATTACTCAAAGCCTTTCATTAGCTCTCCACTTAATCAAGTTTAACCTAGTGTCATGTATATTGCTTTCCAAGTATTGGAACACACAATGTTTATTCCCCTCCCTCTCTTTTTTTGAGGGCGGGGCTTAGTCTTTCCGATTGCTTGACTTTGAGTACGAAGGCAAAAGATTCTAGGTAATGTTGGTATTCTTTGTTGACCTTAAATTTTCGGAGTGTCTGCGAATGGCTTATTATTTTCTGAATAGGGGAATCCCTATCGTTTTTGTTATGAGTTTTGTAATGATACCATTATTTTCACCCCTACTAGTAATAGGTCTGTCCCTTGCACCACTTTAACAGTTTTTAATGATTTGTTTGTCTGAAAGGCAGTGAGTTTCAAGATAATTTCTTTTGGGGACGCTTGTGTTTGCACTATTTTATTCTAACTGTACATAATCTTAATATTGTATATATCATTGAACATATCACCTAAATTAAATTATCAACAACATTTACACTGAAGCTTCCTCGTCAAGTTACTATTCTATTGTGTTGTTTACAATACTATAAAATTTATTTACTACTCTAACGTCAAGGAAAAGAACTATTAGAACGCAAATCCTGAGTTTGTGCCCATAACCATAAGGCGAGTTCGTGTAATACTGAAACATAAATAATAATAACTAAAGTCTACCCTAGGACCAACGAGAATTATCAACAATATCTACACGGATCTGGCCACAAGGATATTGTTGACGTAACACTAGCCTATAAGCCCTTTAATGAATGGAATAGTCTGATCCCAGAAATTCTATCAACGTTAGATAGCGAGAAATCATCTCCTTTTTAAGGAGTCCCCAAATTTAGTCCCCGCCCAGAAATCAAGCGATTGAATTCCAATACCTAATAAGGAGTACTCAACCAATACCGCGAGTTAGCGAGACACACACACAAGTGCGCTACTAATTTAGGCTTGATATGTCACAGGGTAAATGAGCAGGTATGTGAGTATAGATTTGCAGGTATCTGAGTATAGTTAAGCAGGTATGTGAGTTTGGATAAGCAGGTATGTGAGTTTGGATAAGCAGTATGTTAGTATAGATGTGCAGGAATGTGAGTATGGATGAGCATGTATGTGAGTATAGATGAGCAGGTATGTGAGTGTGGATAAACATATATGTGAGTGTAGATTTGCAGGTATCTGAGTATAGTTAAGCAGGTTTGTGAGTTTGGATAATCAGTATGTTAGTATCGATGAGCAGGAATGTGATTTTAGATGAGCAGGTATATGAGTATAGATTTGCAGGTACGTTAGTTTGGCTGAGTAGGTATAATATTGTGGATGGACGTAATGTGAGTGTGGATTAGGTCATTTTGTATGAAATGTCTAAAAATGCAGACAGTTAAAAAGGGAGATTTCGGTGGTGGATGGTTCCATCGTAATTAATGAGTAAAATA